>JAAAPX010000016.1:0-307649 GCA_012656285.1 Aspergillus fumigatiaffinis
GCAACGAAGTGGACAGTGTGTTGACCTGCAACGTCTCCTCCCATCCGCCTCCTCTGTCGGCCCCGCACGATGACCCCCAGCAGCTCTTCCCGCTCTTCCGCGCTGCCAATGCCTCGCACTCGGGCGCTCTGACCGAGATGGAGCTCGGATCCGCCCTCGTGAACGGCGACTATACCTCTTTCCATCCCAAGACCGTCAAGATGATGATCCGCATGTTCGACCGGAACAGCAGCGGGACCATCTCGTTCGACGAGTTCGTGGCGCTATGGCGGTTTCTCGCTGCGTGGCGGGAGCTCTTTGACCGGTTTGATGAGGATCGCAGTGGGCGCATCAGTCTGCAGGAGTTTGAGAAAGCGCTGGTTGCGTTCGGGTATAGGCTCAGCCAGCCATTTGTCACGGTGCTCTTTACCACTTTTGAGAGCAAAAAACAACAAATAAACGGGGGGCATGGACCGGCCAAGGATGGGATGAGCTTCGATCTCTTTGTGCAGGCGTGTATCAGTCTGAGACGGATGACGGACGTGTTCAAGCGGTATGACGAGGATCGGGACGGGTATATCACACTGAGCTTTGAGGAGTTTTTGACTGGTAAGTGGCTCTTCGAGCAGTCTGGTCTGATCGATTGACTGACTGATGACGCGATGTCGCGCAGAGATCTTACAGTTGCAGGACTAGAGAGGCATGGGTGGATTGTGCATTGTGTGTACATGATTATTCTGTGTTTTGAAAGTGTGTTTGACTTCGTGTACTTTTTATGCTTCTTTTTTCCCCCTACATACATTATACCCCTGAATAAATCATTGAAGCCCATAACACAGCTCGTCACGCTCAAGATTGTCTCACTGATGCTGTACTCCCGTGCCAAGGAATGCTTGGTATTAGACATTGCATATGACGCTTGAGGAGAATAAAAAGAAAAACAAAAGAGCTCGGAGGATAAATTATTCTAAATTGTTCTATCAAATCACATCTTCATCTACTTTAAAGGCTTCTGCCTAGTTCTATTGCGAAAAGCATCGCACGTCAATTGTTAACAGACATGTGAATGATATTCCTTTCCACCAACAATTATTCTCCCACTGTTCGTATTCTCAAACAGATCGCGTCTATTCGGACATCCGAGTATGACCCAATGACCATCATGAAGGAGAAAATGTCCTTGTTGTTGGAGCTAAGACAGGTTATCGGCCTTCGCGTCGGAGTCGGAGTCGCATAAGTTCGTTAACGCCGACATTCTACCTCTCTACACTAGCGGTTGGCTTCATTTAAGGCTTCAAAACTCGAGGCTCCAGGACTTAAGACTGCGAGTGACTCTGGTTTCTTCTTTCTTCACCTTGGTCTAAATCACTGAACTTGTCTTCAAGTGAAGCCATCCCCATTGGCAGTCCGTCGTTGTGTCGATCGACCATCAACTAAATCTTCTCTTCTGTATTTTTTTTAAGCTCGGCTTTACCCGAAAGTTTTTTCAACTGACTCGTATTCTCTTGCTACTTTCCCCGCTGCCAAGTCGAGGCGACTGGAGTAGATAATCGTCAGATTCCTTTTTCTCTACTCGTTCTATTCTGCTCAGATCATGACAGTAGACAGGGAGAAAGATCATGACTACGAGAACGATAACAACAGCAGTTTAACAATGTCGGACAGAATTTCTCGCTCTGGGGAGGACAACTCGGAAAAGTCCGCCACTATGACGCCGCCGTCAATTGGGGATGATCAACTGCCCGTCAACAATTCAGATCATTCATCCCATGAGAAATCTGACGAGAAAGATGTTGAGAAAGATGGCGCGCCGTTGGACCGGACGCACTCTCAGGCGCAGAAGTTGGGGAAGAAGAAGATTCTGATTATCATGCCTGCGCTCTGTGTATGCTTCCTCTGTAGATATTTGACCGCTGCAATAGACCTATGCTGACGATGTCTAGTTGGTGTTGTTCCTGGCTGCTCTGGATATGGTACGTGCCTTCCACTCTCATCGATTATTCACAGGAGATGAGACTGACTTGTCTAGACAATCGTCTCAACGGCGCTTCCAACCATGGCTGCCCAGTTCCACGCCTCGGAAAGTGGGTACTCATGGATGGCTTCCTCGTATCTGCTCGCCAATGCGGCATGCATCACCCTCTGGGGCAAGATCAGTGACATCTGGGGCCGTAAGCCGATACTGCTTATTGCCAACGTTGTGTTCCTTGTCGGCAGTCTGATTTGCGCTCTTGCGGTCAACATGACCATGATGCTGGTTGGACGAGCGATCCAGGGTGCAGGGGGTGGTGGTATCATTGTCTTGGTCAATATTTGTGTTACTGACTTGTTCAGCGTTAGGTAGGCTGGACCTCTTCTTTACTTTCGACTACTCAGTGCTGACTCTTCAAGGGAACGGCCGATGTACTATGGTCTTTTCGGTATGACGTGGGCCATTGCGGGTGCTCTAGGTCCCATTATCGGTGGCGCCTTTACAACTGCTGTGACTTGGCGGTGGTGTTTCTACCTGAACTGTACGTATAATCTCGTTGGCCTGTGGTGGAACCAAGCTGATTTGCTCAGTACCCGTCGGTGGCGTCTCGTTGGCAATCCTCGTCTTCTTCCTCAAGCTCGAATCCGGTGGCACGCCGCTATTCGAAGGCCTCCGGGCTATCGATTGGCCCGGCACTGTCCTCATCATCGGAGGCACGCTTATGTTCCTCTTCGGGCTGGAGTTCGGCGGCGTCAACTACCCCTGGGCCTCGGCCACAGTCATCTGCCTGATCATCTTCGGCGTGGTGGTGTGGGTCCTAGCGATGCTCAATGAGTGGAAGCTCGCCAAGTATCCTCTCATCCCTGTGCGACTTTTCAAAAACTGGCACAACCGTCTCGTCCTCGTCGTCTGCTTCTGTCATGCCTTCGTCTTCATCGCCGGCTCCTACTACCTCCCGCTCTACTTCCAGACCGTGCTGCAGGCCTCCCCGATCCTCAGCGGCGTCTACGTCCTTCCCCTGGTTCTCAGCCTCTCCGTCGTCTCCGCAGGTACGGGCATCATCATCAAAAAGACAGGCCGCTACCGCGAGCTGATCGTCGGCGGCCTGGGCCTCATGACCCTTGGCTTTGGCCTTCTCATCGACCTCAAATACTTCGCCTCCTGGCCCCGCATCATCATCTACCAGATCATCGCCGGCGTAGGTGTCGGACCTCTCTTCCAGGCCCCCCTCGTCGCCTTCCAAGCCAACATCCACCGGTCCGACATGGCAACCGCCACCGCAACCTTCGCCTTCCTCCGCCAAGCCTCCTCCGCCATCGCCGTCGTCCTGGGCACAGTCGTCTACCAGAACGTCCTTGCGCGTCAACTGCCCGCCATCGAGGCCGTCACAAGCCCCGAAACCGCAGCCACAATCGCCGGCTCCTTCGCAGGCTCCACCAGCTCGCTCGTCAAAACTCTCCCCGAGTCTGCCCGCATCGTCGTCCTCGAAGCCTTCACGCACAGCCTGAGCAGACTGTGGATCTTCTACACGGCTGTCGGTGGGTTCGGCTTCCTCGTCAGTCTCTTCATCCGGCCCGTCGAGCTGAGCAAGGCGCACACCTTTACGAAAACCGGCTTGGCGGAGCAGGAGCGCGCCCGGAAGGAGATCCTCGCGGAGCAGAAGGCTGAGGCTGCCGCTGCGGCCGCGTCCAAGCGCACTGATCCGTCGCCAAAGGCGGAGGTATAACCCGCCTTCCTAGCTTTCTTCATTGTTTTTTTCTCGATTGTTCTATACTTAGATTTAATGTACACGGTCGGTAATTGGATTGTGCATGGGATGCTGTGCTTTGCCTTGCATGCGCGGTGCGTTCATAGTGCTTTTGCATTACATTCTCCGAAAGTCAAGCACCTAATAAAGCGTACCTTCATACATACAGAATCTCTGCTTTCAGTAGGACGGCTGTGATTACTAGCTGTAAAAGTCGGACGAGAGTGCTACGTACTCAAGAGATTCATACAGGAGCCTCGCAGCTCAAACCATTCTTTTACCTAATTAGTACAAGCAAATACGAATCACATTCCCAAGTTCTTCCAGAAAACGCACTGGAGCCGTATCAACAGCAAGAGGACCAGAAAAAAAGGAAAGGGGTATAAGCTACCAACAAATCCAAACTGTGACAAATGAGAGGTGACAGCAAAAAAAGAAAGATGAGCCCGTGAAGCCATCGCAATATTCAAGAAAGTAAAGAAAAAAAGCCCCAACGCCCTAAAATGCCTTAGGTGAAACACGATTTTAAGGACAAATCAAATTGCAAGTCCAGTCCAATGAGCAATCACGTCTTGGATTTCTTCGCTGTTCCCTCGATGCTAGGACCGCTGTCGGGACTTTTGCGCTTCTTCTCCTGTTCATCTTCGCGCGTGAACCCTGGACCGGTCTGAACCGCTGGAGTGGGGAAGGTCAGAGGACTAGGCAGCATGTTCGTATCGGGACCGGACCTGCCGAACCCCCATTCCGGGAAGAAACTTGATGGTGATGGAAGGAGAGCATCGGACACAAATCGACTAGGCAGAGCAGAGATCGGCGTCTCTATATTGTTGTTGCTGTTGTACGCATTGCTGTTCTGGCTTGTAGTTCCCGGCGGCGGTGGCCGAGCGAAGGGATTTGGGGGCCCTGTGGCGCCTGCGCTCAGGATTGCACCAGCAGATGGCGACGGTGGAGGGAGAACCACGCCGGAGTGATTGGTGTCGGGATTAGCTTTGGCAGGAGTCACGGTCTTGTTGCCGGTGGACGACGAAGAATCTGCTGTAGCACTTCCCCGGTCAGAATTTTCGCTTGGTATTTGCACCTTGAGCTGTGGCCGCTTCGAGGGCAGTTGACCACTGTTCGTCCGTGGCGGTGGCTTAATATCAGGAGCTGACTGAGACCGCGCCGCGTCGGTTGTGGTCCTAGGCGGGGGTGGGGGCACTTGAGCGGGTGGCTTGATTTCTTTCGAGTCATTCTGTTTTGATTCTGCCTTGACGTCTGTACTCTCAGTGCGTGGAGACTCGCATGTAGGCGGGCCGAGTCCGAAGTGACGGGCCAGAACGGAGCCGCGGTCATCGATCGGCGTGAAGATACTGCGCGATTTCGAGGACAACGATCGCTGGTGCGGGGGAGAGGGACTTGTTTCTACCTTCAAAGGACCAACCATCTGATCTGCCGAAGAAGCATCGGGCAGGGACACCGGTCGCGGTGGTTGCGACTGCTCTGTCGGAAACGCCGGGGGCATCGAGTTTCTCCCTTGTTCGGGCAAGAAAGGCTGCGCGACCTGTGGCATTGACGCATGAGGCGGTTGCGAGAGTCCCATCGCAGGTGTCTGCTGAGCAAGCGGATGTGGATGCTGGGGGAGATGCTGCGGGGCTTGATGATGCGGCGGGACTGGTTGAGGCATGGTATGTGGAGGCATAGCGTGCGGCGGTAGTGGCTGTTGCGGTCCATAGTGTGCGAACTGAGGTGGCCGCGGTTGTTGGGCCATACTGGGATTGGCATTGGGATGATACATCGAGGGATTGGGAATATATGCGAAACCATTCTGTGGAGGAGGCGGTGGAGTTCCATGATGTTGCTGCGGGCCCAGATTCGAACTCACGCGTCGAAGATGGTTTCTTGAGGATGGTCTCGAAGCGCCTTGAGGTTGCGGAGTGCCATGTCGCGGGTCAAAGGGTATTCCATTAGAAATGGGCGGGGAGGCAGATGGTGCGTGGTTGACGTGCTGGAAACCAGGATGGCTAGGGATGTGAGCGGGAACCACAGCAGGTGGGTTCTGGGTTGAAGGTTGCATCTCTTCCGGAGCAGGAGTGGTCTCATCCTCGTCATCATCGTCGTCCCGTTTCCCATTGAAGTCCTCAGGGCCTTTATGTTCGTGCGGCGGGCCGTACTGATATTCATGTCAGCGTACTTGAAATAATGCGGATAATGGATGGAACGCACATATTGATATCGACCCAATGTCTCTCGCATATCACATGATGAGAATTCGTAGAGCTTCTTGTTGTGACCAAAAATGATGACCGCGACATCTACTGAACATAATACCGCGAGTTCATGCGCCTTCTTGAAAAGACCGCCCTTTCGTTTCAGAAAGGTACTAGAAGCAGTTGACAATGTGAGTCAGTGTCGCATTCAAGACCCCTACTGGGTGATGGATGCCGGACGACTTACACTGATCGGTTGCGATCATCCTTGATCGCCTTGATCTCGATCTTTCTTCGACCCATGGATGATGCTTATGTGATAAGCAGTAAACAAGAAGACCACGCGTCAGATAGTTACAGAGGATTGCTGCAACACACGACAGGACAACCAGAGGACGATGTGGAGATGAGCTTGTTCGTAATAAATGGCGCGGCGCGAGTTGAAACTCAAGAAGCGCCGCTTGAAGGGGGGGATAGATAGATAGCGGAGCGCGACGGGTAAGGATAAAAGCCTGTGTGCTGCGGGCGCCAGATTGCAGTGTTTCTCCCAGCTGCTTTTGGTCTCCTATTTTCTTATTCCTACTTATCGTAGAATACTATCGTTTGCAGACGGCCCTCTCCACATCAGATGGGAGGAGATGGCAAAAAATAACGAACGGAAGGATCAGGGGAGTTAAAGAGCGCTAGAGAGAATATGATGGGTGATGCCCTTACGGAGGGATGAACCCGCGGGCGCGAAGACAATCAGGGCGTTTGACCCGTCGGGAAAAGAACACAACACAAATCCGGTGACAGAAGGATAAGGAGCCTCTGGACTCCTCAGGCCGCCGAGTGAGAAGAAAAAGTCAATCAGGGGAAGAATAAAAATGGTAAGATGAACGGATGCGAAAGCTCGATGAAGATAGGATGGAACGACAAGAGTCGATGGACAGCGACACGCGGGTGATGCAGAAGATTCTAAAGATAGAATAGAATTGATGGAAGGGAAAAAAGTGGGATGGTGACTTTTATGCCATCGCTCCCAGTTCTCCATATGTGGCTGGTGCTGGAACATGATTCGTCCGTAGCTCGCTATAGACAGCCGCCGTTGCCGACCCTTAGGCGCCCACTATTTTTAGCCTTTTCGAGTCGACATCCTATAAACCGTGCTTTCTCATGAATCGCGACTGACACAGAAGATATAGGACTAGAATCTCACTGAGATATCATTCTAGTGGATACTGCACCTATTTCTTCACGCCATCAGCATCATCGAGTAGGTGGCCTGGTCAAGCTGGGCAGCCACACGAGCCTGGACCTGCACAGCCACACCCAGACCAAAGCTCCAAGCTTCGATAATCTGATATGGTCAGTGCCATGCTCAAGCGTCATTGATTCGATATTGATTGGTTCTCTGGGCTCATTATTGATGCTTTCATAAATCAATAGCTACGATTGATGGGCTATTGTAGATCGACTGTGTCTGCTTACCATGGTTAACAGATTAGGGCTGTGAAGCAGTATATGGAAGCTACATATATTCCACAGCATGGACCCTTGAAGGTGTTTCCATGGTAGAATAATATCCCATTGACAATTGTGCGGAATGTGGATCGTTTATCAGTGCGCTAAATCACCGGACGAATAAACATGAAATTCTTGGAAGTTCCTCGCAACCTGTCCAGGGCTATTCCCAAGTGTTCGACAATTGTAATACGTAACTGTTGGGTCAGAGCTGTAAATCAATAACTCATGCAGTGCCCAAATTTCCCGCAAGTCTCCATCCAGATATTAGTCATACTAAGCTCAAGCTAGTTACTTGACATGCAGGCGTACAGACGTACAGGTTTGGTTCCATTCTAGTCTGTTATGCTTATTTATGTGTGCTGTGATCAACCGGCCTTGATCCTGGACGACGAGGCTTGGGCATATCACAGCCAGACCAGGCGTAATTTGCATTGCACAGCTGCCAGATGCGCCTATATCCTTCTGATTTGTCGCTCGTCACAATGAGGCTGCGGAAATTGGGAGTTGATAAGAGAGGTTATCCTACCAACAACCTTATCTAGCAATCGGCTCCGTCCTTCATGGAAGGCTTATGCTGGCGGTGAAGACGGGTTGAAATGTCGGCATCCTGTCTGTAATAGGCAAATATGGGTGAGAGGTAATATTTGAGTGTACTCTGATGACTTTTAGGGGCTTATAGAAGAAGGATCAGACGCATACTACATTCTTTCTATCAAGGCAAGATAACACGGTGCTTCGTATTTCCTTGATTATTGTGACAGGAGACTCACCGCTCATTGTCCATGGATGGTGAACAGCAACAAGTAAGCAAGCTAGGAGTTTGAGAGGTATATGTCTGAGCCTCTGAGGATCTTTAGATCCATCCAATATTTAGTCCTCTAGCAATCCAAACTTAAGTATTTGAATCACGTTGGATTGTGCAAACCAATACGATCTTTGTAACAGCTTCAAACTGGATGATACTGACCTTTCCTAATTAGGTGTAGTGTGTTTTATAGTTGATTTTATAGTTATGGGGATCAAGTCTGGACTTATCCAGGTACCTACAGAGTAGGCTAGATATATTCACACAGAATGCTCCTAGAATCCATAGGACAATATGACAGAATCAATCAATAAAGATATGCCCAATTGAATGCTCTCAAATCCCATTTATAAAGACAATTGCTCATTCTTTTTGATGCCGTATTATTGTTTACTCGATGGGCATCAACTATGGCTGAATCGTCTCCCCGCTCTACCTATCTAGTCAGGGCCACTGAACCATGGCATGGCGCCTTTTTGGGCGTAAGTAATCGAATTTCAGCCCCTGAAACGAGCAACACAGTATAGCTAAGGCAGATCCTCATCATCACCAACTCTTTATTTCACTTCCTGGTTTTCTACCTTCATCGTTCCTCCTTACTTCTCATTTTCTGTGATTTGGGGTCTTTTTTCTGTGTGCTTCCTCATTCCCCATGGTCTCTCCTTTCTGTCTTGTTTGACTCTTTCCACTTGTCCCACCCACGATCTTCATGTGGTTGTCCACTCTCGTTATACCAGATCCAATCAATCCACTTTCATACATACATCACATAGTGCTCGCTGCACGCTAGGTAGACGTGCTGCCCCATTCTGGGCTGCAGTTGTGACAGTTGATCCCTTGGACACCTGGACGTCGGCCTAGTTGTCTGGTCCGTCTGCTGTCTGGCATCCAGCTTTGGCAATTGTTAGACTCAATTATTGACTGCCTTATAACTGTTCTTCTTTCCTTTTTCCCGCCTGGCCCTGCCTGATTCCTTGGTGATCTCCTTTCTCCGGTCTATTCTGTAGTCTTATTTTCCTTTTTTTCCCCCTGCTCTATCCCGCCAGTTTGATCCTTGCATTTTCGCACGGTGCATTGCGAAAATTGCAGAAACTGGTCTGTCAATCCCTTGATCCGCATTTTCGGGACGCGACTTTCCTACTCCGCCCCTGAGTACATTTTCCTGATTAGCCAAGCACCATAGCAGTGGTTTTCTATCCAGTGGAGCCGACATCCGTGGAAGAAAGATGCCCTTTTTCGCTCGTGTCTTTCGGAGTAAAGACTCCAATGCTGCAAAGAAATCGACCAAGAACCCCGTTGTCGAAAACACGGGTCCCGCAAAGCCCACATGGACCGACGCGTGGCAGCGAACGGAAGTCGCTCCTGAAGAAGTTCAGGAGCTCCTCCGTGGATGCACTCAAGAATTGAAGGCTCGAGGTATGTTTGATTGTTTGCTATCATGGATTTCCAGTATCGGATTGTCAATCACTGGCGCCCACTCCACTGTCAAATCTGAGATATCCACATTCTTCAGATCGCTGATCCTTGCTTCGTTTTGTCCCATTTGACAGCTCTCCAAACACCGTTTCTACTATTACCGTTCCGTCCGACCACCGAGTCCTCCGATGCACGTTATTTCATCCGTAACTACTTTAATAAGTCTGTCGAGAAGGGCGCGCCTTGGAGTGGAGATGCATTGTCGCAAGAGCTACGACTTACGGACCCGACGGTGAGCCCATAGCGACGGATCGCCCACACGTCGCAACATAACATGGCTGACCGGTTCCATGCACAATCATAGGTCCTCTGCAGTGTCCTGAAATGGTGCTGGAGCAGACTCCCCGGAGGAGTTGTCACCTGGGACGCATATGAACTTTTCAAAGTTGGCGAACAAGGTACGGGCTTACACTACATAACGGCCGGCGGCAGGTTGCATAAGGCTGATCGGATCGCAGATTCTCAACTCGCCCGCGACGCCTTCTCAACATTCATCCCAATCAGTGTCGACTCGGATGCTCGAACCAAGATTATTTTCGACTTTTTCGACCTGTTAGCTGCCGTTGCAGCACACGGCAAGTCCAACGGTCTCGGAGGCCGGAAGCTCTCGAGGTATGCTGGTTGGTGGGCTTTTGAGCATTCGGATACGGGCAATGGCTTTGAAGCTGCCTACAAAAACTGGGCCGCGTATGTTTTCTTTCAATCGAATCTATCTGGACTGAATTGGATGTGACTGACCATTTGTTTCAGCGCTGCTGATGCCACGAGCCATTTGTTCTTCGCCTATCTCCGCTCGATATCTCCCGACTCTCCCCGTGGTATAAGCGGTATCTCGACCTTGCCCATCGCTCTCCAATCCCTGGTCCAAGCAACGGAGTACCCCCCTGAAACACCGACCCTTCTGCAGGTCTCGACCACAAAAGTCGTCATGATCGTTGATACCGTCTCACCGACTCCGTTCGCCCTCTTGCGACGTGCGAAGAACTTCGAATACCGGGACAGTGACCGGCATCTGCAGGAATTCGCCAGCTTTGACGACCCCGTCAAGGCCCTTACCGACGAGTGTTTGCGTGTCTTGAAATGCATCTCGTCAACGAATCAGTCCAGTACCTCCGACCCGACGACATCGGTGCCAGAAGCGTCCTGGTCGCGGTTTGAGGATCTGGGATTTGGCGCCGCCGACTTGGATAACGATGCGGATGCGACTTCGCTAGCAAGGAACGAGTTTGCGGGCGGTCTTCGGTCCGCTCCTCATTCCGTTGCGGGGGATCTTGGTCGCCCTACGACTCCATCTTGGGCAGATTTCATGTCCTCCGGCTTCAATGACGGCAACGGCCTCAAGCCTCAAGTTGCTCCTTTGCTCCTTCCGCCCGACAAGGTCCTGCCTCCAATTGCTACGGTACGAGGTCAAAGCTCTCAGTCTCACAAGCGTACCCTGGACTCAGAGCTTCCGGTCGAACCCGCCGAGCTTGCCAGCATCACCACACTGGATCTGGACGACTCTTTCTGGTGGGTCTGGATCAGCAGTTTGGCAGTAGAGGAGCCTGCTTCGCGGAAGGCGGTATTTGGTAGGTGCGCATTGATCGAAACGATCATCAAGGACACAAAATGGTTAGTCCTTGAGGAGCAGGTTAAAGGCGCTGCGCCGGAGCCTGAACCTGGTGCGTACATTGTCGAGAAAAAGAGGTTTTTTACCTTCTCAACTCGCAAGGGAAAGATCGGTCGGCGCAAGTCGTCGGCCAAGAAAGTGTCTGCCGTTGAAGAGTCTTATAAGCGCGCCAACAATCTCGCTCCTCATAGTAAGACTAGCATTGCACCTGATCAGCATGCTCGCATTCAGGCTGCTGCTGCGGCTTTGCAGAAGAAGCATCGGGAACAGGAGCAGGAGGCCGTTAACAGATCGAAGGCTAGCGTGCCGAACAACTCGCGGTACTCGAAGGCAAACTCCATTATGTCTCTGCAACCGGGAATCATGAGTGAGGCTTCGCAAGCGATGAAGTGGGCCAGCAATTATGACAAGAATGCCTATCGCGCCGCCTACCTCAAGGACAGCCGGGCCGGTACAGGTACGCTGGCCGAGGAAAATGGGGCGGCCATGGGCGACAAGATGCCAGAGCCGCCAGCTTCTCCGGCACTGAGCTCGTCAACCCGCCAGGCGCCACCTCCGGTGCCCAAGGATAGCGTGCCAAGCTCTCCCACACCGGTTGAGCATCAGCAAAGGGGCAGTGTGGACGAAAATGCCGTCAGCAGACAGGACAGTATCAGTGCTACTACTGAATCTTTGCCCAAGCAGTCAACTGACACGACAGATGATTCGAGAGCCAGACTGAAGAAGAAGCCCGGTAACACGGGCTTCAAGGGTATGTTCGGAACCAAGAAGAAGGACGTGGAGTCGAAACCGCCAATGAAACCTACTGGGGCTCAGCCGTCGGCTGTTGCTGCTGCTCGCGCGGCTTTGGAAGGCAAGGCCAAGGAATCCCAGGAGACAGTTCGCCCCAATGGCGCCTCGACTTTGAGGAAACCCGTTCCAGCTCCGGCGGCGGCTCCCTCTGCTGCTCCGGCCAAAGTCGCAAGCCCACCGGCAGACGTGGAGAAACCAGTCCCTGAGTCGCAGACCGTCACTGCCGACGAACAGCATGATGGCCCCCCCAAGACCCGTCGTGATGCTGAATACGATGCACTTTCCCGTGTAGACACCAATGAGCGAACGGCGGCCGATCGTGAATTCTCTCGATTTGATCAGGGCCCTTTGATGGAACAGCCAGCATTCGCTCCTGAAGATTCTCCAGTCTCTGAGACATTCCATGACAAATCCGCGCCTGCTGCCGCTGTTGACGAAACCCCCGGCAGGACCGAAGTTTCCGAACGGGCAACGAGCCCTACGGCAGCCCCGGCCAGTTCATCTTATGACCGCTGGGCACAGATTCGCAAAAATGCTGCGGAAAGGGCCGCTAAGCTTGAGCAGTCCGGTTCCTACCGATATAGCCAAGATGAAGGTAACACAAGCGAAGAAGAGAGTAAGTGGAGCCAGTTCCCCTGAACTGGCAATAACGATGCTGACTCTGGCCAGGCTTTGAGTCTCGTGCTGCTCGTATCAAGGCGAGAGTGGCCGAATTGACTGGAAATATGCAGGCCGCAAGCTAAAAGACGTTTAGTTTCGGCTTGGCCTCTCCCATTCATGACCATCCCACTTCCATAAGTCCTTCGTTGCTTTACTTTTGCCTCATTGCCTGGTCCAGTGCCTGGCTGCCTTCGATCGGTAGACTTTATACGCCTGATGTTTTTGATACTTCTTCCATGGCTAGGTCTCATCTTTGACAGCGAAAGGACAACAAAATCACGCCATTATGCCGCTTGTTTTCTCGCCAGTTTGCACTCGACATTGTAATATTCTGGTCGATTCCTCTATCTTCTTTCGATGACCAGATGTGATTCTATTTTTAATCTCCTGTCGCTTCAATTCGTGATTTCACTTGATTCCCCTCTTGTTGTATGTTTTCTGCGCGTTCTTGTTCCATATACCTTGGCAGACTGTGAATCCAAACAATTCTGCTTTTCGTCTCTTGACGCACCCCTTCTGACACTCGGCCCAATGTGACTCTGAACTATAGTATACTCGGGCCAACGAGATCAATCGCACCCCAATATCCTCAGAATCTCCCTAGCCACGCCGGTCGCACTGGCCGGGTTCTGCCCTGTAATCAGCGGCGAGTGCAACCCGGCCGTCGTAGATACAACCACCTTCTCCGTCCCAGATCGGTCCGCCTTGACATATCCTCCCCCAGATACCCGCTCCAGCTCTGTCTCCAATTGAAACGGCATAGCAGCCGCCATCCCCGCCGCATCCTCCTCCTCCCTCGAGAACCCCGTCACCCGCGCTCCAGCAAGCAAAGGTACCCCCGACGGCGCCGTCGCATTCAGCAGCGCCGCAGGCCCATGGCCGACTGCTGCGATGGGCTTCCCCGCCGCTGCGACATTCTGTATCAGGGCAAGCGAAGCCGCGTCCCCTACGAGGTCGAACATCGCTACACAATCACCATGCACCATCAACATCATGCAAAGTAAACCTCAGGTGTAGATCGTAGACATACCCCCGCGCCCACCCACATAGAAGACCGCATCGAACTCCCCCGCTCCCGCGCGGGCAACTGTCTCCCTGATCTTGTACGTGTGCGTCCAGGCCTCCCAGTGCCGGGCTAGAGCGGTCATGTCGGTTGTATCGGATTCTGGTTTCGCGGAGGCTGAGGCAGACGCTGGGTCGAGGGGTGCTTCGCCGCCTTGGGGGGAGGCCATGGTGAGGGTGACTTTGGGTTCGAGGATGGAGTATGGGTGGGCGAGTTCGGACTGGGTGTTCCCGTTGTTTCATTGTGAGTTGTGCGTGGTGGAATGGTTGAATGCTTGGGGGAGGGTGTGGATGTAACGTACCAGGTGCCAGCCTGTTTGTTGGCGGGTGGCGGGGATTAAGCCCTGCGAGGTGAGGATTATGAGGACGTGGGGCATTTTCAAGCCTGCTCAGTTGATGGATGATGTGGTTCGTGGTCGTTGAGTGTGCTGTCTGTTCGGGAGAAGTATGCTGACTGACTGGCTTGATGGAACTATATCAGTATATCGTCATATCCTACGTCAGTCAGGTGCTAGGTAAAATCCTATGTTCATATTATGTATTATCATTAGTTCACTATATACCAATCATTGGCATGGATGGTTGCCATCAGATCTAAAAAAGGATATATCCAGAATGTATATACAGTCGGACGATCTGGGTATCAACGGACATGAAACAAGGGGAGCCAAACGATGCAAGACAAGAAACTGAGCAGGAAACGAGACTCGCTGATCGTACATCGTCAGGGGAATATATTGAGATGCCAGTTGCACTCAGAGCTGTCAGCGAGCATAACGTAGTCGTCTAGTCGCTTCAGCGGCTACAAGTGCACACAGCGCACCCACAAATAGGCAGATGGATATAGCATTAGGGCCCTCTTTATCGCGGCGTATCCATTGCGAGTCCTGCGCGGAGTCGTCCCGTTTAGTACTGCCGGGTTCGAGGAGGCTGAAGACTATCCAACTGATGAATGTGCCGACAAATTGCGGGAGCGTAGTGTACACATTCAACACGCCGAGGTAGATACCAGCCAGTTCGCCAGTGGAAGGAATATTTGCGTCGTCATCGGATTCACTGTCGCTATCCGTATCATGGTGGTTGAGTCGCAGGACGTCCATCTCCGTGTCCGCGTCATAATTGCCGGAGCGGATAGTAGAAGAGGTAATCATGGTTACGCCAGAAGAGCGCGCTGCGGCTGCAGGTCCCATCGCCAGCTTGTTGATTTCCACTCCCATGAATGCAAAAGGCGCCCAGCTGCTGATCGCCCACGGAATACCACACAGGGCGACGAGGCATGTTGCAAATGCCCGAGACCGGGCCAGAGGTGCAAAGATCATGGTCGCAGCAAACATCACATGAGATATCAGCCATGATGTCTGCAGGTCTGGTCGTATCGCAGTGATCTTCTTAAGAAGTGCAGCTATACCAGGTGGCGGGCGCGGTGTGAATCTGGACCGTTTGCTGTCCGGAGGTTGCACACAGAACGGTAGAAGCACAGAGCTGATGAAAGTGATGGAAGAGAAAACGACCAGAGACAGACTGCCGACGCGTCCAATTTCGCCGAGAAAGTCGCTTGACTGTGGAGCGTCTTTGGGGACTTCGTATCGGAAGTAGGTTTCACCGACCCACGTAGTACTGTAGAAAAGGAAGGGGAACCAGCCTAAAGCGAGTCAGCAACAACTTCTAAATCTTCTCGAAAGATGCTATACCAATCCAGGCCCAGAACTGCGCCCAACAAATTGCCTGAATGCGAGGAGGAAGGTCAATTGTCGTCTTGAAAAGCTGGGAAATGACTTGGACCGCTCCCGCTTTTCCATCCGAGTCCCTGCATGATCAAAATCAGCACTGATATAGACAAGCTGATTCCGATTGTGGTCACCTGGCAGTAATCAGGATCCTCTCCTCCACCGAGTAACAGGTGACGGAAACAGCGCCAATCAGCGAGAGTGCAGCAATGACTGTCATCTGTTTAAACTGCGTATCACCGATAATGGCACCGAAGAGGCTGACCGTATCGATTGAACCAATAACGTAACTAATAAGTTGCCCAATTGCGGACATTCTTGTAGCTGAACGTCGTTAGCTTTTGGCCTCGTAGACAAAGGTAGGATCATACCCCATGCTGAACCAGCTTGTTGCAATGGAATCGGTAATGTGTCAACGATCAAGCTGCGACAACAAGCCTGGACTGAAGGATGTCAGCGTAGTTTAGGTGAATGCGTCAACATGCTCACCGATATTGATCGCAAAGTCAACTGCATAGATGCTTAGGACGGCAAGGGCTATGGTGACATTTTTTGCCTGATTATGGTGAGCACTGGAGTCTCAACAGATGCCAGAACCTGGCCCAAATAGAATAGACACACCTTCTCTGCGTCTTTCACAAATAGGCTGACAATTTCTGTCGTCCACCCCAGCACTAGCAAACACAATGCGACAATAAACGAGCCAACGACCATAAACGGCCTGCGCCTTCCCCATTTCGAGCGTGAACGATCCGCGATGACACCGATCAAAGGCTGAATGATCAACCCAGACAAGGGGCCAGCGATCCACACAAGTGAAGTCCGTGACTTTGTGAGACCCAGCTGGAGCAGGTACGGCGTGCAATCTATCTCGAGGACGGGAATGGTCAATTCGCAAGACGAGGGGACTGCGGTGGAAGGAAAGGCTTACAGGTCATTTCAATGCCCCATGTAAATCTGCGGCAGAAGAATAATCAGTAATCTGGTTGTTGAGCAAGATCAAAGCACACTGGCACCGGTGGACGTAAGTACATACTGTAACCCCAACAAGCTGAATGTCAACAGTGCCATTCGCATCGACTCCGATTTTCCCTTGATGGAGGGAGAACCCACCCATCTTGCAGCCTGTGGCATCCTTACGACGCGCGCGTGCACCTGAAGGAATCCAACAGTATCCTCAATTTGCCATGCACCGGAGTGATATTTGTAGTCTCGTGCTGTTGCTCAAGCCGAGTCGCAGCAGCCTGGTCGCAATGAACCCGCAATCGCCAATAAACAAACGATCCTCGTACGTAGGTAAAATTTCTAGGAGCGGAGCGTCACGAATAGAGAATCAATTGTTAATCTGTGCTCGAATGTGTAGTATGCTCTTTGCACTGTCCGACTCGATAGTATGACCGGAGTTGGAATTGTTGATTGCTAGCTTTGCAGGGTCCCGGATGCGACGAAATTGTACGTTGGCCAATGGAAGGCGAGAAGCCGATTTCTTCCACGAATCACATCAAAGTAGGATAGGAAGGATTTGATGCAGAAGTAAAGAAAGGAAAGAAAGCAGGGGAAATAGGAAGAAGATCCTGGAGGATTGAGGTGAGGCCGAACGCCCAAGATGCCCAGGGCTCAACTGCCAGAAAAGTGCAAATCAACGCATGCGGGCCCCCGGGCCGTCCATGCACTGCGGTTTAGGTCTAATCCGCATCGGCTGGCACTCTTAATTTCCTGTGACCCACCAGACATGAGGTAGTTGTTATTAATAGCCAGAGAAAGAATGATGATGGCCGTTCTCTAGGATTCAGTTTATCTAGAGTCGGCTTGACAATCCCAGCTACTTGGGCGAGGGGTGTGTCTAGGGACGATCTACAATTCCCCAGATATGTGCACCGCCCCTTATTCCGGCTAAGACACCAACATGTGTTGAAACATAGGGATTGACTCGAAGGTTTTACCTTAAGCTTACATTACTCACAAAGCCGAGAATAGCCTATCCTTTTGGCTATATGATTACTCTCATTCTTGATAAAAGCTAAGATGAATGGTATGCTGTGTATCGAGGCGCGACCTCGAGGGCGTTATATGTACCTAAGGCAGCGTAGTGAATTCCTCTGACGCTTATCAGGATAAAGACGATATCCTTTCAATCAGGCGATACGGCTTGCAGGTTACATACCCACATCCGTTATACCGGCGTCCTGGTCTGATCTTGTTCATAAGCTTCTTCATTTCTAATAACATATCAAAGCATATCCGGCTGATCAAGCACTAAAGAAAAACCTGCCATAACGACCCAGACATCATGAAATCAACGGAAATTCGTACATTAATGCTTTTTCTTATTTCATAGTCATGCAATATTCCATCCCTCTACAAACGGTTGGGGGTAGTGCTGGTCATGGGCCACTGGTAACCAGCAGCATCACTGAATTTGTAGCCGAACGAAGCAGTGAAGTCATCAAGAACAGCGGGTCCTCGGGAGCCTTTGACAGGATTAGTAACGATATCAATCAGAAGAGTATGTTATGGAACATACCGTAGGGGTATTCCATGGGGATGATCTCCTTGTTGTCGTCAAGGTAGTGCAGGAGAGGCGTGAAAATCTTCCAGCTTGCGTCGAGTTCATCGTCACGCACAAAGTTAGAGTGGTCACCCTTCAGAGCGTCCAGGATGAGCGATTCGTAGGCTTCGGGAATCTTCAAGTCAGAGAAACGGCGGCGATAGGTGAGATCCAGCTCAGTCATGACGGTCTGCATGGACAAGCCAGGCAACTTGGAGTTCATCTTGATGTACACCGACTCGTTGGGCTGCACTCGGATAACCAACTCG
The DNA here is from genome assembly GCA_012656285.1 of Aspergillus fumigatiaffinis. Classification (NCBI taxonomy): domain Eukaryota; kingdom Fungi; phylum Ascomycota; class Eurotiomycetes; order Eurotiales; family Aspergillaceae; genus Aspergillus; species Aspergillus fumigatiaffinis. The sequence goes on from JAAAPX010000016.1 coordinate 18,339, forward strand.
TTACGAGGGATATCCTTGAAAATACCAGATGTGACATCGCGGAATTGAATACGGATTTCGGTCTTCTGCTCATTCAGGGCTGCGTGAAAGGTAAGTATGCGCGCGACTGTAGCAGTCTGAAAAGTAAACCATGCTTACCCTTTCCAGCCTTCAAAATGAAGGGAACACCATCCCATCTCTCGTTCTTGATGTATGCAACCATGGCGCAGAATGTCGGGCACCGGGAATCCTTAGGGACAGTGTCGTCCTCCTTGTATGCGGGCTTGCTTCCATCCAGAGACTTCCCATACTGGCCGATGATGACGTTCTTGGGTTCGATGGGATCCATGGCACGCAAGACACGAACCTGGGATGAATTAGTTTCGCTCGTCGCCTCTGGTCAGATAGCTGAGTGGCCTACCTTCTCGTCACGGATATCTTCAGAGGAGAAGGAAATGGGACGCTCCATGGCGAGCAATGTCAGGACCTGCAGCAAATCTGAAGAGACGAACATCAGTATCGCTCATTGACGCACAGCAGATGGTAAAAACATACGGTTTTGCATGACATCACGGATAATACCGAATTCATCGAAATAACCACCACGACCCTCTGTACCGAAAGGCTCCTTAAATGTGATCTGCGGAAGGAGCGAACCTGTCAGCAAGTTGCTCTCAATTCGGAGTATTCCAAGCATCCCATACCTGTACATTGTCGATGTGGTGACGGTTCCAAGTGGCGTTGAAGAATTCGTTGCCGAAGCGCATGATAAGGATGTTCTTGACCATCTCCTTACCCAGATAGTGGTCAATACGGAAGATCTCCTCTTCCTTCCAGTTGGGGTCAAGGGCTTTCTGGAGGTCACGCGAGCTCTGAAGGTCTTTACCGAAGGGCTTCTCAACCTGTATATGACGAAAACATGCGCGTCAGTTGCTGCTCTCCTCTTTGGATTGTGTTGGGAAACTCACGATGATCCGAGCAATGCCGTTCTTGGGATAGCAGTTCCTCTTCAGTTGCTCTGACACAGTGGTGAAGACGCTGGGAGGCAGCGCCATGTAGAAGACTCTGTTTTGCTCCTTGTGGCCCTTCTCAACCTCCTCGAGGTGCTTTCTCAGGTTAATGAAAGAATCGTCCTGGTCATATTGACCGGAGATGTAGGTGCAGAGACTGCAGAAGCTGTCCAGCTGCTCCTCAATTTCTTTAGTGGGAACCTTAATGTATGATCGCACTCGTTTCAGGAATTCTTCGTGGTCCATCTTTGTCCGAGCATATCCGACGATCTTGATATCTTTGGGAAGGAACTTGTTGCGGAACTGTGCATACGGTCAATCTAGGTGAGTTTAGACCCATGTCAATAGAGGTGGAACGTACGAGCCCGAAAAGAGCAGGGAACTATTGAAATGTTAGCTTAAAGCAGCTGTCTAGAGAGTAAATTTCTGTGGGACAACGAACAGTCTTCTTCTTAGCAAGATCTCCCGAGGCACCTAGTACTACGATGACGGTGTCATCTTTAAGTTCGAGTGTGCTGAGCGCATAATCCATGTTAGCAACCGATTTGTACTGATATTATTTGAGGCGAGAAATATTTATCTAGGTCGATCAGGGTTCGGGGTGTGACTTGATGGACGCAGGGGGAAAGAGACAAGACAAAATGAGGGTGAAAATGGATGGAGAACGAAAAAAAGGCAATAATGGGCAAATAGTCAACTCTGTAAGTTGCAGCAGGAGCGAGACTGAATTGAATTGAGCCAAAAGACAAGGGAAAATAAGGTGCTGGTCAAAGGTAGCTGACAGGTTGCACGTCGGTGACCAGTACGGAGCAGTCGCAAGCGGTGGTAGGGACTGAGGTAACGGGAGTGTTTCCGCCGTTGGAGGGGGGAGGGGTGTGATGTCAGAGAGGCAGAACTATGGGAGAGACGTACCCAGCATTCTGCTGTTCGTCAGATCGGGCTATTGTGCTGGACATTTTTTCGCACGAAATGTTTGAAACCGACACTTCGATCTTTGGGAAAGAGATGATTTTAGGAGTGAGATATAAGAGACGAGGAGAGAGAGAAAGAATGAAGAGGGATTGTTGGAAAAATACCCAACAGTTCCGGCGGAGCAGGTACTTTTTATTTAACACGGAGGGCTCTCAAGCTGACTGCTGTAGTAATGCAAGGTGGGTGTTGGTGGGGCTGGCTTGGATTCTTCCACTACGTCGATGCTGCCGCGCGACCCCGTGTGCATTATGGGAGGTAGTATTGGGGATAATCGAATGGGATTACAGGGAGGAGCACTAATATATGATTACTGATTATTACTAGATAGCCTAATTGTTATGCTACAGCGCCTAGCAGAGGCCAGGCCATGCTCTGGTGTAGGCATACAGGGCAGATCGATAGATAGAGACGAATGTCATCGCTTTCACTATTACATCCTCCGTGGCAAACTTCTTTCCCCTTCTTATACCATCAGGGCTCATGGATGTTATCTCCTTACGAATTCGATCATATAATCGAACTTCTAGTTTTATCCCGGCTAATTAAGAAAGACATACGGAGTATATATGGGACTTTCTAACACAGTCAGCTCCACTGTGACCCAACGGATGATTTTCATTTAAAGATACGGACTGATTTAATGCTGACTTGCTGACCCCGCGTAAACCAACCTGGCCGTATCGCACTGTTTGCGCCTTGTATGAGGGGAACGGTCTACAAGGACAAACTTCTGACTCCTGCGTGATGTCCCGCGCAGCTTATATAGTAGGCCACCTGTCTCGGTGCTGCATGCCCAGGAACCTAATATCTCATAGAGGTGGAGTTTCCCTTCCCTCCTGATCCCGTAAGCTCAGGTTCATGATAATCAAATCTCAATTGAGGTTTGGGTCGTAGCTACGTATTTGTTGATGTCCGTGTTATCTGCAAAAAGGTACATCCTGGCAAGGGCCTATTTAGGATAGATCTGGCTTAAATTTCGGTAGCGTAAACCTTGGGAGGAACAAATACTTCGAGAAACATGCCTTTCAATTCCTTCGTCCTACTTAAGAATATCATGCAGCCCATGATGCAGCGAGCAGCGACTTCGGACTCCACTATCTACTGGCTGGTCGCAGAGATTGTGCCAGACCTACGGAGTTGGCACAGTGGAAACTGGAAGCTAGAGGCCCTAGTCTTGTAGTTTACAGGCTAGGGAGGAAAGCCAGAAGAAGCTCTCCCGGTGACCTAAACCGTGGAGATGGATCGGCGGATTTGTCATGGAACAGTTAGAAGTAACTGATCACTACGGATTCTACGGATTCTAATTTCCCGAGAGCAAGGAAGTGTAGGAGAGGTACGGAGTACGAATAACGCCCGGGCTTTCTTTGCTGAGGAATATGATGATGATGGAATAGCTTACGAGAGCTCGGGGTTAAATGGCGGAACTCCGTAACCTGGAGATACCAGACAACTGCCCTTGAATTCAGATCTGCAAAAACACGTCGGGAGCTATTCACCGTACCGGAGTATGTGAACTGTGAAGATAAGAGGAAAAAGTATAAGCTGACCCTCGGCATCAGTTCGACGATTGCGTGCTCATCAACGGAACCGAGTCCCTTCTCCTCAACGATTGCTGATAAACCAGCAAATGTCAGGTCTATTGCCGATTTCCTTGCTAGTGGGGCAGCGGGCTCGCTTTATTTCCAAATATGTGCTCTCGGTCTGCTGGACCGTTCGGAGTATACGGAGTACACTGATTTGCCGGGAGGACCCTAAGAGTAGTATCAACAAGTATCAACAAACTACTGTCTATATACACTATTGTAGTCCTACAGCGCGAAGGTAATGATCGAGACAATGAGAGATAGTCATAAAAACGGACCGCGTTCTCTCCGATAGACTTCGTGAGTCCCCGCGGAAATGGAAGTGGTATCAGGAAGGATACCTCACTGGCTGAGCTTATCACCAAACGAAACCCTTGCGTCACTACCTCTTAGAGAGGGGGAAGCAAAATAAGCATCGTTTGTCAGCGCTCGACGCTCTAGACAATTGCTCACGTCCACCGGAGAAGCAGGGGAAAAGCAGAGTCAGAGACATATCCGACGTCCAATGACCTGGGAAGCCGTCGAACCGTCTTCGGACCACTGTAGCCCGACGGCAAAATAATGTCGAATGAATAGTGGAAGCAGTGGGGTTGCCCTGGCTCAAAAGTCTCCTGTCTTGGCGGGAAGATTGTTATCATCTTTATCATCTTTATCAGCTTTTATCAGCTTTTATCAGCTTTTATCAGCTTTTATCAGCTTATCTCGGAAGCCGGAGAATACAATCCTCCAGGAACAACCCCGAAACGGCTTAGGCCCTTTTTCAATTCTCCATCACGGGACTTCGCTTAACCCTGGGGCGGTTCAGCTCGCTAAGATCCCGTTTTGGGTTAGGGCGAGCGGCCCCGAACGCACCTTGCAAATTGATCATTGTGCGGTCGGCTGCTCGTCTCAGACTATCGAAGCGACGACAATCACGACAACCCGGACGACTTTTTGCGGGTCATCTTTGCCTTCCTTCGACTTGTTTGCGTTGCCCGCTGTTGCTCAGATAAACCGTCATAATGCCTTCGGAACAAGGTCACAGACGTGAGTGATACCTCTCCGTTTAGCTGGATATCGATGTGTGCGCACAGGTTGGAGAATGGGTTTCGGGGATGGATGCGGTGCGATTATGGAATCTATAAAGGACCTTGCTAACGGGATATTTTCTACTTGCACAGTCTACGTCAAGTAAGTTATCACGATTTTCTCATCGATTCTCGGTCGAGTCGCGATCATTCGGAATGCGATATACAAATGTCCAATGTCGCACGGTGGGATCGGGCTAGGGGACCGAGTCGAAACGAATTTATATGGACAGATGGGTTAATACGAATTCTTTCTGCAGGGGTCGCCACCTGAGCTACCAGCGCTCCAAGCGCGCGGTCAACCCCAACACCAGGTAGCTATCCACTGTGAAGATGGACGTCAAGGGATATGGGAGGCTGACTTCTCGTATAGTCTGATCAAGATCGACGGTGTTGACAGCACTGAGGCCGCAAAGTGAGTATACACCGGTCGAAAGGGTCACGAAATAAGGAAGAGAACATGCAGCTAAGACGGTTGTTTTACAGCTTCTACCTCGGCAAGAAGGTTGCTTTCGTTTACCGGGCGAAGCGTGAGGTTCGGGGTTCCAACATCCGGGTCATCTGGGGCAAGGTTACCCGGCCACACGGTATGTGAATTCAATGCGATGGATCGGTGATATCGGCATTGCGGCCCTGTTGGGCGATGGCTCCTAGGAGGAACAAACGACTGACGATGTCAACTTGACAGGCAACTCCGGCGTTGTCCGTGCTCAGTTCCGCCACAACCTCCCCCCCAAGTCCTTCGGTGCTACCGTCCGCGTCATGCTCTACCCCTCCAACATCTAAATGACCCGTGTTTATTACCTGTTAGTTGGGCAATCCGGAAACTTCGCACAGACAGTCGGGCAAGGAGTCGACGGTATGAGCCGATGTTGAGATGATGGAGTTGGCGGGTTGATAATGTTCGTGGGAGAGGCAGGGCCGACCAGCCCTACGAATTAAAATCAAAAGAACTTTTGTTGTTTTCTTCAGACTCTACCAGCGTGGTGGCATTGTCGGCCTCCAGGCATCTAGAAGGGCTTGTCGTGTTTTCTACGTTGGCGAGCATGACGTGCCTTGTCTGACAACATGGCTTCTGTCCCAGTGTATCTGACACTCATAAACAACCAAATCCACACATTTCAACAAAGAGCGCGTTGCATTATGATTGGGCGTATGGTAGGGGAATAGTGGGCTGGTTCAGGGATAATTGGGTCAGGGTTTTATTCACTTCGCCGCTCTGCCATCCACGCCAGGCAGCTCGACTTTGATGATCTCGTATAGTCTCCCAACGCCAAACGCGACATGGCCAGTGCAAGTGCAAAACGGTCTTCTGAATCCTGTGCCACGACTCATCTGCCAGGCTCATTTTAGTAGCCCCATCGTACAGTTATACTTGGGCTTTCCGTATATTGCGGCTGGTTTATGCCCAATAATTACGGCTAATGATTCACCAGAGGTGAGACCCTGGCAGTAACCATATAGAACAGCAGATCTGGACCAAGCAGTCTATGGCAGGTGTATTAGGAATCAGTAGTCACGACTTCTCTCTCGCCTGTAAAGCCATACACGTATAAGAACCTGATGCCATACTCAGATTGAAACCTTGACAGTCACAGCTTCGTTGACATGCCCGCAAGTCTCGATATATCCAGGCCGGTGTCAACCCTTCTCCGTTCAGTATGAGAGATGGACCATCACATGATGCTCGCTTATTAGCTATCGAGGCAAAGGCCGGGCAGGTAGGCGTGTGCTCGACGTGGTACACAACATGCAGGTCCGAGAACTATGTACGAAGGACCACAGCTTTGCCTGCATCCGTGTCAAAAGGTATTTCAGCAACAGCCAGTGCTGACTGGTTTGTAGGATCATCGCGCTGGCGTGGTAATGGAGCGAGTAATATGATGCTTCTGCTTTCACCGTAGATGTTCCTACGATCTGTTGGTCTGCAATTTTATGAGTCGAATCCGGTTTCGTGATGTAATTGCAATCTCGAGTCAATCTCAAACCGCGGCTTATCATGCAGATTGCGGAAATCGAGTTAAGGATGACTGGCTCGTCTCACTGAGGGTTCCTGAGTCGATCAACTGAAAAGCACTTGTATTTTCCTAAACTGGGTAGAATTGATTCTATTTACAAACAGTCCAGACCGAGGAAGTGATGTACATCTATCTAAGCAATCTGTCTCTTGCCCACTGGACACTATCGATCAGCTTTTTCTATCTTGCGTCCTTTCAGCGTGAATATCTGTACAGAGTTATTCTTCCTGGATACAAATATGCCATCGGCCAAGCGAATGTGACATCAGAACATGGAGCAAAAATATCAAGGTTAGCGGAGTCCTGGACCCCTTGCCTCAATTCCTCAGCAGATCTGAAACGACCGCAAGCCAAAATCATCTTAATGCTTGTTCGTTAGGACTCTCTGTGGAGTGATAATTAAAGTAACGCGCCATCCCGCACCACAGAGACCCACCAGATCATGCTGAAGATCCTCAGCAACTCGTGCGTCGTGACGATTCGCACGCCTCAGACCCCCATTCAGAGCCGTGTTCAAAGCTTTGGTGCATATTAGGCATCTCGTTAGAGCAAGGGACCAGAGCGACTTTTCTTTTGACTCAACAAATCTCGACTCCGAAAGTTCAGGTATATTCACTAGTAATGTCTAAGCTATGATGTTGTCCAATGCTCACTTCACATGACAACATATTGGTAAAGACTGTGTATTAGTTCTTTGTAGTCTGCGCAGTGTCGCATAGGGCAACATAACCCCGCGGTGATATGGCCCCGAACTAAATTATCGGGTTGTATCCTTCAAGTCTCCTAGCTGTTGGCACGGGAGAGGAGCCAATGGGAGGGACGCGGATACAGATGGATTCAAAAGGTTCAGGATTATTATTGTTTGTCTTTGAACCGGGGGTGGCTGGGCTTTTCAGCAGCTGCATGATTAGATTCTTACCTAGGTACACTTCTAAGGTACAAATAATAATAATAATAATAATAATAATAATAATGCAACAATCGGCTGCTGTATCCGCACTCTGAGAACAAAGCACAACGACTCCTGTCTAAAGCTAATCAGTCTTAGAGTTAACCTAAAAATAAAATTGGCCTGTGCATCATGATTAAGTAATCATAATATACTGTCGGTGATTCCAAACGCTTCACTATTAACAATCAGTAAGGATATTCTTGCCTTTTAACAAACTATTGATTAAAATGATTCTTTTGTATTTAAAAGTGGTTCTATGCTCTTTATTTTTAAAACAACCACACCACTCCATGACTCTCTGTTCCGATCACATCCAAGGAACTGTTGACTCAAGAACAGGATGGACCCAGTTCCTGGACTTATCCCGGCCAACGAGACGATCCGTTGACAGTGGCTGGGGAATCCCCCCGTAGCCGATTGGTTTCTTGCCTGGCGGCCACCAGCCAGTGGGACGCTCAGAGCCCTTTTTGTCTTGGACATTGGGGTGGTCAAATATTAATTCCTTTGGATTCTGATTGAGTTAATTGACTTTTGGGCCTAGCGGTGTTTTACCTTTCTGGATTTTCCTGCATTTTATTGCCGGCTGCCTAGATCGTGGTCTTGCAATTCTATGAAGATGGAAAGAGATGCTTTGTTGCACTTGGGCACAGTGGCAGAATTCAGGGCTCTAGGAATTGCTGTTATAATTGCTAAGATATGGTCTTTTTTTATCCATTGGAAGAGTACGTAGCTTACCTTAGTCTACAAGAAAGGTTGTCGATACCAAGATCCTACTAACCTAGGTACCAGAATAGACATACCAGAGCCTTCTACGTACTCGGCAGTCAGGTGGCTTCAATAATAATATAACGCCATCATCCGACTCGTGGGAGGCAGTTCAGTCAAGCAGCACAGCATGGCACAGTAGCACTTGCTTTGGGTTTTTCCTTTTATTTTATTTTCTGGTTAAGGTTCCCCTCTCTTCAAAATAATATTGCGTGGCGTCTGTCGTCGACGCACTTCGAACTCTGTGTTTCTCAATTACTACCTACCACTATAACTGTGGCCTATTTGCCTTCCTTTTCTTTGGTCTCTAGCTAGCTGAATATTATTATTCTAGCACTTCTTCTCGCTGACCTTCCTTTGGAGATCGCCCTAATTCTTGTGAGACTTTGCCGTCTGTCTAACTAACGTCTAACAACTTCCATCACCATTACTGTCGATCTTTTGCGGCACAGATCCAATTATCTACGGAAAACGCTCGAACTATCTATTTTCCCCCGATCCAGCTGTCTTTCGGCTGCTAGTTACTCCCGGGTTTATTTCCAGCCTGCTTGCTCGATACATCGCAAGGTCGCACGGTCTCCTTTGCGCAAATTTTACGAAGTACTCCGTGCACTCTCTCTCGCTTCCATTCTGCAGTGACGACATTCGGAAGTGCTTTCTTTTGCTTTTTTTCCGACCTGCTGGCTGCTTAAGACAATACCAACAACCGTAAGAAAAAAGATACCTGTCGGTTCAAATCGATCAAGCAGCGACTTCTCTGCAGCCTTGTATAGTACCAGCGTCTCCACGGCATAGACACTGCAATCTGCGGAAGCGTTTCAAAGCTCAAGCTGCCGCTTCCACTCGTTCGTCACCATCCACCGTTCGTTGCATTCAAGACTCCTATCTACCTTAGTTACGGAGCGTTTGTTAGGACCAATCCAAAGCAACACAGCGCGATCGTGTTCGTTCATACAATTCTTGGCAGTGTCCACCTGTTGCGCTCCACTACGGCCGCCAACCTGCCATAGTTCAGGCAGATCACAACGGAGCTACTCCTATCTTCAGTGGAGCTCCCTGTTGACAAACTTGTTTATCGGCCGCTAAGTGACTTAGTTGAAGCAGAAAAAACGGGCTTTGACATAAAAATAAAGATGGCTCCCTCCCAGACGGTCGCGTCGCCCAGACCCAGTCGTGGTTTCAGTTTCGGTAGCACGTCCGATAAATCTCGCCGGTCGAGCAACGCTGCCAGCAATAAAATCTCTCTCAGGGAGTCTTCTGAGGAAAAGCACAGGCGCAGTTTACATACCAAAGCCGATCCAACTCTTGCTATGAGCGAAGCGCAACCAAGTATGTTGGTCCCATATCTAACTCTCTTTCGGTCGGTCAATATTCTGCGATATCGTCCACGATTTGGACTCCATACCTAAACTTTATTCCTCCCCTTCTTCTTTTTGTTAGCTCTGCATGCGCATAGTAACTGACCTTTTCATCAATTAGTGGCTGTTGCCCTCGAACAGTCTACTCTGGGCTCTTTAAGAGCTATGCAGCACAAAGACCGATTTGGGCAGATTATCAGTACGTAGTAGGGCTTGTACAATCTGCTGCGACTTTGCACTGACAGTCCTTGTGATCAAAGCTGATCCCGATCTTTCCAATCCCACTCGCCCTCGATTCGAACGTCCATTAGAGACCATCCGAGCTTTTGAAGCTGCTTTTGAAGGGACGTACAGTAGCAGACCCGTTTCCTGGGCGCGAACAGGTGAGTTTGGATTTCTACCTGTCATGTGCATTTCAGATGGTTAACAAGCGTGTCTACAGAGTCACCTAACGGTGGAGAGCACAACAAACGTGGCAGCTACTACGGAGGTAAATACGCGCTTTAAACCTTTCACCTCTGAAGACAATATACCATCGGTCTAGACTGTCATTTTGTGAACAGTATGCTAACAACCGTGGTTTCATGCAGAGTCCAGCCGTGGAAACGGGTACTATCCAAACAGAGGATACAGTGAGCAGAGTGGACACTTCAATCAACGGGGAACCTATTCGCGACCAGAGAGTTATGTCGATACTTACAATGGCCAGCCGCAAGATAATGGCTACTACCCGTACAACCAAGGCGGCGGCGGCCGTCGACCACGGCCCAACCCGCGGATGTATACCGATCAGACAGGATACAGCAACGGCTCGAATGGATACGCGCAACATTCGTACCAGAAATCCGTCGATAATATCACTGCAGCCTCTGGGTCGGGTGGAAGCCACACTGATGCTTGGGCCCATTCGACCGACCCCAGTTCCGTGAACAGTTCGATCGACCAATTGTCCCAGCAGCTACAATTGGGACAGCAATGGTTCAATTCTCAACCCAATCTCAATGGCTATGCGCCGACACCTCCAAAACCTCCCGTACATAGCTTCAATCAAGCACCAGCCTTCGATCCTAACGCTGGGGGCCCTGTCGGCGGCACCCCAGCCGCCGCGTCAGCGCCCAACCGTCGTCAACTGCGGAAATCGGTGAACATGTCCGATACAGGGGACAAGCGAAAGAGCTGGTTCAAGCGCAAGTTTGGCAAGGATTAAGGCATACGTCGGTGGTTATCTGGTTCTCATTCGCTATTCTTCTAACGTATGCAATGATTGTTCTTAGTGGGCGTTTTTCTCGAGTTCAGACATGGGAAAACAGGGAAATTGCGTCTTTGCTTTTTGTTAATGTTAATTCTCCTGATTGTTTTCATCGGGCTGTATTACAGTTTGATACGTTTATGCTTGACGATGTCACGATACATGGATGCCCGAGCGAATCATCAATTGATTAATGTGCCGTTCTCGTGTTTGCCTGATATTTCGAGTACATATTTTGCGCCCTGTTCTGATTACGCCAAAGGGATCAACAGGCGGTGTATGTTCATAGCACACCTGAGTTCTGCATGTTCAAAAGGCTTACGCAGGATGACGATAGACTAATGATACTACAGCTGTTTGATCAACAGATGTTTGCAACTTGACATAACGAGATCTAGACTCGGTTGTGCATATCTCTTTATTCTACAGGCTGACCAGACAATCCATCCTCGGTAGACATCACAAAGACAAACAAATGATAGACCTAGGACTATCATAAAGCAAACAGGGAATCATAAAACTATCCTAAACATAGTACTGCAATACCAACAATCTACCTTTCTCCCACTCTAACGTACCATCTAACCCCTCCCAAAAAGCTTATGCTTGAGCTTATCCGCCAACCCCTCAGGATGATGCTGATGATGCTGGCGCTTCTTCTCCTCCTTCTCCTTACGGGTTTCCTCGTCCAGGTGAACGTTGCCCTGGCCGCCGCGCTGGATAAATCAGGTACAGTTAGTTACAGCACACCACCACGCTCCAAACCGCTCGCGCCGAAAGATAAGAGCGAGACGGGACGGGAGTAAAGCCATGAACATGAACGATAACCTACACCAACATGATACGTCTCATCAGTCGACTTGCGGATCGCTAGCTCGGGGATGATCTCCGCGTCATGGGGCATCCGCGACGTGGGCCGCACGTTCGGCGAGCCGATGTTGCCGGCTCCGCCGCGCTGTCATTGCATTTCTCTCAGTATCTGTTCATCTGTCCTGCAGCTTGCTTGATTGGCGTGGGACAGGGCGGTACTTACACCAGCTGAGTAGGCGCCGTCGCCTTGGTCGCCGTAGGGGCCTTCACGGACGATGCCGGCATCGACGTATCTGTGGTTAGGTTAGATGGTGGGTTGGGTTGGGTGGTTCCGGGTGCGGGGGTCGAACGTACTGTGTGGAGTCTGCGCCGATGTTGCCCTGGCCTGGTTTGCGAGGCGTGTTAGAGGGGGTTCGTGAGAGTTATTGTGGACTATGTATGTATGGTATGCGTACCTCCGCGGCCGTGTGAGACGATTGGTTCGTTTTCGCCCATGGTGGTGGGTTGTTTGGTTGTTTAGATGGTGTCTGGTAGGTCTGTACTCTGCAGAAGCGAGGGGATACTGGGATGAAGAGGTCAGAAGTGTGGATCAGTTGGTGCTACGGATACTATGACTTACCTAGTATCGAACAATATGCTGAGGGGAGGGGCCGTAGGCAAATGCGGGATGTGAGTGAGGGATATATAAAGATAAGAACTAGAGATGGGGCAACTTCGCTAACAAGTCAGACTACAAAACAGGAAAAATTGCACCACTCATTCTACCCCTGAAAGTATCGTAAGGATTGTTAGGAAACCAAGGTCATCGTTATATGATAATAATGATGAACCAGTCGTCAAGCCCGCATGGAGCCTCGTGGTCTCGGAGACTGGAGAGAGTCCCTGTGACGTCGAGGCGCAGTGGGCTGATAAGATACGCCGGCAGGTGTTTACTGATTGGTCCGAGCCGTGACTAAAGTGGTTACTGATAAGGGATGTCTTGGCGATAACGATACCTATCAGCCAGATCGGTTGAGTGAGCAATGGAAATTATCATAGTCGAAGAGTCGATGAAACAAAATTTATTCAATATTTGAGTTATGACTACCTTTAACATACTGTATGAAAAAGACCGTCCTCCAGATCTCACTGTAACCGATAAAGCACGAAGATACTATCACGATACCCTACCCTCAATTTTTCTAGAAGCCGGCGGTCTTTGTTTCCTTCTTCTCGGCAGGAGGTCCACCGCCGGTGGTTGGAAGACCCATGAAGATCTTGAACGAGTCGTAGCTGAAAAAAAGTCAGTATGTCTGCCATTGTTTATCGCACTTGAAGGGTAAAACTCACATCATCCATTGCAATCCAGTCTGTACCAGGAGTTGTTAGCTCATGACCGCAAACACATGCGAAGAGAGGTCTCACCAGGGTTCCGATCATAACAATTCTGACGGGGAGACCGTTCCAAAGACCCATGAAGCCAATATCCTTGTAGATACGGCCCATTGCAGCACCAAACGCCTCGCCAGGCTGTCGGTTAGCATTCAGCTTACTCACCATAACGTCAGCGGGATGAGACACGATGGCGCAAAGGATACCGGCCAAGTAACCACCAGTAAAGGCGACTGCAGTCTGCGCGCCCTTGCCGTACTCTTCCTTCTTTCGCGGCAGCTTCTTGTAGATGGCTTCCACAATGGTTTCGAAAGACGCGAATTTCATCATGGTGTATGGGATTTGCCGACCCCAGAGCGGGTACAAACCTTTGTAGAGACTATGTTGCGATCAGTGGTGAGAGATTTAGGAGGTAGATTCTGAAGCGACATGAACTTACCCAGCCACTCCTTCCTTGCCGATGACTTGAGAAATTCCAGAGAAAGTCCCCTTGAACTCAGGAGGAATAGTTGTCTGCGTGCGCACCTTGACAGCTTCGAATGGGCATAGGGCGACATCAGCGATGAATTCCGCCGAAGCACTGGCGGCCAGGTACACGGAGGTCTTCCATTTATGGGCACGCTCTGGTCCCACGAGATCAGAATAGAACTTCTTGAAAAATTCGTAACCGCCATATTTGAATGCTCCTTGAGCCTTTGCCCCCTGTCAGTCAGTTCTGATCAAAACCGCGCCATAAACCGTCAGCTTACGCTGTATCCGAAAAATGTCGGACTCCAACCAGTGAACACGCCTCTCAAGCCTTCTGCACTGCGAATCACACGGAACGCCTCCATGTTGCTCTTGTACAGCTGCGAATCAACTTGTCGGCGGCATTTGACCAAATCCAATGGCGTCACCGCTGTGTGGGTGAGACCCTGTTAATCGGTTAAATATAGATCAAAATAGACGATATTAACTCCTGAGACGTACACAAGCCAGCATACCTCCGACGGTGCAAGCTGCATAGTACTTGGGGGTCCATGGCTCAATCTTGCCTGTTTTGGCTTGAGCCTTTTGACTGACGACATCGAATTCTCGAGCCGCCTCTTTAGTGAAAGCATCGGCTTTCTTCTTAGACTCATCAATCACACTCCACGCCGGGAAAGGCTCCCGTCTGATCGAAGCCGCAGATCCCGCTTGCTTGGACTCTTTGGGACGGTTCAGAGGGTTCTGGGCGTTGAAGGCCTCGAGGATCACACTGTCAGAGGGGAACATGGTTGTCAATTTGGAATTGATTGGCAGTTAACTATAACACTATTAAATGACGGCGTCTGGTCAATTGACCTGATGAGCTGGTACGAACGTATCCTCGATACCAGGTAGTAGTCTCCACTCGTAGGGCTGGTGAGTGGAAACAGCCGGTTGGAGGAAGGCAAGTAGATGAGTACGAATACAGATCTGATTTCAGACTTTGCACTTCAAAGAAACGCCACGGGCACAGACAATCCCAAGCGAAATTATTGAAGATTACATCGAGACGAGGAAGTGGGAAGGGGACGAAGAGGTCTGACATGGGCCGGATGGACGATGACGTCGGACTTGTACTTTGGCATCTTGATTAGCTAAACACCCGTTCTCCGCTCACTGGTGTCACAAAATGGCGCTCATTTTTCCCCTCCGCGCCGATCCCGATCCGTCCAAGTTAGTGGGCCGCAGTCGATAAAATTAACCTTGACTCAGGCTTGATTGCTATTACAGTCAATAGGCGTCGAATGATTCTTTACAGGCTTCTTCTGACTTAGCATTATAGCAAGAGTGCCATTGATTGATGGTCCGCAGTCGACTCACTGTTGAACGCCATTCTGCCCCTCATTCTAATACACCCCTCCTGAATCCGTGACACTATCCTCCGAGAATGGCCTCTTATATGACCGCCAGCGAGGCATTCGCTCGCGAGAAACTCGCCCCAAATGCCGAGGTATCCACAAGTCAGACTGCCTGGGCTGACAAGTATAGAGGGGTTCGTCTTCCCTCTGACAATCAGAATGCCACGAGAAGCACCTCGATGTGACTAACCACTGTTGTAGGCTACTGTTGAAGATCTAGACCCCCCTCCGGCGCTCTCCGTCTCTCCCAGCGATTCCATTGCCTCCGCCATGCTCGCAGCATATGAGCGCGACTATACCCACCTGACAGTCATCTCATCGAATCGGTCTTTACTCGGATACCTCAGCATACCGCGACTCAAGGAGTTGCTCAAACAAGGCACCGTCAAGGAAACGGACACTGTTTCAACTGCCATGCAGCGCTTCAACCGCAAGCGCGGCACATATCAGGTCATCACAATGGAGACGCCATTAGAGGAGCTGGAGCAGTTCTTCGAGAGTGAAACGGGGCCCAACGGGGAAAGCAGAGAAAAGCAGCAGTTTGCCGTGGTCACTGATGCGTCCCGGAAGTTTGTACTCGGGGTCGCAACCAAGGCTGATTTGGAGGAATTCGTCAAGAGAAGACCGGCATAGATACCAACAGTTATTTAATTTGCGTTTCTTTGAACACTACTTCTTGACTTTATCACATACCACGAGTCTTGTTCGTGCATCTGCGGGCGTCAGTGGCCATTTGATTTGAGTCTTGGACGTCTTGTGAGGACGACAAAGTGCATGCGACACACATAGTGTGTGGCGATCGTCGCATGCTTGACCATGAAACATAATGGATCAAACGGTGCTATTCAACAAATATCGGAACAGAATTGCTTCGGAGCCTTTCAACACACAGCGTCCACTACTTTGACAGTCGAACTCATAACATATCAATACACATATAGGTATATCGAGAAACGGAATAAAGCGACTGGAACTAATCTGCAGGCGAAATAGACCCAATCTACTGGGCCTTTTTCTCTTTCTTTTTTGATGCTGCTTCCCTCTCTTCTCGATCATCCAGCCACGCCACGTAGATATAACCGAATAAGACCAGGTTCGCAGTGATGGCGGCGGTAATACCAGCCACAGTTGAACTCGCTATCCAAGTCAGCATAAATCTTGAATGAAGCCCAAAGACTGATCGGATGGAAGAAAGACATACCACCGGAGTTTACTGTGACAAAGTACATGCCGATAGGACCAACAACCATGGCGGCCGTGAATCCCAGCAGCTTGTAGATGACATCTCTATATAATTATAAGCCTATATCAATCTAATATATGGACCAATCCATATACTCGGACTGCGGACGGTAGTGACAGGTATTGGAACTACTTACGCAGGAACCGCCGGGGTAACGTCAGAACTAGCTGATTCCTTTGGCGGCGGTGCGGCAGCCGCCTCTGCATAGGATTTCTCTTGAGAGCGACGGCTAGTCATTGTGAATGGAATCAAGGAAAGAGAAACACCTGTTGTCTCGCTGTTGTAAACGTGGTGCCGAAAGACGGAGGAATAGATTCAATAGGTAATTGTCGACAAGCCGAGAATGGTGATGAACAGATGACAGTCCTTTTTCTTTCTTCAAATAAGCTTGATCAGTTGCTCTCAAAGAAGAATAATGCTAGATAAAAAGGTTGAGTTATTGAGAACTTGATATGCATCTACTCGTCAGAGTGTTACTTCATAGTAAGGTAGGTAGCTTAGCTTAAGCTAGTACTGACCTAACGGACGGTACAGCCTGTATGGACGGGAGCGCATTGAGCGGAGTTGATGGAACGGAAAAGCCAGTCCTCAGCGGCATTTGATTGGTCAGTCTTGTTCAATGTTGTAATGGTGTGAATACTGGCGACTGATTTCGAGATAGATGAGTACAGTCATAGGAATGATCAATGTTGTCGCCTGGCAATAGGACTATAGAGTATTGTTCTATTCTTACATCCTGATTTGACTTTCCCCATAGATGCTGCCTTATTCACAGGGCTATGTGTTCTTGTTTCCCGGTTGGTCTTAATTGAGACGCCAGCTCACGTGACCAAGGCGCGTCCGCCGCGTTTGTTGGAGGAAAAAAAGACTGTGATGGAATGAATTCTGGACAAGCAGGCGAGCTCTCTTTTGGCGCTCCGTTGGGGTTTTGCGCCTGTTTCATTGCTGTCTGATTTGTCCATCTTTAATTCGATCTTTATTGCTTAATAGCCTGTTGTCGATGACAACATGGACGATTCCGTCCCTGATACCCCCGTCAGCGACAGGAAGATTGTCCGCAGTACTCCTCCGACCGGCGTCAAGGATGATACTGAATATGAGACTATCGCCACTCTTCCGCTGGCCGCTCAACCCTTCCAATCACTTGCAACACAATCGTTGACCCCTGCTTCTCAGCGACTTACTCAACCGACACAAATCATTGAAGTCCCTCATTCAGCCAAAAGTACCGTCCAAGTTGCCGCTTCTTCTCCCCCAGGTCCGGCGTCCTCGCCTTCCCGTCCTGCCTTCCTGGGAGGTCGCCTTTCCAACTCCATGGCACCTCCTGGAACGCGATTCTGCCCTCCTGCCTCTGCCGGACCTGCGAAACGTGCCCCCGTCATAAATCTCGACGACGACGGCCCAACATACGTCGGTGGATCTTCCGACGAAGACACTCAGTTGAAAAGAAGCACGGATATCAAACCATCTATGTTCACCAAGACATCGCGAAGCCCCGAAAAAGTCATGGATTCCCCGGTGAGCGCCAATTCTTCGTCTTCTTTTGATCGGTTTAAGGAGATCACCTCCTCCGCGGTCTACAACCCGAGCGTCAAACGCGCTGCTTCCCAGATGGACCCGACCCCCAAAGGCATCCCCATAAAAAAGCCCAGACAGAGTGGCCCTTCCCGCGCGCAACCAGTGGAGTTGTCCGTTATGTCACTACAGGATATTCAAGACTACCAGATGAGAGTCAAAGTGGAGAGAATGTTGAAAGTGATGCCGCAGAAATCGGTCCAAGCTTGCATGCAAGCTCTTGTGTTCAAGCGGGGCAATTATGAGGATGCATTGGATCATCTGGCAAATACAGAGGAACGAGATGCACCTGGTTCGTCCGACGATGAATTGGTTACAGCTCAACAAGCCGAACAGATCGCACCAGCGAAGCAAAACATTAAAGCTCGAGGGACAATCCAGGATAAGTGGTCGGCCATGAACTTGCAGAAGAACTTGGCAAGCCAGAGGGCCCAATCGCAGTCGCAACCACAACCTCTGGACGAAGAAGAGGCGAAGCCACGGAGACGCTTGATGAGAGGGCCAAAAAGTCGTGTTGTTTCCCCAAGTCCTACTCGTTCCGAGACTCCTCCCAAGAAAAAGCCTGGACGACTGGTACAGGGACGGAAGCAGCCTTCGCCCGCACGTTCGGAATCACCTGAAGCACCTTTGATCATAACTGACGACTCCGATTCTGGTGTTGGCGATGCGTTGGAGAATGGGGAATCCGAAATCAAGGTTTTGAGGTTCATCAACACGTGTCAGGCTGTAGAGCTTGCAGATCTGGCTGCAACGACGGAGGATGTTGCCCAAGTCATCATCTCCCACCGTCCATTTAGGTCCCTAGACGAGGCCCGCGCTGTACCCGCCCCATCAACGGAGCAAAGCACAAAACCAAAGGGCGCCAGGGGCCGGAAGACGCCGAAGCCAATTGGCGACAAGATCGTGGACAAATGTCTCGATATGTGGGTGGGTTATGAAGCGGTGGATTCTTTGGTCGCTAAATGCGAAGCGCTTGGACGCCCGGTTGCAGCAGAAATGAAGAAATGGGGCGTTGATATCTTTGGGAAGCGGGACGGTGAATTGGAGCTGGTATCGATTGACCGAGAGTCGCACGATTCTGGCATTGGGACACCTGCTAGCCAGCGTACTGACGAGGATAGCGATGGCCCTGCGTCAGGTTCACGCAAGTCTCGTTTCATTTCTCAACCCGGTATCATGAGTGACGACCTGAAGATGAAAGATTATCAAATCGTGGGGATTAACTGGTTGTCCTTGCTGTTTGAGAAGCAGTTGAGCTGCATTTTGGCCGATGACATGGGACTTGGAAAGACATGCCAGGTCATTGCATTTTTAGCGCATCTGTATGAAAAGGGCATAAAGGGACCGCACTTGGTGGTTGTGCCGTCGTCAACAATCGAGAACTGGCTTCGGGAGTTTCAGAAATTCTGCCCGACGTTGTCTGTCATGCCCTACTACGCAGGGCAAGCAGAACGCGCCGTGATCCGCCAGACCATCGAAGATAACCGCGATGACATCAATGTGATTATCACCACCTACACTGTCGCAAAGGCGAAGGTTGACGCACACTTCTTGCGCAACATGGACTTCTGTGTCTGTGTCTATGATGAAGGACATATGCTGAAGAGCAGTACATCAGTGTTGTATGAGAAGCTGATACGGATTCCAGCCCGTTTTCGACTTCTCTTGACCGGTACGCCGTTGCAGAACAATCTCCAAGAACTGGCCTCACTACTGGGCTTCATCCTTCCAAAGGTCTTTCAAGAGCGCAAGGAAGATCTTCAGTATATCTTTGCAAACAAGGCAAAGACAGTGGATGAGTCCCACTCCACACTTCTCTCGGCGCAGCGCATTGAACGGGCCAAATCCATGCTCAAGCCGTTTGTATTGAGGCGGAAGAAGCATCAGGTCATCGACCTGCCCCGTAAGACCTCTCACGTTGAGTACTGCGATTTGAATAGCGCCCAGAGGAAGATCTATGAGCATGAAAAGGAAGAAGTTCGTCAGCTTCTCGCTGACCGCGCGGCCGGAAAGAAGACTGGTAACAGGTCCGCCAACATTCTGATGAAACTTCGACAGGCTGCTATACATCCATTGTTATACCGGCGTCACTACACCGATACCATCCTCAGCCGTATGGCCAAGGCCTGCTTGAAGGAGGAGCAATGGTCTCAATCCAACCCAGACATCATCTTCGAAGAGCTGCAGGCGTATAATGATTTTGAATGTCATCAGTTGTGTCTCAATCACCCTCATTCCCTCGGGAAATTTGCCCTCAAAAACGACGAGTGGATGAACTCTGGAAAAGTCGATAAGCTCTGCGAGTTGCTCAAACGTTTCCAAGAGAACGGGGATCGAACACTGGTGTTCTCCCAGTTTACTCTGGTCATGGATATCCTCGAGCATGTCCTTGAGACTCTTCATCTGGGTTTCGTTCGATTGGATGGTCGGACGAATGTAGAGGATCGTCAGTCCATTCTAGACGCTTTTCATGAACGAACCGACATTCCTGTATTTCTGCTTTCGACGAAGGCGGGTGGTGCGGGAATCAATCTGGCCTGTGCGAACAAAGTCGTCATCTTCGATTCCAGCTTCAACCCACAGGAAGATGTGCAAGCGGAGAACCGAGCACACCGCGTTGGGCAGACCAGGGAGGTAGAAGTCATCCGTCTTGTCACCAAGGACACGATTGAAGAGCAGATCTACGCTCTTGGTCAAACCAAGTTGGCTCTCGACCAAGCCGTTGCAGGCGACGAAACCGAGAGCAAGAAGGGTGAAGAAGCCGGAATGAAAGTCGTGGAGGATATGCTTCTTGCAAAGCAAGAGGAGGTGAAGCCAGATAGCACGAACGCCTGATCCTCTTTCAGTCCTAGAGTCATCGGTTACAGCTGAGCTGGATTAATCTTCTGTGATTTGGATTCTGTCTAGAACGCGTTTTCTGCTGCAAGCGAGTCGATCTGCATATCATCATGTTATCGGATTGTTCAGGGGCACACGTGCATTGTACTGTTGTCGGATCTGGCAGGGTTCAATGGTTCCCGGCATTGGTCTTCTTTTTCAGGGGTTCTATAGCATCCATAGCATTCACCGACGCCTGTAGCGGTTGGTGACATTCTTAGAGTAATAGGAGCATTATTGGGTTAACCAGAGATCTTTGGTCCTCTATATCTTTGATAGAATAGTTGCTTCACCTTTGCTGTAGCACAAGCCCCTCTCCAGAGCGAAGAACAAAGTGTCTGTGGCTGGTCATGCAACAGTACGTAAGCCAAAGGGCCTCAATATGCTTTTAAACCAGGTATCACAAGCCTCCATGGCATTCAACCCGGGTCTGACTTTCAGTCTTTGACTTAGCAGCTCCCCAATGATGGATCTAGTAGCATGCTGGTGAGCTCTCATTGTTGATGATTAGCCTTGTCTAGACAGATCTTGTCTTTCCGACGAATATAGATGGATGATTCCTGGACCTTGCATTGCTACCTATTTCTGTGTAGTTGCTGATTACTGCATGCCTTTGTTAGACCTAATCAATGCCGTGCTACAAACTGTGACATATAGACGCGATACGATTATTCTCCGACATGGGAATATGTAGAGGCTGCTGTTTCATTATTGTAGAATATTCTCTGCTTTAAACCAAGATGAATGAATATAATCAGAACGAAAAGATGGGAATCTATAAACAGATTTCTAACACAAACTCCGGACAAAGAAAACCCAGTGAAGGTCATCCATACATACACCATAACATGCAGAACTAGAACCGAGCTATGCAGTACTATCAAAAAATAGGAAGAAAGAGGAGTGAGAATGGAAAGTCCTCGGACGGGACTAGAGGTGGAAGATGATGTTATATTCATGCGGCAAGCTCCTGCTTTTGAGGCATCTCTGGAGCTGGGACAGTGATATCGATAGGGTGATCTTCCGGCTTCGACTTGACAGGGGCCGGGAAGGAGTTGGTGCGAATGGGGCCTCCTCCGCTCACAGCTGGGGAGGCTGCTTTGGGTCTGGGTGCACCGCTTACCGCACGAGCGGTCTCGTTATTCTCGAGAGCGTTTTTGACGGCGGTATCGCGAGCAGAATCCTCCGTTTCGTTGTTCTTGTAGACGGACTTGTCGGCGAGATTGAGGATCTTGTCCACTTGGGCGGCCCCCGGAAGTAGGTCATCGAATTTGAGGAAGTGGCAGTAGTCGGAGTAAGACTTTGCTGTCTTTGCATCTTTGAATTCCCTGTACTTCCCGGGGATGAGGATGTTCAGAAGGAATTTGGTGTTGCCGAAGCGGTTCTCGCACTCGATAGCGGCTTGAAGATAGTCGTGGACCACCTCCCTCCAGGGGAGTAGACCACCCTCTGCTTCGGAGCGGAAGCATGACGGATTTGCCTCGGCCGCCGTCGCTATCATGGCTCCGTCCATCCCGAACTCCTTCATAAGCGCAAACGCTTCGTCCCGAGAGGCGACGTCGCCATTCATGACGCATGCAACACCAGCCTCGTGACAAATTCGCGCAATCATCGGCAACTGGTCACGGATGGCGCGTTCGCGAGGTCGCATTGGTGTCGTGCGGCAATGGACAGTCAAACCTGTGATACCTGTGGCAACGAGTCTCTTGACGAGGCTTTCGGTCTTCTCCGGAGTCTCCAGGATACGGATTTTGACAGAGATGCCGATCTGATAAGGATTTCCGACCTCCCGCACAAGCGATTCAAGGATAGAGACGAGCTTGTCGGGAGTCCGTAGGAGTGCCGCTCCCATTCCACCACTCGTACTGAAAGGTTTAGGACATCCGGAGTTCAAATCGATCCCCGCAACGTCGCCTGCGACCAGTTTTGCTGCTTCGACGGCCAGCTCCGGGTTTGCAGAACCGATCTGAAACACCAATTTTCCCTTCTCCCGCACGGGGTCAATCCGGTACAGAATGGACTCCTGAGCAGGTTTGTCTGGGCGGCCACCGTTCGAGGGGAATCTGATATACTCGATGCATCCGTTGCGAGGGTTCACTCGGCGGGTGGCTCCGATGAGCGATCGGTCTATCGTTTCAGGACCCCAAACAAGATCGGCACCGTATTTGAGAGCGAGAAGACGTGAAGGCAGCTCTCCCGAACGCACCATCGGTGCCAGGACTACTTTGCCACGGTAGTCGACACCATTGGCGGGGATAGGAACGCGGGGTGTCGTGAGCGAAGTCATTGCGGATCGGAGGAATCTTAGCATAGCATTATTAACTTCTTGAGACACGGCGAGTGCAAGTGAATGACAGAGAACGCGGTGTATAAAATAAAGTTGTCCTGCAGAAGTGTAAATCAACAAACTACGAAGTGGATGGCGACGAACATTAAAAAAGCGGAGATGAAAAAGTGGAAGTCACGTGAAGATAATCTGATAAGCTTCGTTCGATTTCCATCGCTATTTCGGAGTCCTCCGTTCGCCAGACGGATATCGGTTGGAGAAATCCTTGGAGGATAAGGCAGAGATATGTTGGTACTCTGTCACAGTCTTTCTTATATTGAGGATTGATTTCCCTCTCCGGTTCAGACAAGATAATTGCTGTGCTTACGTTGTATGCCCGAGCAGTACATAGGTAGTCTCAATACTGCGAAGCACATAGAGTAAACCAAGGTACCATCATCATAATATGGCGGACTAAGAGGCCAGGTGAAAATAAGGTTATTTAGGTCAGGCGCCGCGATCCCTGTAAGGTGAATTATCAGCGCTTCACATATCGAGGGATCTGACCTGAACAATTAAAGTCATTGTTCTTCTCACCAATAATGGCCTTGTGAGCTGGTCATTGTTCAATACTCCGTAGTATGGGTCTCAATACCCGCACACCTCGGGTACCTGGGAGCATCCTAATAGAGTACCATGATTCTACCCCGAGGTAGATATCACCATCACCTCACATAATGACAGACTAGCATCACAGCTGCGGAATAGCACTAATATAAATTGCGGAGCCCCGCCCATCATTGTTCCATGCACCGAGGATCTTTGTCGTGCCGACTACCTCTAGTAGCTTCCGGGTATATTAGAGAGACGTCCGATAAGCCGTGGTGGATGGTCATATTTGAGCACTGTTTCCTACTATGATTGCAAAAGTAAATTGAACAAAAACTGCCAGCAAAAAGAGAAGGTAAATAATCAATAAATATAGAGAGGGACAATGTCTTTGTACCTAGGTATCTTTTATAGCGATCAGTGGTCCTATAGATGGGCCTCGGACACCTGTCGCCAGAATTCCCGACTCCGATTTTCCATCCCGATAATTTCCAGCAATTTTTGTCTTCGATCCCCTTCGCTGGAACAGCTGCTATAAACGGCGTAAAGCCGATCCAAGGTCACGATCACAAGCTTAAAATCAATCTAGATCGGTCAATTGAGGAACTCTGCCCGAATTCCTTCATATTAATATACAATCAATGTCCCCGGTGGCTCTGCGCATGAGCAGCAAAACACAACTGCCCCTGTCTCCATTGCTCCGACTGTCCACCGCCTCACCGGCCCTCGCCCGCTCTCGTTCGCCCAGTCCACGCACATCAGCAACGCTGGCTCCCCCCACTCGACAAGCCCCTCCTCCCTCCTCCCTCTCGTCCTCCTCCTTCTCTTCTTCCTCCTCCCCTCAACAAGCAAAATTGTCTTCGTCATCATCGTCAAGAGTTCGTTCGTCGGTCAGCTCCGCGTCAACTCGTGCTGCTCTTCTTTCTAGACATTTTTCTTCGTATACCCCGCCGCAATCGCCCAACATGTCTTACACCGTTCGCAAGATCGGCCAGGCCAACACCCTGGAGCACCGTGTCTACATTGAGAAGGACGGCGTCCCGGTTTCCCCCTTCCACGACATTCCCCTCTACGCCAACCCTGAGCAGACAATCCTCAACATGGTTGTTGAGATTCCCCGCTGGACCAACGCCAAGCAGGAGGTACGCAATCCGGATTCGCGAGACACTTGACGGTTGCTGTTTTTCGTTGCGGAGCATTCGCTGATTCGGCTTGGATATTTAGATCTCCAAGGAGGAGTTCCTGAACCCCATTAAGCAGGATGTCAAGAAGGGCAAGCTCCGTTTCGTCCGTAACTGCTTCCCCCACAAGGGTTACCTCTGGAACTACGGTGCCTTCCCCCAGGTAAGTCAACTTCATGGAAAGGGTGCATTGTCCAGGCCAATGAATGCTAATCAATTTCTACGGTTAGACTTGGGAGGACCCCAACGTTGTTCACCCCGAGACCAAGGCCAAGGGTGACAACGACCCGCTTGATGTCTGCGAGATCGGTGAGCTTGTTGGCTACCCCGGTCAGGTCAAGCAGGTCAAGGTTCTTGGTGTGATGGCTCTGCTCGACGAGGAGGAGACCGACTGGAAGGTCATCGTCATTGACATCAACGACCCTCTTGCCCCTAAGCTCAACGACATTGAGGATGTTGAGCGTCACCTTCCTGGCCTTCTCCGTGCTACCAACGAATGGTTCCGTATCTACAAGATCCCCGACGGAAAGCCCGAGAACCAGTTTGCCTTCTCTGGCGAGTGCAAGAACAAGAAGTGGGTTCCTTCTTACTGCGTCTGGTATCATCTTTCTATGGCTAACATCTTTCTTTTCTAGGTACGCTCTCGATGTTATCCGCGAGTGCGCTGACGCTTGGGAGAAGCTCATCACCGGCAAGAGCCCTCGTGGCGATATCAGCCTGTAAGTACTTCATTAACCGGAGTTACACCGACGAGGCAAGGATTCAACTGACTTTGACAGTGCCAACACTTCTGTTGAGAACTCCCCTGACCGCGCTGACCCCTCCCAGCTTGCCAGCATCCCCAAGGGCGAGAACCTCCCTCCTGCCCCCATTGACGGTAGCATTGACAAGTGGTTCTTCATCTCTGGTGCTGCTGTTTAAATCTATATTGAACAAAAGTTCTAGAAATCTAAAATCCTTTCCGTTCGTCCTTAGGGCGAATATTTAGTACTTTCACATCTCTGCATTTGCTCGTATTCTGTAGAAAGGTGCTGGGACTTATTTTGTAGAATCTGTCACTTCTAATGAAACTAATGCAAGTAGCATGAAATCCTCTCTCGCTGAAGCTTACAAATTCCTGTCAAGACTTATAAACAGGTCTGGCGGGCTGAAAAGTAATGTCTTGTTCAATGCTAATATATACAAAAGGTCGTCAACTCAGGTTATGGCTCATCAACGTCTTTCCCAAGTCTCACACACAGCAATCATTGCTCGCCCTCCCCCTTCTATAGTACAAATGCACAATGAGAAAACTCGAACCCGATGTCCTCGGCGCCGTAGCGTAAAACCCGCAATGATACCTAGAAATCCACGAAGAACAATATACAGACGCGAAAATCAACCCTTGAGGGTCTCTTCTCGCTCGATACTCCGTCCCACGCGCGCAAGTTCTTCGATCACATCGCCGATCTTCATTTGGTTCTTGCCCACCTCGATCTTGACCTCCTTGCCTCCTCTGAACCCTACCGTCATCTCGGGCAGTTGTGTCGAGTGGCGCGGAAGCTGGGTAACTCGGATATCGATATGCGTCGGACTCGAAGCGGGTGTGGTGGAAGGGTTGCGGAGGAGAGAGAGGAGCAAGCGGCAGGGACGAGCGGACCGGGAGAACGGATTGAAGGTCGCCCGGAAGGAGGTGATCGTGTGCAGGGGGATGGTCATTTTGGTGGGGTCTTTTGATGGACGTTCGAATAGGAGGATGGAATGGTCAACTGGTCTTCGCTGTTCAAGGAGTTAGTCTAGAGCGCAGGAGTGGTTCTCTGAAGATGATGGGGACAAACATACAAGACCTTATGGTTACCGCAAGTCGGATGCCGGGTAAGTCAGCTTTCCGCGCTTGAGCGGGTCAATCGAGTGAGTTCGTTTGGTTTCTGAGGAGAACAGAGACGGGCGCAGTCGGACCCTTGGAATTGAGGATGGTGGCTTTGAGATACGGAAATCAATGGTATAGCGATGAGGCCGTTGCCCGTTCCTGATCTACCTAGAAAATTACCTCGCAGTCGGCGGCCGGAGAGTTATGTTTGCTAAAGATGCAAACACTTTGTGGCCTCAGGAACCAATGACGCTGTTGGTGATTGTGGACACGAGTGGTCCTCCGCAAAGCAATCGCAGTGGACAGCAAAGGGAATCGGCTTTCTCAAAGCGAAGCTCCAAGAACGACAGCTTTGAGTTGTCGTGGTGCATTCTTGGACACTCGATATTCAATATCTTGGACATATCCCACGACCTGTGCACATACTACCGAACAATCTTCACATACACTAGAAATACACTGCCAGGATGGCTTCAACAGCTGCTCTCCAAGCTCGCCTCAAAGAGCTCTCAATAGCTCTGGCTCAGATACACCCACTCATTGATCGCCTAAGGAATTTCACAGTGGCTATTGGCCAAGGTGACGAGGCCCGCCTGGAATTAGGGCAGGAAATACATGGCTCGTTGAAAGAGGCGGAAGAGCAGATGGAGATTCTGAAGGTCGAGGTCGATGCTCTTGAAACTGGCAATGAAAGCGGACGGAGAGGTGTGGACAATGCGAAAGAGCTGGAAAAAGAGCGGATCGTTTCGTTGGCGGGGAGGTTGGCTGATGAGATCAAGAGGTGAAGCGCCTCTCCAGGTTACATTTATCCTGCTAACATACTTGCCTAGGACGAGAGTGGAATTTCGCAACGCTCAACTTCAGGCGAAACGAAACGCGGAGGCTGCAAAACGCAAGGAGAGGGAGCTATTGTTTTCGAGGTCACAGAGCGCCGAGCGCCGAAGTCAATCTACTGAGAAGCTGTCGCATGGTGATATTGTCAAGAACGCCTCAAGCGAT
Source organism: Aspergillus fumigatiaffinis (assembly GCA_012656285.1). Taxonomy (NCBI): domain Eukaryota; kingdom Fungi; phylum Ascomycota; class Eurotiomycetes; order Eurotiales; family Aspergillaceae; genus Aspergillus; species Aspergillus fumigatiaffinis. The sequence goes on from JAAAPX010000016.1 coordinate 45,937, forward strand.
GTTACTGCCGCACTGCGCAGGACGCACCAGCTGATGCAGGCGGAACTATCTCGAAGTCAATTCGCCCACCAAACTCTAGGTTGGTTATTCCTGCATTGGGAGACGTCTTCAGTCTGCTAAGCCTATAATCACAGAACAATCGACAGCTGCCCTATCCTCATTGTCCGAGTCTTACACCGATCTCGACTCTCTCCTCTCATCCTCCCGCAATCTCATCGGTTCTCTCCTCCGGTCTCAAAAGTCTGACACTTGGTACCTGGAAACAGCATTCTACATTCTTGTTGGAACAATATCTTGGCTCATATTCCGTCGCATATTATATGGACCGCTCTGGTGGCTTGTATGGCTGCCGATTAAGTTGATAGCGAGGTCCGCGTTCGCTATCCTTGGAACAGTCGGGATCACTAGCACGGCCGTTCAATCACAATCTTCAGCATCACTTACCCAAAGCATGCCTCAGGAAGCACCAACATTGGGACAAACAGCAGTCATGCCTAGCGCTTCCATCAGCGCTTCTTGGGACCAAGCACAGGCCTATGAAGAGCAACCTGACACTGATCGGCTGATTGATCAGATTGGCGATATGGTAGAAGAGAACAGCAAATTGGAGGAAGAAACCAACATCGACGACGTGTCGCCAGAAGAAAGGCAACGACAGGAAGAGATACCGCGAAATACAAAGAAACGTATGTATGAAGCTACGGAAGTCGAACAAAACCAGAGAGATGAGTTATAGTTGTAGATGGACCTATTTATCAATACAGACCATGTTCACGATCAATCCGCTGCATCACTTACGAGATACGAATAAAAATGAACTTATTTTCGGCGAGGCGAGCAACCCAAATTAAGAAACAAGAAAAGGAAAAAATAAGAGACGTAAAAACGATAAAAGGAAAGAAGATCTGACAAGAGTGGGATTCGAACCCACGCCATCGTACGATGATGAGGAAACTCATAGAGCTTGGTATTAAGGTGTACCTTAACCTCACGCCTTAGACCAACTCGGCCATCTTGCCATTAGACAGTTTATTTTGTGTTATTTTAAGTAAATGAACCAATCCGTCCTCAGTCGTTGCGTGAAGTAGTGAAGGATGATTTGACGTCACATGACGACCTGATGGACGGGGCGAGGAGAGTGTTACCGAACGAGCTGTCAGCTCATTTGCATGCATACTGACATCCCGCATATAGCAGACCTTCGTCACCGATCTGGCGTCTGCTTTCCCCTCTTTTCCAAACTCGCCTTTCATGCCCTCATGAACCTCTATGACAACCCCAGATGCCTTTCGAGATGCGGAGTACATCGCTGACGTGTCCGGCATATCTTATGGAAGCGTCGCGAACCTCACCGAGCAAGATGCTAATGTGTTGACTCGCGAGAATGAGCGCATGAGAAAGCTGCAGTCGGCTGCCAAGGTCGCGTTCATCGATCGTTTACTTCGCGACCTTGATATCCTGATTTACTGCGAGCTATCTGCGCTCTATTACATGGAGTGAGCTGCCTCAATTTCATCGTGACTGCTTTCTGGAATTGCTCTGAAGAGCACGTCGTCGGAGTATGCCTTGCGCTTTACTAACAGGACTCTCATTGCTTTGCTCCAGTTGCTCAGTCATACTCTTCGCAATCCGTGCTATAGTGCAGTTGATATTCTTCACCCCAAAAGCCCCTCCTTTTGATCCGACACGGAATCAACCCTTCATCGGAGCCATCTTCGTCAGTAACATCTTTTGTATGATCTTTCACAACTTCTTCAGTCGTCCTGAGGCCGGAGAGGCTACTAGAGGGTATCTTCATGGAGGGTTGTTGATTGATTTCATCGGACAAAAAGCCCCCATTTCGCTATTTCGGCTGCTGTCGCTCGATTTTCTTGTCCTAATTCTCGATCTCGTCATGCTGGGTCTCATAGTTGAAAGAGTGAAAATAACAGGGCAAACAACCCCTACTTCTGCAGAAACGCCCAGAGTACAAGACCATGACTCGGAGGAAAGAGGTGTCCATAGGACTCGACCCGAATCGCGGTCTTCCGGTGATGGTGCTGAGCTTGACGAGACCAACGCCCATGTTACCGATGCACATGCCAGTGTAGATGAGCAGGCGGAACATACACAATTATTGGCAGACCCGTCAGAGGATGGTCATACGCCTGGTGCGAAGAATACCCACCCTCTGGACACTTTCTCCTCGGGAGAGTCTGTGATCATGAACCTTGGCTTCTTTGATGTCATACGTGATCAGTGGAAATATAGTACGACTACTCCACCGGCACGAACATCTTCGTACATACCGTCAGACCAGACGGCGGCTTTTCTACGAGCAAGGTTTGGGCTGCAGGTCGGGCCAGATGGACGTGTTCAGCGGATAGAATCCTGACTCTGTCTGCCGTTGTTCACGAATTGGTTATCAATAGCTTCTTCTGTAAATATGCCGTCGTTAATACATATCTAGATCATGCCAATGCATGCTCATCAAGCGATGGGGACCAGCTATGTGGCTAGGTGATACAGGGTAGATACCCTAGTAAGTCGTACGGTGGTAGACCCAACTGGCAGGAAGAGATGCTATCCACCCTGGGAATGGTGTGTTGAACACAACATTACACTACTATTTTCTACTACACTAGAAATGGTTGTCTAGACGCCATTTTTAGTCGCGTGGTTATGGTTGACATCTCCGCTCTCCACTCTCCGCTCTCCGATGGTCCTACTCCAAATCCTTGACCAGCACGGCAGTACCTTGCTGCTCGTCAAGATTTCAAACAACAAATCCACCGCTCACTTCATTACCGAGACCACTGCTTCTTGATTACCATTTTCTCCCTTATTGACTGGCCATGAACTCAAGCATCCTTTTGAGAAGGCTGGGTCGCACCGCCCTCCAACCTGTATTGTCGCGAACCTTCACCAGCTCCATCCCCGCATTGTCCAGCGCAATCCCTCCGAGAGGCATCCCTACAAGGGGTTGGACGCCAACACCATTTGTGACCGAGACAGTGGTGAGTCCCAATTCGGATATTTGAGTACTGGCTAGATTGACTCACTCTTACTGTAGGGAGGCGGTTGGCACACATGTACGTTTGTTGGCCTTGTATCAATTTACTCCAAACTAACAACGGATTAAGATGATATCTTTTCCAGATTATTAAAGGTATAGCAGATTTCCTATATAAGTCGGCTCGATGGACTGTGAAATGCCCTAACATTTGTTCTTTCCAGGAGCGCATAATCTGCCTCAATGGCGAAGTAGACGAAACCATGTCCGCGTCGATAGTCGCCCAGCTCCTCTTCCTCGAAGCCGACAACCCTCAGAAACCTATCCACCTATACATTAACTCCCCTGGTGGCTCAGTGACGGCTGGTAAATCCAATGCACCCGATATCTCGGTCGTTCGTATAAACGGGCTAATCTAACCTACCTATACCTAGGTCTCGCCATCTACGATACAATGACCTACATCGCATCCCCCGTCAGCACAATCTGCGTCGGACAGGCCGCCTCCATGGGATCGCTACTGCTTTGCGGCGGCAATCCGGGGAAACGGTACTGTCTCCCACACTCGTCTATCATGATACACCAGCCCTCGGGCGGGTACTTCGGACAAGCGAGCGATATCGCCATCCACGCCAAGGAGATTCTCCGTGTTCGCAGCCAATTGAACAAGATCTACCAGCGGCACCTGACGGGGAAGAAAGTGCTATCTCTTGAGGAGATCGAGAAGTTAATGGAGCGTGATTACTTTATGGGGGCGCAGGAGGCTTTGGAGATGGGTATCGTCGACGAGATTCTGGACCGCAGGGTAAAGCCGCAGAATGAAGGAGGAGAAGGCGAAGGGAAGCCGCCGATGCCTTGAACGGAGCATTTCATACCTACTTCTTTGATACAGAAAAAAACAATAAATAAGTGCAGGCATAGAACCTCCAGAGTGCAGACCACCGTCAACTTCTAGTTGAAATATTAGGGCGGCCACCATAAAAAGAGAGTTGCTCAGTCTAACAAGGCACCATCTTAGTCCAGGTTGCACGAGACAAAGACAGGATACTGCAGCTACTGCCCGCTACCTATAATTATAGGGTAAGGGACTGGCCAGGATTTGGAGTAAGAGCATCGGAGAGCGGAGAGCGGAGAGCTCAATCACTGATTTCTCCGCTTACTCGCGGATTTCTTCAGCTTGTGTTTTTATCTCCGACCACAACAGCTGCAGAGCATGGAGTGCTGTCGACAACGCGTGTCATACGCGTCATGGCGACTAGCTACTTTTCGTCACCTTTTTCTCACATCTGCAAATCCTTTATCGTCCAATCGCATCTTTCGGCGCGGATTCTCAAGCTCCCTCGGCCGGGACGAATCGCGAAGCCCAGAATCTCAGAATGAAGCAGACGGTCAGGAGCTAGATCGGGGCAATGTAAGGAAAGACATGGAAGCACCATCTCAAACAGCTCAATCTGTCCGTCCTTCGCAGCTACTGCCTCAATCGCCCTTACTCACAAAAGCACTTCCCGGAGTCGAGAAGAAGCGCAAGAAACGGCCAACTCAGAGTGATGCAGACCGGTTACGCCTCAATCCCTGGGCGGTAGCACTGGCATCGCCTCTACGTATGTGTACAGTTACCGGAACTCGTTTGCCACGGGAGTTTTTTACGGATTGGGGTCTTGTCCAACGCCCAGACGACGAGGGGCTCTGGTTCATGCCTGTTGGTCTCCTGCGGGACGATTTGTCGACATCGAAGGTAGCGCAAGCCGGTCGAGATGATCACGCCGAACAATTATCCCAAAGGAACAAGTCGTTCCGCTCACTCACTCTACGAATTATTGACCGCCTTCCCCTGCTGAAGGACTTGACTATACCGCTTGCGCGAAATAAGAGTGGGAGAAGACCCTTGATTACAAGAATGGTGCCCTTTCGATGGAAGCACCCGCTGGGCCCCCTTACGAGTCGAGAGGAGAAACGGTTGATTTGGCGGGAGGACATGCCTGAGTTCGTTCTAGAGAGAATGCGGAAGCATGTCCTAAAGAAACTCAAAGACATGAACGGTGCGAAGAAGCGGTCGAAATCAGGGCTTGCGTCTTTAAAGATCATTGAGATCGAAGACAGCTCTTACGATGCTCTTCTGGAAGGCTTAAAGCGCTTGGAGAATATCGAGCGCATGGAATGCGGTGGCGTGCTGATCATGGGCCGTCAGTTGGAACGACGAGAGAATGGAGATTCTGAAACCGCTCAAGAGCAGGTTCAAGATCACGAACCAGCAAAGTCTCTGTATCCGGACTTTGTGACCCTTCCACAGTCCCAGTCGAAAGTACCCGTCTTTGACCTGACTGAGCTATTGTCTCAAGCCGATCTAGCAGAAATCAGGAACTATGGTCCACACTTTGGGAACACTGCTCTGATCCTGAGCCCAGTCAACCCAGCGGCCGTTCAAGCTCTTCTGGCGCTATGGAAACTGAAGGCATTCCTCAGGCCCCAGGAAGCGTGAGCTGCTTGAGAACTTCGGACGACTGTCGAGCCGTCAAGGATCTAGTTGCTTGCGTGTGGATGCGATTCCTTCGATGACCATCTTATATGTCAAATTATATAACAACTCTATTGGATATCATGATGAAATCTATCGACGGTGAATCTCGCCTCGAAGTGCCTGTACCAGGGGCCGATGCCTGAAAGTCAGCAATGGGAGACCGCTCAGTGATGCTACTTCACTTCGCTTCTAAAAGGTCGGAAAGTTTGTCTAGGTACACCGAAGGCCTAATAGGCCCCGTTAGGAAGTCCTCCTTTGAACTGACTCCAGTGAGGACGCCCAAAGTGCCTCCGAGCTTGCCTTCTAACCCAAACCGGATGTCGGTGTTGGCGCGGTCGCCCACCATACACGTCCGAGATCTATCGAACTTGAATTTTCCCTCAATCGCATCCATCATTGCCTGGTTGGGCTTGCCTAGCGAGACAGGCTCTTCGCCCAGCATCATAATAAGTGGCGCACTCATGGAACCCGCGCCGGGGAACAGCGTTCCTGAGTTCGGAAGTGTGGAATCGATATTGGTCGCAAGGAAAACCGCACCACGTTTGATGTAGTGATATGCGAGAGCCAACTTCAGGTAGTTCAGATGGAAGTCCAGCCCTACGAGAACGACTCCGACCTCGGGGTCAAGTAACGATGTGTCCCCAGCTGCAATAAGCTTGTAGTCCTCAGGTCTCACTTCGCGACGATACGCGGGATCTGTACCTCCAATGAATGGAACGTTCTCTGTTTGAAGCTCTTGCTCAATGCCCGTCTCTCCGATGACGAAAACCTTTCGCTTATTCTCTGGCAGTTTGAGGATACGAGAAATATAAATGGATGCGCTGTATGATGAGGAAAAGATTTCTTCCTGTTTTCTCCTGTCAGCCTAGCCCCGTGTACACGCCCTTCTACTCTGGCCCAGTCTCCGCAAGCTTTCCCTTGAAGACGTACCGTTGTGCTAGGGATCCCCAGCTTCTCCAGCTTCTTTTTGTAGTCGGCCCGTGACTTTGTGCTGTTGTTCGTGACGAAAACGACCTGCTTGCCTGGTGGGTATGAGTCTCTAGCTCGCAGCTTCTCGCCAGCGAGTGTGCACATACCGTTGCTCCTCAACATTTCCAGCGTCTCGACGGTCCCAGGGAAGAGGTGGTCGCCAGACCAAAGGACTCCTATATCAGATGTTCTGTTCAGCAATCGCCTCAATCAATTGGATCAGGTATTGGCGGAATCATCATGCACGTTGCACGGAGTATGAGCGAGCGAAGAAGGGCAGCACGAACCATCGCAATCGAACAGAAATACCTGATAGATACTATCAGCCTCTTGACCAGGATAAGACGCACAAAGTGCATGCCATTGGAACGTGTTGGACTGGTTAGACTCACATCGAATTTATCCAAGAACTCCTTGATCTCCTCCTTCTTGCCCGTTAGATAGCGGGGTACGGTCGTCATCGCGGGGTACGGCTGAGGACTCTCCGGAGGGGCCATTCTGGTCTTTCTGTACTTGGTCCTGATACTCCAGAGGCAGGAGGTGTATTCGTAGATATATAAAGAGAAGAACTTTCCAGAATTGGCTGGTGAGACGGAATCTCTAAATCCAGGTAGTGACTGTTAAGCTGCGATGTCGGTCAGCTTACCTGCACGCTGACTGTTCGGACATATGCGCGAGCGGGGCCCACACGTGGTTGTGGGGCATCGTCAGAGGATCGGAGATGCTCATGTAGTCATACATGGGGAGTAGTAACTAGTCATATTATATTGAAGATTGTAGCGTGATTTCATGTCTTAGGTCTTCATTTGATAATACACTCCTATACCACTTCGGAACTGCCTTACCATGAACAGAGTTCTCATTAAGCGGCGCATAAACAGTCAGGAATCTACCAGATCGTCCCATGCTTGAATACTTCAATACATTCTTTACATTGAGCTATGGGCATGGCCCTCATGAGTGAGAATAGTGGCTAAAATCCTTGATTATGTTTGGATCAATAAAATCATGAGCCGCCTAGGATGCCTGATATCCGGAGAGCGAGATCTAGTATCGATAAATGCTCGTCTGCGCCGTCGACCAGACGCTTGTCCATCTCAGAGAAAGCGGTTACGATCTTGTTCTTCTGTATGTCCGGAATAGCATCGTTGTAGACCATCCGTCGGTACAGCTGCCGATGGTTAGCATCTTTAACCACGAGCAGGATGAAATCTCGCGATATGTGCAATTGAACGGGGCCTTGTGCAAGGGACTGGCAAAAGAGCTTACCTGCAAGACAAGCTGACCCGCGCTCCACCCATCCGCAACAATATCCGTGACGACGGCAGAGACAGCCTCGTAGGAAGACCCCAATTTCTTCGGCTGCATGGCCTGAACAAGTCGATCTATAACACCTTCAGGGACGACGCCGGCAATCTCTTCAATCATCCGCACAGTGATAGGTTCCGAGCTGGCGTCTGCCATCTCAGAGTCCTCGTCCCCATCTTTCTGACCCGTCGGACGACCAGCGCCTACCAACCGGGCCGCACTCTGCATGTATGTAATGGCACGCCGTAAATCACCTTCGCCGCAGGTGATCAGCTTATCAATGACGCCCTCATCAAGCTTCAAATTCTCCAATTTGGCAATATACGCCAAGCGCTCCGCTGCGGCCGAATTATCCAGCGGCTTGAAGCGGAACTTGCTGCATCGACTGGCAAGCGGCTCAATGATCCGTGTGACGTAGTTGCAGACAAGACAGAAACGGGTGATCCGGCTGTATTGTTCCATCGTGCGTCTGAGCGCAGACTGTGCATCTTGAGTCATGCTATCCGCCTCATCCAGGATGATGATCTTGAACGGTGGGCAGGGGTATTGTTCGAAATATGATGGGTCCAATCCGGTGGGTTGGCTGAGCTGTGTGCGGGCGAATCCCTTGACCTTCTCCCGGACAATGCCGATACCTCGTTCGTCTGAGGCGTTCAGTTCGAGGATACGTGACCGATAAAGAGCAGGGCCGAATAGTGATTTTGCAAGCGCGAGGATGGTCGAGGTCTTTCCTGTACCGGGGGGCCCATAGAAAAGCATGTGAGGGAGCTATTTCTGTCAGCCATGTCCCATTATAAAATTGTTTGAGGCGAGGAATCTTTATGTCGTACATTTGAAGCTTGTAATGTCCGTTGGAGGACTTTCGTGGTGTGGTCTTGCGCGGCTACATCATCGAGGGTCTTGGGCCGGCTATTGATCTCCGTTAGAACGGCCATTGCGTAAAATAGACAATCGACTAGATAGCACATACTATTTCTCAACCCATGGCTGCAGCCGTGTCTGCTCCTCCTTTCCATCTGTTGGCTTTTGCTTCGAACTGGTCGATGCTGCGGCAGCTGCAGCGGCTCGGGCCTTGTTGTTAAAGAAATTGGCAGCCATGAGTAGCTACTCAAACATGTGAAACCGCTTGAAGTTTAAGTAATTCAGAATCTTCAATAAAATGCTCTCATTGAAATTAAGATGGCCCAAAGATGCTGTCTTGAGCACAGGTACCCAGGAAACGTGTCTGAGAGACGCGTCTACACGTGATACGCGATAGGCTTTAATATTGGGAAGACCGCCTGCCCTTTAAAGCAAAAAAATACGGACAGTAACAGGTGTGCTCTAGCCTCTACGCAAATGCGAGAAACAAAGGTAAGGGAATCTATTGTTCTAGATCAAGAGCTTGCTGTTGATGACTCTCAAATTTAGCTTACATAGTCGCGTCTTCATTTAATGAGCACTTCATATCGTTGCCCTTGGGGTTTCCTCGGTGAGAAGCACCTTCATAGCGTGAGAGTGAGATATCGATGCTTGGTGAGGCTGGTAGAACATCGATAGTATTTTATTTCTAGTTCATTCAAGTATGAGGGATGCTAATCCTGCGCCTCTGCATGCTCAATGATAAGATGTGATTTCGCTAACAGGTAGTCTGGGTCGAAACCTCAATCGACCAGAATCTGTTTAGAAACGCTCGAGTAGTGTTTGAAGAAGCTGGTAAACAGGCGGATCGAGTGTCCCACATCGTAGGTACCGCCAGTCTCACGGATACTGTGCATGCTCAATTGTGGGTTACCCAGATCAAGGGTTCGAGCACCTAGTGCAGCAGACAGCATAGGCCCAATAGTGCTACCACAGCTGGAATCGTTGCGAACAACGAAGAGCTGCAGAGGGACTCCCTCGCCCCCATTTTCCGCCGCCTTTTGAGCAACTTCCTGAAGAAGAACAATGCCAGGCGAGTTTGTAGCGTAGCGAGCGTTGGCGTTGATTTTGATGACAGGGCCCTTGTTGATCTCTGGACGGTGATCGGATTCGTACTTCGCAGCGTAATTTGGGTGTACTGCGTGAGCCATATCGGCGGATAGGAGGAAGGAGGTAGACAAAGTTTGCTCGTAGGCTGTAGATACATCGTCTTGGTCGGACGAAGACGAAGGGAGAACCGACAAGCGATGAATGACGGCGGGAAGGAGGTTTGAGTCAGCGCCCTGAGCAGTACGGCTTCCAATTTCCTCATGGTCGAACAATGAAATGAGTCGGATAGACGTCTCATCATCCAGTGCCGAGGAATCAGCAACAGATTCGATCAAGCCAACAGTGGCACAGAAAGAGCTGTTGAGATTATCCAGTCTAGGTGAGAAAATGAACTCCTCGTGCATGCCACCAAGGCAAGATTTTTGGGTGTCAAACAGAATCATTTCGAAGTCAAGAATGTCGACGGGCTTGACACCTGCCTCAGCAGCCAGGAGCTCGACAAAGTAGGGATGATGACGCTCAGTTATCGCCTTCAGAGGGGAAAATTCGCCCTTATCATCCTGCTTGGCTTCAGCGTCTTTGGATTCGCCGGTACGGTTGAGCTCGGCTGCCACAAGGCCAGCAATAGGGAACAGCTGGGTCTCTTTGTTGAACGAGAAAGTTTCCTGGCGGTCAAGATGAATGGCCAAGGTGGGAATGCGAAGGACTGCAATCGAGGTCAGCATGTCGCTTCCTTCGCAATGGATCAACATCTAGGAGTATTACTTGGACGGTCGATCATAATCAGTTTCTGCACAATGGAGCCATCGCTGGTCTTAACCATAGCGCGACCCGCAACTCCCAAGTCACGGTCAAACCCTGCGACAATTAGTTTTGAGTGAGCTGTGTAAGGATAGGGTCCAGTAAACGAACATGTGTGCCAGATGCCTCCACCATACGTCTCAACACCAACTTGCATATAACCCTCTCCGCGCTTGTTGCTAACAGGCTTGACTCTCAGAACAGGGGAGTCTGTGTGCGCACCGATCATGGAGATGGCATTGCCAGGCTACGGATGGGCCGACACTTTAGCTTTTTTGACCGTGGAGGTTGTATGTTGTGTCACCTGGTGTATGCAAACATACCTTCCATTTCTTGCCTACTGCAAAAGCTACGATGGTTGAGCTATTGCGGGTCAGATAATACTTTCCGCCAGGTCGGCATGTCGAAGCCCAAGAATCTTTTTCCTATGGGGAAGAGTGAGAAGATTGATATTGACATGATCTGCGCCCCTAGATATTAATCATACCTTGATTTCCTGGAATCCTGCTTTAATGAGGAGTTCTTTTGCAGACTGCACAGCATGGAAGGCTAAGAATTCGCGCTGCTGTCAGTTCCAGTTTCTAGATAAGAAGCAGCGTTCAACAATAAGGAAGGTGTATTTACGAGTTGGAGAGGCATTGACAAAGGACAAAAAGTCCAAGGCGGGCTGCTTCAAGTTTTGCGCGAGCTTAGAGGTCATCTTGAAAGAGTACCTTGTTGGCTATGGGGTAGCTTATGGTGAAGTCTGGAGTAAGTGGAGAGGAGGGACTATCTAATTGTTGGCATGAGATCGGATCATAGATACACTCCAACAAGCTTGGCGGTCAGGCTGATACTAACCACGTTCGGTCGTCTATGCCAGTGAAGACACGGCAGCTACAAAGAACTTGATACATAGTTATGATAACTTAGTCTGCATACTCATTAATAAATTGAAAATATGACAAGAGCTGATGAGTCCTATTTTTAGTAGGATCCATTTGTTTGTCGTACAGATCCACTCACGTGGTTTCTTTGTTGATCTTCACTGTCAAGCACAGATCGGACAATGAACAAAGGCTGAAATGATTGATCTGACATCTGTAATCAGACAAAGAGGGTAGGAAACAGTGGAGGCAATTGTCCAGAAACTCAGATTTAAACCTAGTCAATATATATACTTTCCTATAGTAGTGCAGTACGGAGTAGCCATGTTGAGGTTGAAGGTGCTGAGTCCGAAGTGTCAGTGGTGTAGATGAAGAAACGCGGAAGAGATAAGGTATGATTTCATCATCAAATCAGTAGATATTCACGGGGAATTTTTGCCGTAGACGACCGCTCAGCTGGTAGGAGGATCGACAAAAGGTCCATGATCAAAAGAAAGAGTTTCTTTGGCTGCAGAGGTGGACAGTAAACTCTCCCTTTCCCCATGCTCTGGCCCGAGCTCTCAGTCGCGTCGAGGGCGCGTGGAACGACAGGCGGTCGCGAAACCGATAGGACAGCTAGTGCGCCTGATTGATAGGGCACAACAATCAACGACAGGCTGAGCGCGCCCTTCTGGGTAGGTATATTGGCGCTTCGCGTTAATGAAGGGGTTTTGTTATTGTTTTCAGAAGACACCAATGTAGGCAGACATATTGATTCAGTCATCAGATGCAATTATTCCCATATTTGGTACGGGACTGCATTATTGTAACCAGTGTTATTGTGCGCGCAGATGTATACAAACTGAGTGATCTGTGTGCTCACCACATGGTTAGCCAACACAACGACAACAGTAAACTACATCACAACCAAGTCAGACTCAAACAAGCTCATTGACATAGTTTCAACAGTAGTTCCTCATTCTGCGACAAATCTTAGACTTAGGGTAAATGGCAATATCAACAAAGATAATCGCAACACGTTGATCCATCAGCCAACCTCCTCTGTCCCAGATAGGCTTAGTGCTCCCGACGCGTGACTGGGAGGGATGGAATCCCCTTCGAAACTCCGTCACCCCCCAAAAGAGAGAGCCCGTAGCCCGCCCTTGGATTGCTTTCGCTACTTATCAGTCTCTCATAGCTCACCAGACGGTGGTCAGGTCGCTTTCAAATGACCTCCACAAGTTACCAGATTCCGTCAAATCAGCCTTGGGTCTGGTGAGAGAAGTGAATGGTACCCTGCCCGCCATTTGTCGCTCCCTCAGTCGCCTGCCTTCAGTTATTATTGTTCGGAGCGGAGCAGAAGGACTTGGCCGTTGCTATCAACAACCTTATTTATTCTACAAACAACCAGCTTTTAGGACTACCTGCGATTCAATTAGCAAGACGGTCAGTCGCTCGTCGACTTGAAAGCGCATCATCATACGGTTTCTATATATCTCTCCACATCGTCACCGGACACCTGAATCCTGTCGCATCGCCTCGCTGGTCCCTCCTACAGTCGATACCAACCTCGAGCGCTTGGGCTCCGAATAGAATCTACGCTTATGAGTATGGGCGACGACAACAAAGATCCGGATTCTCTGGCCGCTGCTGGCGCAATGGCGGCGAAATCAACTATGAGATCGTCGGAGAGAGTCCCCAATGCCTTGAATATCGCATCACCTCCCGGATCGAGGACGCCTCCCAGCATGCCATCGAAAAAGACGATTTTCTATCCCGCTACATCGACAAGAAGACAGAAAAGTCACAGCAGTTCCGAACCCGTTGATCCCAACTTGCTTGCGAAAGCTCTGAAGGAGTACGAAGATGCAGGACGTCCTCGGGAAAGGACCCCTGGAACTAGCCCCAGTAGGAAAAGACAACGAGTATATGGCGATCGGTGAGCATCATGATACATTGTACTGTCTCTTTGATGGGCGAGACTGACCGAAGGCGCCCGCAGGTTTATACCAAATCGCGAGGGGCAAGATCTACAAGCAACTTATAGCTTGCTTCATGAAGATGGATGTCCCTCTACTCCTTCCAAAACGAAAAAGCGCGCCCCGCACTCGGAGCTTCACTTCCAAAAAAGTATGTTTACCTCGGGACCTTGATCGACGTACCTGGAACTGACATTGCCTGTAGCGGAAGAAGCAAATAGAATGTACTCGCGCGTACTCAGAAGTGAGCTTTTTGGAAACACCGTCCCACAGGCCGATCTGGACTCACTGTCCCCTGATCCGTTATTGGGGATTCCCAACGGTATTAATGAGAAGACACGCTCTCACACACCTCCTTCACACGCCATCTCGAACCTACCGCCCGCCAGTATCACGCCATCGACGCCTCACAAAAACCTCTTCAGTTACGCTTCTCCGAGAATTGGCTCTGGTCAGCCAACACCATCCAAGACGCCCCGAAGTCAACATGGTCCCAACTTAAATGTGCGATCAGAACTCTACAGTCTATCGCCGATCAGATACGACAGTCAACGTATACTTGAGACTCCTCGCAAGCAGCCTCGCTACGTCAATAAAGTACCCTACAAGGTTCTCGATGCACCCGACTTGCAAGATGACTTCTACTTGAATCTGGTGGACTGGGGTAGTAGCAATGTGCTAGGTGTTGGCCTAGGCAATTCGGTGTACATGTGGAATTCGAATACCGGCCGGGTGACGAAACTATGCGAGCTAAGAGATGATACTGTCACAAGTGTCAGCTGGATTCAGAGGGTAATGAAATCTCTCATACATAATCTTTGTGTTTCAGAACTGACATTGGACAGGGCACACATCTTTCGATAGGAACTGGCAAAGGATTTGTACAGATATGGGATGCAGAGCACTGTCGCCGTCTTCGGACAATGATTGGGCATACCAATCGTGTAGGGGCTCTTGCTTGGAACGATCATATCCTTACCTCAGGCTCTCGGGATCGACTCATCTTTCACCGTGATGTTCGCTCCCCAGATCAGTATTTACGTCGACTATCCGGCCATAAGCAGGAAGTTTGCGGTCTCCGATGGAACACCGAAGATGGCCAACTAGCTTCAGGCGGGAACGACAACAAACTTATGGTGTGGGACAAGCTGAATGAGACACCACTCTATCGCTTCTCGGACCATACCGCCGCCGTAAAGGCCATCGCCTGGTCACCCCATCAACACCATCTCCTCGCCTCAGGCGGAGGTACGGCGGATCGGACCATTAAATTTTGGAACACCGCTACTGGTTCAATGATCAAGGAAGTTGATACTGGTAGCCAGGTTTGTAACCTGGCATGGTCGAAGAACTCGGACGAAATCATCAGTACACACGGCTACAGTCAGAACCAGATTGTAATCTGGAAGTACCCGCGCATGGAGCAGATTGTATCGCTAACCGGTCACACTTTCCGTGTTCTCTACCTTGCGATGAGCCCCGACGGACAGACGGTCGTTACCGGAGCTGGTGACGAAACGTTAAGATTCTGGAAAATTTTCAATAAGAGATCAGGGAGAGAACATGGACGGGAGGGCGGCAAGCTAGCGGAATGGGGTACGATCCGGTAATACCGGCGTTAGGACTCGAGGTTATCATGACCCTGCAGCATGTTTCACATCCCCGCATGGTTTTCACATATGCATTAGACACGGCGTTCCAGGACATTGGCGTTGCAGCAATCCTGGGGATACTTTTGGTCTGTTTAAGGGAGGAGTTTCGCTTCTTTGGCATCTTTTCGCATTTTGTTCGAGGGTCTACAGCATTTTCAACGTGGGGACCAGGTGCTTGTCTTTTCTTTCCATCTCATCATATCTTCCTGGCATGTACCTTCGTCGACTTTGCTCTTCTGCGCTTCTTTTCTTCCCGCGCTCTGCTTCCCGTCTCAGGCCATCTTTGTTATGCATCTGGCCTCGAGCAGGATATTCTTAACTCTTTCTGAAATGGTATAAGCGGTGGCGCTCATGGTGTTCACACAGGTGGGAGGGACTGGTGTTGCTCATGGGACGGACGGGCTTCAACGGTCCCAGAATGAACTCTTTCCGCTCATACTTGCATGGTGATAGCCGTATCTTTATCTCTTCTAAAATTGATGATGACATGATACATACAATTGCATGACACTTTTAGCTCCTTGATAGTGCTTTCTTGCTCTTGGCAGATAGATGGGTTGCATACGGCCCTGGGGAGGAGAGAAGCTGCGAAGAGGTTTGTGATACCATGAAAAACTAACTAATGTAGTGTCAAAGCCTACGCTAAAGACATTCTAAGATTGTGTGAAATGATTGTCATTGCAAAAGTAGGAATGCTAATGCTACGGTACATGGACGAACTGTATATTTATCTCATTAATGCTACACTGAAAGACAATTAGACGTGTGATTGGAGAAAATCGCTGATTATTTTGACTACTTACTTTGAACAGGTATATGGATTAGAGATCTATAGGACAAGCCTTCCAGGCTCAACTGTCAACAGGGTCTTCACCCGGTCCAAGAAAACCCTAGCCCTCGTCTCATCACCAACAGGAACGGTCAAACTAAACACATTCGCGGCAGAGCCAGCGGGGTATTCGTCCATGGATGGCTGACGGGGCGCCTTCTTCGGAGCCTTGCCGCTGAGGATATCGATGATGTCTTCCTTGACGGGCTGAGCGGGCTGGTATTCAGCTGCCTCCAGGGCATTCAGCTCGGGAACGTAATCGCCCCGGGATGTCTTGATGGGCTCAGCGCCGAGGATCTCATCAAAGAGCTCGTCCGCTGAGGGTTTGCTGCGTGGGGAACGGGGAAGGTCGTCGTTCGCCAGGTCGGTGGCACGGGCAAGGAAAGTCGATAGCGGCACGGTGACGCCGATCGTTTCCTTGATCTTCTTTTGGACGGAGAGCACAGTAGCCAGGGAGATGGAGACGGCTACTGAGACTGTGGGTGGGGGTCTGGCGACCGGTTCCTCGACAACTGGGGCCTTGGTCACGGCGGGTTGTGGGGGAGCTGCGATCTTGATGTTGCTTAGGTCGAGGTGGGAGAGCTTTTCGAGGCGGGAGGCTTGGCTGGATGGGTAGTCGGTGGGAATTGCGCCAATGTAGGCGAGGACATCACCCTTGAGGAGGCGGCCTTTCGGACCCGAGGCGGGAATCTTGGAGATTTCAGATTCTGGGATGCCCTTTTCATGGAGGAGCGCTTGGACGGAGGGATAGAGGGGATAGGCGGGGTTTTGCGTCTGGATTGAAGAGGAAGAGTTGAGGCCTATCAATTTCGCAGTTAGCACCTGTAGATTGCATGCTAATATACTCGGGATATCATCGCGTATTGGACTATCTCCAGATCGCACCCGATTGAATTGCGTTTGAGGGCGCTGGGTTACTTACGTCTGGTGGTGCTGATTACCCGGGGTTGCCGTCTGGCAACCAATGCTGACACACGACGCACGGGGAAGCTGGAAGCCATCTTGCTCGATCTCGCGTCCTGATATGGTTCAAAGGTGTCTTTTCTGATCGAAATGTATCTCCGAGAGCGCTTGGCGCTGAAGCTGGATTCGGAAGGCTTGAGACGAACGAGAGGTTGTACTCCGTCGATTAAGCCGCACAGAATCCTTGATGGATCAGCTGCTGCAAATAGTAGACCGCGTTTCAATTTTAGATGTAGAGATCCATCAAGGCAGTATCAACCGCGATAAGATCTGTTTGTTCTTGCTCTAGATGTTGAGGTTGTTGGGAGCTCACCGGCAGCCCGGACGGGAACATTTTTCTGCCGCGGAGAACGACCGGAGCATTGCGATGGGCGCGGAAATTGATGACGGGGAGAGCAACGGAAGTTTGAACTTGATCTCAAGGTTAGTCGTCCAATCTCTGCCGATTGGCCTTCTCGAAAATGCTCTCATCGCGGTGCTGATAGCATTCTCTCTAATTACTTGATTCTCCTTACAGGAGCTCTCAGCTAACGTGATGTGATTGTTTTCAGTTTATAGGCACTACAATGATTCCCAGGTCATTTGCCTTTCGGGCATTCGCACAACATTGTCCTAGAACACCAATATTACTAGGCTCGCGGTCGTTACCGACATGGAGATATTTCTCTTCATGTGCTCCTCGGGCCAAGGCTGTTGTCAAGCCCACGGCACCCCGTAATCCTTCAAAACCCTCGCTAGAAACGCTCAAATTTGCGGGGAGGAGACCAGAGGGATTCGGTAAACTAGAAAGAAAGGTTGCGAAAGAGGGCGACTTACTCCTTTTTAAAGCACCATCACATCGCTTCTATGTGTTGGGTGCTTACGGTATCGCAACATTCTGCTTGGCCTACTCCGTCTACAACTCGAGCATCGTGTTCGGAGACCCAGTTGTAGCTCTGCCGATGTGGCAGAAGAGTCTATTTGGTGGCATTTGTGTCATGATGAGTGTCATGGGAACAGTCTTCATTGTCAAGACTGCGCGGTTGATCAAGGCCGTCAATGCCATTCACCTGAATGGCAAGACACACCTTCGCTTCACTGTTCGAAGCATGATTCCTTTCCGAAAGCCATACCAGTTTGATGCCCTACCTCGCCAAATAGCGTTCTCTCGGCGACTGGTCGTCTCCCCTGAATCGCTCAACCCACAGACGACTCCAAACGCTCAACCGGCTAAGGTGAGCATTTACAGAGCGCCTTTGACGAAGATGAGCCAGGTCTTCTGGAAGGGTTTCCGGTCTGTCCGACAGCTCTTTACACAGGAGGATATCATCCTTTTGGAAGTCGAGGGTCAAAAGGGTGTTTTCCGAATGGATTCGGCCGGGTACATCTCCGAGGATTTTCTGGTGATTGGGAACCCGGTGAGCATCAGAAGCTATTAGCATATTTCCCGCGTGACGGGGAAAGGCGTTCTCAGAGTTATCTTTCTTCTCACTTTCTGCTTTCAAGCCTTGGATACCGCGTCGAGGTGCTTTCTTGGCCTTCTGCCATCACGAATGTTTGCGCCAAAGATCCTATGTACATAGATGTAAATTAGATTTCGAATGAGATGTTAAATGAGAAAAAACAAATAGGTGAATCTCTCATTTCGTAGTGGTTGAGACGGCGATGAAGCACGTGATCTGTCGCCGTGCAGCGGCAGCGCGTCCTTAGGCTCCGAGACGCGACTCCATGATAGTCAACTATCGCGCGGGGTCATCCAAACACTGCTGTCAGTCGTCGCTCCATCGCTGCAGCTATATTGCTGAGTGAATCGGCGCGGGCGTCTTCATTCCCATTTGAGACTTCAATTTTGCTTCTGCAGTCGCGAGACAGCGGCTGCCTTATCGCAAGATGGGGAAACTTATTCGCCTTGAGCTTTTCAGTACGGGATAATACAATCACTCGTCGGCGAATAGTGCTAACCATTCCTTAGATTTCAAATCCTACAAGGGTCATCATGTCTTGCTGTTTGGAGATGCCTACTTCACATCCATTATCGGACCTAATGGGTCTGGCAAGTCCAACTCGTGCGTATCACATAACCATCCGCCGCAGGGTCATTTCCTCGCTGACGAGATTTAGGATGGATGCAATTTCTTTCGTCTTGGGAATAAAATCCTCACATCTGCGATCTACGAACCTGCGTGATCTCGTCTACCGTGGCCGTGTCTTGCGCACATCGAAAGTCGACGCCGACGGCAACGCTACCGATGCGGTACCGAACGGAGAAGAGCAAAACGAAAACGAAGTCGACGGGGAGGAATCGCAGGATCCCAGTGGAGCGAACGATCCAAAGACCGCATGGGTCATGGCCGTGTACGAGGATGATGCGGGCGAGGAGCAGCAATGGCGACGGTCGATCACAAGCTCCGGCGTTAGCGAATACCGAATCAATAATCGCATCGTGACGGCACAACAGTACAACGAGGCTCTCGAGGCGGAAAATATTCTGATCAAAGCGCGCAATTTCCTCGTCTTCCAGGGTGACGTCGAGGCGATTGCGTCGCAGTCCCCCAAGGACTTGACGCGGTTGATTGAGCAGATTTCAGGAAGTCTTGAATACAAAGCTGAATATGAACGTCTTAAGGCGGAAGCTGAGGAGGCCGCGGAGCAGCAGACTATCCAGCTCAACCGACGGAGAGGTATCAATTCTGAAATCAAGCAATACCAGGAGCAGAAGCGTGAGGCCGAAAACTATGCTAGGAAGGCAGAGGAACGCGATCAGGCCGAGATCACTCACATTCTCTGGAAGCTTTTCCATTTCCAGCGGTTGATTGACGCGTCCAGCGCGGATATCCAGAAGTACCAAGAGGAACTCAAGGAATATCGTCGCGGAGTTGAGAAGTACGAGAAAAATGTCGAGAACGCCAAGGTAGAGCATGCAAAGGTGGGCAGAGATGTGGCCAAGGCGGAGAGGAATATTACCAAGAAGGAGAAAGACATCGAAGAAGGGACCAATGCCTTGGTCCCTGTGGACGAGAAGGTTGATATCACCAGGAGAAAGGTAGAGAGGTTTGCCTCCCGGATTGCCGAAATTGGCAAGGAACGGGATTCTCAGGCGGCCAATGTGAAACAACTGGAGAAGGACCTCAAAGTCGTCGAAAAAGCTCAGGCCCAATGGGAGGCTGAATGGCATAAGACGATGAGTAAAAAGGGCGGTCAACTGAGCGAATCTGATCAGCAGGAGTACAAAATGCTCAAAGAGGAAGTCAGCAAGCGATCGTCTGCGGAGCAAATCAATCTCGACAATCTAAGGCGCCAGAGAAAGACGGAAGCCGAGGCCTACAACAGTTTGAAGAGCAAGTTTGACTCTACGGAGTGGCAACTCAAGAGCTTAGAAACTGATACGCAGACCTTGACGGAGCGCAAGTCAGCTTTGAACGACACGGTCAAGACCACTTCTAAGGAGATTGACCGCAAGAAGAAGGAATTGAATGCGCTTACCTCGGAACGCTTGCGCATCTCTCAAATGAGGACAGAGCTTGAGGAGAAGGTCCAGGTCGTCTTGAAAAAGCTTCTTGAGGCTGACGATGGCAAGAAGCAAACAGAGAGGGAACTAAGAGCTAAGGAGCTGATCTCGACCTTGAAGCGCATCTTTCCCGGTGTGAAGGGCCGTGTCAGTGATCTTTGCAGACCTAAGCAGAAGAAGTATGCCGAAGCGGTCAGCACGGTGCTCGGTCGTCACTTCGATGCCATTGTCGTCGATAACGAGAAGACCGCCAAGGAGTGCATCCAGCACCTCCGAGACCAGAGAGCCGGCCAGGCAACCTTTATCCCTCTAGAGACCATCCAAGTCAAAGCCTTCAACTCAAACCTGAAAGGCATTCACCGAGGAATGCGACCCGCCATCGAAACGGTGGACTACGATGACTCCGTTGCAAGGGCCATCAGCTATGCCTGTGGAAACGCCATTGTCTGTGATGATTTGGCGACAGCCAAGTACCTTTGCTATGAGAGAAACGTAGACGCAAAAGCCGTCACACTCGATGGGACTGTGATCCACAAGGGAGGTTTGATGACTGGTGGTAGAGGCCCTCAACAAAACTCAAAGAGATGGGAGGACTCCGAGGTTGAGAATCTTCACAAGCTCAAGGACAAACTGATGGCCGACCTCGCCAATCTGCCCAAGGGCCATCGCAGAGGCACTGAAGAAGAGACTTTGCAAGGTGAATTGGTGGGTCTGGAGCAACGCCTAACCTACGCGCAAGAGGAGCTCAAGGCTCTCGAAAGAAACCTCAAGAGCAAGCGCACGGAATTAGATTTCGTGAAGCGCCAGCTCGAAGACTTGAGGCCCAAATACGTGGAGCGTCAGGAAGCTCTGGAGGAACTCGACCAGACCATCGCGCAATCGCAAGAGTCTGTCAGCAGCATTGAGGATGAAATCTTCCGCAAATTCTGCAAGCGTCTTGGTTACGCCAACATTCGTGAATACGAGGTCCAGCAAGGCTCTTTGCAAGAGGAGGCCGCTCAGAAAAAGCTCGAGTTCACGACGCAGAAGAGTAGGATCGAGAATCAACTCAGCTTCGAGAGGCAACGGCTTCAGGCGACGAACGATAGGATTGCCAGCCTTCAGGCACAGCATGAGCGGGATGAGAGTCTAATCGAGGAACTCAAAGCCGAGCAAGAGCAGATCCGGAATCAGCTGGATGAATACAATGCTGAGCTGGATGTCCTTAGGGAGCGACTGCAGGAGCAGAAGGAGGCTTATGCGCAATCAGCAGAGAACCTCGCACGGCAGCGCCGAGAACTTCAGAAACGCAGCAAGGACGTTGAAGGCATCCTAAAGAATGTTAGCGCCTTGGAGGCCGAAATCCAACGTAACTCGTCCAGCCGATACGCTGTTCTAAGGCGCTGCAAACTTGAGGACATCAACATACCTCTCACGGAAAACTCTAAATCGCTTGACCAACTGCCTATCGATGACATTGTTCAGACAGCCGACCCTGATGCAATGGACGTTGATGAGGAGGCCAATGACGGAAGTGGTATAGTGCAAGACTATGGTATTGAAGTCGATTTTGACTCGCTAGGGGAGTCTCTCAAGGAGGTAAGTACTATCGCACCGGCTCCACATCGAACAAGAACTCATCAGAAATAGGAGGGCGACGAAAAGGTCGAAGAGGAACTGCTCGACAGAATCAAAACTCTTAACAGCGAGTTGGACAAGATGGCGCCGAATACACGTGCGATGGAGCGTCTAGAAAGCGTTGAAAACAAACTGCGAAGCACTGAGAAGGACTTCGATGACGCACGCAAACGGGCTCGGAAGGCCAAAGAAGATTTTGAGGAGGTTATGCGAAAGCGATCAGATCTCTTCAACAAGGCGTTCTCTCACATCTCGGAGCAAATTGGCCCCATCTACCGTGAGCTGACTCGCAGTGCCAATTATCCTTTGGGAGGGCAGGCGTAAGTTTTCGTTCTGCAGACATGAGTTTTATTGCATCTGACTGAAGTTTGAACCACAGATACTTGGACATTGAGGACTCGGACGAGCCATACCTCGATGGTATCAAATATCACGCCATGCCTCCTCTCAAGCGTTTCCGCGACATGGAGCATCTATCCGGCGGTGAGAAGACTATGGCTGCTCTGGCTCTGCTCTTCGCTATCCATTCTTACCAGCCATCGCCCTTCTTTGTGCTGGACGAGGTTGACGCTGCCCTTGACAATACCAATGTGGCTCGCATCGCCAACTATATCCACGACCATGCGGCTCCTGGCATGCAGTTTATCGTCATCAGCTTGAAGACCGGCCTGTTCCAGAACAGTGAAGCATTGGTTGGTATCTACCGCGACCAGGTCGAAAACAGCAGTAAATCCTTGACGCTTGATGTAAGTTTACCTTCATTCTTCCAGCAGCCGATTCGAGTACTGACCTCTACCGTAGCTCCGGAAATATAACTAGATTGATTTCTATACCTCAATTAAGCCTGCCTTGCAGGATTATGATCTGGTTACTTCCCATGGCCTTGTAGAATAGTACTTCTCCTTCTCCTTCTATCTGGTTTGTTATATCCCTTGATGGCTACGAGTTTTTTCTTTTCCAAACAGTCGCGATGGATGACGGGAATGTTAATGACAAAGGCATGATAATCAATGGAATCAACTTCGCCTTTGACTCTACGTTTTTTCTTGTGAGTTGGCAAAAGAGGGGCATTACTCCAGAGGCATGGTAGATTGTTCTGCTCGACATACTGAACACAGTAAACACCACAGCATAGACAACCTCGTAGTACTTTTGCAAGAGCCACGCGAGTCCGCAGGTAATGACCACATCCATCTCGCTGTAGGTGGTAGTTACTGAGAAGTATGACCTGAACGCAGTATGACGTGAGGTCAAGCCGGATACCTAATACGGACACTGCGCGGCAACTTAGCACAAGCATATCGACTGTTCATTCTGGAGAATTGCCTGCACCATTACCACAAGTGTTTGGCGCAATCTTCTGATGTATCAGCGGGCATTAGGGGGGTTGCACTCATAATTACAAGGGGGGACGCCACATCGTCTGCCGTGACACGCAGAAGAATCAATGAGTTTAAGAATAGTGGGACGTCTGTCAACGACGATTGGGAGGACCGTGCCCCCTGAATCTACCTACGATATAGCTATGGCGAGACAAGTGCTGAAATGGGAGCTATGAGCTTTCTCGATTCCTTTGAAGCGGCTTGTTGGGGACTCGGGAGAAGCTTTTGATGCTTGGTAGCGGCAGTGCAGCAGTACGCGTACAGGGGCTCAGTTATCGGTCCGTCCCGTGCCATTGGGATGGACAAGACCCCTTGTTACGGAAAGAGAATGGTGGAAGTCCATGATACAAGCGATCATTTCTGGTCACCTGTCATCCCAAGGAAGATTGCCTCCCTGGGCTGTGGGTGCAGCGCTAGGTGACGGAAGAGGGTCGGATTTGCGGGATCACCTGGAAAGGCTGGCCGTGCTTTACGAGCTAAAGAGGGTTACCGGCGATCCGGGATGTACTAACGAGCTTGTCGAGCTGGATGATAATGGATTTGCAGAGTTTGGATCGTCGCCTTCGAGAGCTGTTGTCTTGTACTGTATCCATGGTGACCCGGCCTCGCGGCAGAGGCATGACTACAGGAAGTTATTCCGAGGCAATCTATGCATGATCCATCGGCTGCCATAGCTCTACACCTTAAGGAGGAGCTCTTTCAAGTCACGAGACTACGAATGTCGACATGTAGCTATGAACTATTGTTTGAGACTATCCTTTCCCACCAGTAATGGTCTGAAAATTTTTGAGACCGAGATGAATATGGAGTCATTGTCCAAGAGATCATCAAGAGACCATCACCTCTGCTATAGTATAGGAGTAGGCAACTTGATTCAAAGACACATAGCTGGGGCGCTAAACGATGCTTGATGGCTCCGTGAAGTGGCAGATGAATCTTTCGATCTGAGAGTCTTTGTATTTCCTCGTCCGATCCCTTGTGGCGCAGTCCAAAAGTTCAAGGACATCGAACATCCGTAGCCGCGCGCTGCTTTTGAGTCCCAGAGAGCACTCGATTTCTTACAGACACCGTCAGTTATCGCCCAAAAAGTCTATCACTCGAGTCAGTAGCCAAGGTCTAGTGAACTGTTTGAGTTACCCATCCTCCAATTAGGTTCACAAAATGAAGCACTATTGGCTTCATACTCCATAGGAGGTGAAGTGGCTGGGCGCACGGAGAAAATAAGTCGCATGGATGAATGTGTGGCATCCGTAGTATGCATATCGAGAAGCCAGTCCCGACGCCTTCAGAAGACTATGCTCAACCTCAATGGCGAGCGTCATCAATGCGGCAAATTATCGATGGTTGACGGATAGCGGATGTACGCCATGAAAAAGCCGAATGCTGGCCATGATTAGCATTGAATTGTCGGTGAGAGACAGATAGATAGTCGATCATCAGATGGACCATTGTATCTGCCCCATACCCGGGCGGATCGGTAAAATATGTGGTCTTCAACAATGGCAAAACGATACCGTGCGAAGATGGGCATCATTCTCATCCAATCAACATGCAGGCCAGATAACATCTTGGTTGCTGCAAGTGATCAGACATCCATGCAGTGAATTAGAGAACTCTTGCAGGGGCATCATGACTGGAGACCCCGCGAGAAGGATCATTTCGCTCGCATAATAGCCAACGACAGCATATCAGGTTGACTTGAAAATCAGTTAGCGGAAAACATCTCACCGCTTGCAGGGTGATTGCCCTTCGCTCCAAGCGCAAAAGGGCCTGGACTTCACAGAGAGTCTTGAAGTCGTCGAGCAAAGTCCAGACAGCAGCCACAAGTCACAACATGCAGGTGTTCCAGAAATTGACACGGCTAATATTGCATGGACAGTCCCAACACAGGAAGGTTTCTGGCAGCAGGCACAAGTAAACTCTGTATGTTACCCTGGCAGAAAGTTGATGGATAGAGGCATTGTTTCCACTGTGATGTTGACTAGTGGACGAGCGCGAAGAAACGCATTTAAAAAAAGAAAAAGGGTCCACTTTCCCCCGCAACGAAGCAAGGGAGCCATGGCTGTTTTTGTCTCCTTTCTTTTTTTTCCCAGGTTGATAGGTACGTTTTTATCTCTCCTCCTCTTCTTGCCAGTGGCGCGAGCTGCATAACAAGACCATCAGTGACGATGTGACGTGTCATATCGCCTCGCATATGGGGAGGCCTGTCCGCACTCCGCAGTTTGCATTCTCCCAAGTGTCAGAACCGCGCTTGCTTTTGTTTGTTTCTGTTCAAGGCAATTGTCCATGCAGACTGTTTCTGAATTTCCGCGGATTTGGTCCCGACTTCATAGCTGAGAACAAGAAGCCATAATCCAATAGTGGTTGGTGGATGTAATATCCGCCGTAACCAAGCAATCCTTGTTAAAAACTCTCCTTATCAAGAGGCAAGGTAAAGCTTCTGCCTACCATTGAACGGGATATGGGTTTGCGAATATCAATTGAAGTGTAGTTGGCTCAGGGTTCGGATATGGTTCTCCTGAATGACATCGATAGATGGATACCACTTGCAAAAACCAGGCACAAACCTCCTTCACCAGTGAAAGTCTAATTCCGAAACATCTGCTCATGGCTCAGTAAGGGCTGGAGGATCAGCGGTTGGTCAATTACTGTACTATCCTTAAGTTAGTACAAGTGTTAGAATGTCAGCTCCAAACTGCATTCAGAAAGCGTTCGACTCTAGTGAGTAAAACGGTATTGTTTCGAGAAGCTTAAAGCGATGCTGATTCGATAAAACAATCGCCCCCACTGTCGGAACAGCTGCCGGGTTACCTCTCTGTACATCCTGCGCTTGGCTACTGTTCCAGGAAGCCAAAGGGTATCCAGTCATTCCACGCAGCTTACCAAATACCAAGATCCCGAAGAATTTTGTGGATATTTTGTGGAAGGAGCTAAAGCCTTTGAGGAAAAGTGGGCTGATGCACTATGCTTCGGACTGTCTGTGCTTCAAGCCCAACCTTTCCCGGACTCGAAAGTTGTCACCGCACGGTACTAAAGTGATAAATCTTCAGCCAGCTATTCTGCTATTTGGCCTCTGAACTCTGCATTCTGGCACCTCTCCATGGCTCAGTTGAAAAGGAAAGCCCAGAGAGTTGCTATTGCTCAACAGCTTGGAAGGTATTGAGCAAAGCCAGCGGATAACTGTCGAATGCGTGAGCATTGACCAATGGCTGAGGCCTACGTTAGACAACAACCTCCATGTAGCTGCACTGACGCACATGCTCTGGACAGCGAACAAAGGAAACCTGATACGTTGAGTCCGCTCTTTGGTTCGGTGGAACCCATCTGTAATTGATGGCGCTGGACGGCTGTCTCCACAGGCTATCTAGATGGCGCAGATACACCAGGCTCCGTTGGCGGACATTGATTGCCACCGAAGCCCAAGCTTGAAGGGCGGTATGTCACTGCTGTGGTCCTAAAGACCGGGTGCACAGTCGGGACATGGCCCTGAGTGACCCTCTTACACTTGTGTTCTCAGAGGCGTCCTGAGCGTCAGCGCGATGTCAAAAGGACGAGTCTTGATGACAAAGGTGGTCAACGATTCGATTAGACGGGAAACGGATCCAATCCTCGGACAAGGTTCAGACCAAAGCGACAGAAAAGGGAATCGCTACTCCCTGCTGGGATGTGCCCTGACTCCTCCGGCCGCAGGCCAACTCTAAGCTAGCTTCCCCGGCCTTAAACCTAGCCTAGATCGTTAGTTGATATTGCTTTTTTTGGTACATTGACGCCCTTGGTAGCACCATTGACGGAGCTTCCATCTGGCTGGAAAGACGATGTACGGTCCCAGACAACTCTTGGATGATCTTCATGCTCAGGAGGCGACTTGTTGATTCCCGGATGGAGACAGTCTCGTAAACAGCTAGCATCCTCTCGTCCTCATTCGGCGATTGGCATCTCTAGAGGCGCGTACCAGAATGTATGTATCATGCCCCATCGGCCTAAAAACGATGACGGCCATGCATCAATGGGACCTTTCCGTATAGTCCATAGTGTCACTTCTGCATGTATCTGTCTGTATTACATTAGGCTCCGTGTTGAATCCCGCCACCCAAGCCGTCAGTGATATTAGTGAAATTCTAAAAAGCTCACATGGGATGATCCGTTGACCAATACTCCAATAGGTGTACTTTTTCCACACTGCAATTGGCCGTCCGGTTATATAAAGTAGCTTCAAGCCCATTGTCCGGCATGTTCTTTGGAGTTGTCACAAACTATCAAATCTCAGATCACATACATCCTTTCGTGGAGGACTCACCATCTGGCCTCCGACGGCACATTCTTCAGCCGACATTGGTATTTTAATACATCTTTCGTACCTCAAGGTCGATTTGCGCAATGGACCCAACAGCTCAGCCAGGGGCCCAGGAGCATCATCAGATGTTGCCCTATGATAGCATGACGGGCCAGCAAGGGCCAGCGGTATGCATGACGCTTTGTCGCAACAATAGGACAATCCACTAACATGATATTCCGAAGGAGAGCCACTGCCCAATGCCACGGGCATCCAACTGCCCTTTCCCCCACTTTGCCATGATCTATATAGACAACAATGGCGAGCTTGGTGTGGATGTCTCTACATCCCTTGCAGGCTGTGAAAGGGCCATTTTTACCGAAGATCTCAAGCAAAGCTTTGTCAGAGCTGTGACCACCGATTGGCAGCCAAACATGCAGAATTTTCCCTCCGGTGAGAACGGATCATGTGGAACACGTGAAAATATAATTGCTGACTATCCGTGTGTATCACAAGCTGGGGCAATTGGAGCAGCACATGGCGAACTAGCCGAAAGGCAGTCCTTCATGTTTAATGCCGGACTGGATCTACAACCCAGCCCAGCGTGGTTCCAGCATGGCCTACCAAGGCATCCCAGGCTCATCCCTTGCGAATTTCAGACATTGCAGAATAAACGCCCGAGGAGGAATAGGAAGCGCACAAGCTCGGAAATGGGTGGTGATTCAGATTCAGATTCAACGGACGGGGCAGCCAAACGGACACCCATTCGAGTAGGACAAACCGACGTGCTGCGCCAGTTCTACGAGAAAGCATTTGAAAATCTTCAACAGCTCAACTGCAGGGTGATTGCAAAGGCGTTTGTCAAGTTGGTAGAACCTCGGAAGCAAGTCAATCACCCGTACAATGGGCGCAGGACAGTGATGGGGGGACCTTGCCAGAAGTTGGATCCTGAATTGACTAAGCCCAAATGGTGGCCTACAGGCGTTCAACACAAGGAGCCAGATCACCTCCTCAAGCATGGTGTGTCAATCGCGTTCTTCCCTCGCTTGTTATTTTATAAATTTGGTTGAGTGAGGGGTCGCTGACTCTCCGTCTCTTCTAGAGAGAATTCGACTTCTTATGCACATTCTCTGCGAACTGCGAGAAAGCCATGCCATCACCGCGCAAAAGCTCAGAGAGGCTGGGCAGGATGTGCACCGCCAAATTGCACCGCCTCAGCGCCTGTTCATCTTAGATGAGATTTATGATGTCCGGGAAATCGAGGAACTCTATTTGAGCGGGAAGATCAGTATGTTTGGACTCCAACGAATCGCTCAGTGGTGTCAGGCTGATCGTTAATGACCCAACAGGCGGTGATACCATTATCTATGTCTCCTCAAAGCACCTGCCAGAGGGCATTGAGCCGGCAGTAGTGAACATGAACGAAAAGCAAATCGCTCAGGCGGATTACTTGCCCTTGTCCCCAGTGTCCATCAGCCGCAAAAGCTCAGTTGAGAGCGGACTATCATCTCTCTCAAAGGGTATGGATCCATCCATCAATTCTAGTGAGCAAACGCAGGTGTTGCATGCCCATGCAGAGGTTCCTTCGACTGGCTCCAATTCTTTGCCGGGTTTCTATGCTCAGCATTCGATGATGTGGAGCCATGGAACCCCTGGGACGAATGTGCCATTTAATATGTCGTCAAACTGACTGGAACGTGTTATAGGAAGGTCCGTTCCCGTGAAATCTCGGCTGTAGCCTGAATCTGAGCCTGTCTCTGACCTCCTCAACAGCTTTTCCCTGCGACTTGCCTTATCGCTGGCCGTCCTCTTGGTATTCGCTTTTGGTCATCTATCGTACCTGTTCATGTGGAGACAAATGACAAAACACGATGCTCTGGAATCCCATTTTCAGCAAACGTAAATAATGTGGAGGTTTTTCGGCTTGTGTCCTGTTAAGAACCGCGTGGGCGTATCTTTCGTTTGTGTTATCTCCTTTGTTGATTCTTCCCTGTTGCATATCAATTAGCTCATAGCGTTCTGAGCAAATGAGCCGTTCTTAGGAAATGGCCGTGTTCTGGTGAAATAATGTATACTGTCCCGTTCAGGAAACCGACTCATAGTAGTCAGAAAGGTGGAAAGTCCTTACTCCGTGCATTCTTGCCACACCAGCTGCCAGTGCCCTGACTCAATGTACAGCAGACCCCTCAACGGCCAGGCCGCGAGGTCCAGCATTCACCGTTCGTTGGACGACAAATTTTCAGATGCAGAACCAGCAATCTATCAAGTCCATAGAGAAGCATGCGCTCAGAGTCTCAGATTTTCTCTCACAATATGGACTTGGATCGGAAAGTCTGGATTCAGGAGGGTCCTTATTTTATGAAACACTATTCTCAAGCCCTTTCCTCTTTCAAGGATGGAATGAAGGCAGAGCCATGTCACGCGATCGTGTCAACACCATTTCGCCTCCTCGACCTCCCCTTCGAAATTCGCAGCGAGATTCTCTGCAGGGCTATTTCGAGCACCGATAATTACTGGCTCGACCGTGAAGTCATCACTTTTGGAGAATCGTTGAAGTCGATATATTATATCCGTGGCCGCACCGTTTGGCGAGACTCAAATGGCGTGTACATGAATCTTTTAACCACGAGCAAGCAGATCTATGACGAGGTGCAGCATGTTCTTTTCAGCCGTTTTGCATTCGACGCTCTAGGATGGGGCTATACTATGACATACTCGGATCCTTCAAAAACTCCCAACCACCTCCCCAAGCACCGCATCATGCACATCGCCTATACTCCGTACTTCACCGAATACATGCGCGAGCATCGCCAGGGCGTCGATCTCATTCTCTTCGGGCTTCCTTTGCTTAGATCAGTTCGTATCCTGATATCTTGGGCCTGCGCACAACGTTTGATCATATGTGGCGACACTCGAGCTGGCTCTCTACATATAGCGGCAGTGGCACG
Organism: Aspergillus fumigatiaffinis; assembly: GCA_012656285.1. Taxonomy (NCBI): domain Eukaryota; kingdom Fungi; phylum Ascomycota; class Eurotiomycetes; order Eurotiales; family Aspergillaceae; genus Aspergillus; species Aspergillus fumigatiaffinis. The sequence continues at coordinate 76,450 of JAAAPX010000016.1, forward strand.
CCTGTTTCGGCAAGTTGGGAAGGTTGCGGTTGTCGGCCAGTCCTTGATGGGTGAGCTGCAGAAGCAGTTGGTGATGGAGGCAAGGAAAGAGCTGGAGGATGAACCGTGGTATTGGGCGCTTAACCTGGATTATCATCTTTTCATGCCTTTCCTCACAAGTAGTGTTGAAGAGCATCTCTGAGTCGACGTCTGGTAGCACAAGGGAAGGGTGATTCCATGATGGACCCAAACATTCTGGGCGTGTTAATACCGCATCATTACAACTCAGCAGATGCATTCGGACCATGATGTGAGTTGGAAAGTTATTGATCCTAGTAGTGTATGGCCGCTGCCATGTCTCTATCTGAACATAGCTCAACAGCTTTTTAGACTTTTTCTTTCTTCAATGAAGATCCATCCAGCGTTTTATAGCGGATGGCTGACGAACAGTGTGACTGGCTTGCAAATATATTCAGTACTTCCTCCATGTTTTTCTGCTTTGTTGTGGATCTACTGCACGCAGTTTTCCGAGTGAGGTCGTTTATTCCCTTCATATGGTTGCAATTATCCAATAATAATATCACGTCTTATTCGTCCTATCAACTGAAGGGATAAACTGCATGTTAGATAGGTACCTAGCAATGGACACTGAGCACAGTGTAAGGTATCGACGGACAGTCACACCTCAGGCAGCAAATCATCAGAAGTGGCAAGGGGAATGCTGTGGCTGAAGCTTATTGGCTGGCGGAGCAGATCATGCCCCAGATCCCAGGGACCATCATAAGCCGGACCTTGGGAGTAGCAAATCAGCCGCAGCCAACCAGAGACGTCACTTCAAGCACACGTCGAGCTTCATCTTCCCAACGGGCCTTTTCTCAACACCACGGTCCTCCCGAATCGAACTTTTCACATCCTTTCTCCGCACGTTGTCGCGTTCGGCAGTACAGTTGACTCTTGGATGGTATCACGCGCCTTGGGTTTTGAAGGAGACTGGCGCATTTGACCATTGGATAACAGTCCCAATCTTCATTGGACGAAGATTCGTTGTTTTGCCTTGTGAGTCCTCTAGCCTACCAAAGGTAGTTATATCAGCCCCTCCTATCGATAAGACTTCCAGACTCTTGTTGCTCCCTGCGTCCCAGAAGTCACTTGGTCTATTCAGCCTACGTATTCGAGCTCTCTCATAACTTGTTGGGGGACGGCGTCTGGGTTCGAAGCAACATGGTGATGCTAACTTTCGGCCGCTTTCTTAGTCGTCCCTACCCTCACAGCCGGGAAGGCCCTACAATCTTCTCGTTCCAACAAAAACTCATCATGGAGGGCACCGGACTCGATGGTGACCAGGACGGAAAGACGAACCAGATGACGGGCGTGCATGACTCACCTGTGTTGCAACCCGCGTCCATGGAAGATATGGATGCCTTCTATGACACGGATGAATATGCGAACTCCTCCAATCGCTCATATTCACCGCCAGCCTCTCCTCCTAGGCTGTCGCGAAATCCTTCCTTTTCGTATCAGGATGATTGGGAGACGTTTCCGCCGCTAGATAAACTCACCGTGTTTGACTTGCTTGACAACCTTTCACTCTCTCAGAAACTCGAGAAATGGCAACAGGCGATCAATGTGCAGAGAGAGAAGGTCAGAAAGCAGCGCGAAAAGCTAAAGTCTACTTCAATGAACGCAAAGGATCGAGTGGTCGGAGAATGGAAGCGGCGGGTTCCCACAGCCGATGAGCAGTTGGCCAAATATCGCCGTCGGATGAGTGACGGTGTCAAGCGGCTGGAGAAGCAGTGGAATGCCACCGCCACGGTGACACTACGCGAGAAGGTTTCGTTCATCGCGGGTGTTCTCAATATCTTCATCAGCGGCTACCTCATCGGAGCCTACCCGGAATACTTCTACATCTGGTTCAGCGCGCAGTTGGCCTATTTCATGCCGATCCGATACTATGGATACCACAAAAAGGGATATCATTATTTCCTTGCCGATCTTTGCTACTTTGTCAACATGCTTTGCATGCTCAGTATCTGGGTTTTCCCGAGGTCCAAGAGACTTTTTATCAGCACCTTCTGCCTCACTTTTGGAAACAATGCCGTTGCTATTGCAATGTGGCGAAACTCCATGGTCTTCCACAGCATGGATAAGGTCGTCAGGTAGGCGCCGCTGAGAAATTCCCCAGCAGAGGAGCATTCGCTGACGTGTCTCATGCGCAGTCTTTTCATTCACATCATGCCGCCAGTTACCTTACACTGTCTCGTCCATCTCACTCCTGCGGAAATGCTGCGAGAGAGATTTCCGGCCGTCTACGACATCAAGTTTAGCAAACCTGGCTCTCCCAACCACTATTCTCTCCTTTCCATGATATTGTGGGCAACTGTGCCTTACATGGTCTGGCAGCTGACCTATCATTTTTTCATTACTGTGCGTCGTGCCGAGAAGATCGCCGCTGGGCGTCCTACCAGCTTCACGTGGCTTCGCAAATCGTACGCGAAGACCTGGATTGGGAAGTTTGTGATTAGTCTTCCCGAATCATTGCAAGCGCCTGCCTTTATGATGATTCAGTACATTTATGCGCTGCTGACGATGATTCCTTGTCCCCTCTGGTTCCGTTTCCGATGGGCCAGCGGTGTTTTCTTGACAGCGCTATTCGTTTGGAGTATCCATAATGGCGCCACTTACTACATTGACATCTTTGGCAAACGTTTCCAGAAGGAGCTGGAGGAACTGAAGAAAGATGTTGCCCGGTGGCAGGCCTCTCCGGCTGGTATGACCAGCCCGACGCTACCGATCCTGAACAACGCTTCTTCCACAGGGGCTGGCATCCTGGATGACTCACCATCTGCGCACAAGGACAACGACAAGTCAATGCTCGACCAGATCCCTCCACTTGACTCCAGTGCGGCGTCGACTGCCATAGATGGCTCCAATTTCGCGGCCGCTGCCATTACGCGAGAGAGAAAGTAGAATCGGTATCGTCTACCCAATTTTGCAAACGCTCTTTTATCTCCTTGAGTCTGTCTATTGAGTTTCTCTATGTCCTAGCAATGCTTTTGGATTGGACATCGGTTGGTTTTGTGTTGCTCTTGATGATACCCTGCCTTAGTCATTCTTTTGTCTCTACAACATGCCTATATTCATACATTTTATGCCTATATGATCTAGACTGTTGATGATTGCGATTGATTTTCATTCCACGAATTACACGAATTTCCCTTTCAGCTGGACATCTTTCTGCGGTTTCAGTGGCGAATGTATTGCGTTGATTATGTCTGGTACGAACAGCATGGGTCTACTTGTTACTAATTTCAGAATATGGAGCAACTTGAGATTAATACGTAATAATGATCCACCAGAAGAGCGGCCGATGCCAGTAGAGTAGTCTAGAGAGCTTGTTTCCAGAATCTCACTGGGATTTGATAAACTCCGACGCCAACGAAAACCCCGAAATCCGCTGAGATCACGTGAAGAAACCACATCTTCTTGCATGGTCTCTGGAGAGTTCTCAACGACATCATTACTTCACACTTTGAGTGTCATACTTACTTTTCCTTCTGCACGGTTGAGTCCATTACGAGATTAGGATTACAACTCTCTCCGAGATTGCTGCGCCCGTCTGCTATACTCGCTCGTCACCCCGAGCATTTCATGCCCCTAGACTCCCGCAATGTCCGTCACAATGAGATCGGCCAGACTTGTGCGCACCAATTCTGTACGCCCCAGCCTGATCGGTAAGTCAACTTTTTATGCTCATTTTAGCCGTCTTATACTTGGAGTATATTTATCGTATCTAATAATGGTCGTTACCAACAGTCCGACCACGGTATAACGGCGCACTGGGCGCTGCATCGGCCGCAAATCTCCGGTTCAACGGACGAGGGTTCCCAACGCACCTACAGGCTATTGCGATCTTGGTCTCCCATCAGCGCGGCTATGCTACAGAAACTTCTACCTCGACATCTTCTCCCTCCAACCCATTGCCGCCTCCAGGATTTAACGCAGAACAGGCCAAGAAGCCCATTCCCAAGGAAGATGCGTCGCGACTTGCGGCTGACAACGGGAGCACGCAGGTCGCTCCCAAGCCAGAGACGCCTCTTGCGTCGGAGAACAGCATAGATGCACAAAAACGCGCCGAGCTGGAAGCGGCGAAGAAGGGGCTGGCGGACGATGATAAGAAAGTGGCTGAGGCGAAGAAGGAGCAGAAGAAGTTGACGATTGGGCAGAAGATCAAGAAGGAAGTTCAGCACTACTGGGATGGTACGAAGCTTCTTGCTACGGAAGTCAGGATCAGTTCACGACTGGCGTTGAAGATGGCTGCTGGATATGAGCTCAGCCGGAGAGAGTACCGACAGGTAGGTCTTCTGCTACCCTTGCGATAGCATTAGTGGACTCAACTCACTCATTGAACAATTAGCTTCAACGAACGGTGAAAGATCTTGGCCGATTGATCCCATTCTCGATGTTCATCATTATCCCCTTCGCCGAACTGCTACTTCCCGTCGCCTTGAAGCTGTTCCCCAACCTGCTGCCTAGCACCTACGAGGGCCAGAAAGCGCGCGAGAAAAAGGCTCTTAGCTTGAGTTCAACCCGGCAAGAGGTTTCGACCTTTTTGAAGAATACTCTCAGAGAGAGTGGTCTCCCCGTGACTCCCGCCGCTGTGAGGAACGAGGAATTCGCAGAATTCTTCAAGAAGATTAGAACCACCGGGGAAACCCCCTCAACCGAGGACGTGATCAAGGTTTGCAAGATCTTTAAGGATGACTTGACCCTGGATAATCTGTCCCGCCCTCAGCTTGTCGCTATTTGCAAATACATGAACCTGAATTCGTTCGGTACAGACGCCATGCTCCGTTACAACATTCGACACCGTATGCGTCAGATTAAGCGGGATGACCGCGCGATTTTCTACGAGGGGGTGGACTCGCTCTCTGTTCCGGAACTGCAGATGGCTTGTGCCTCACGTGGCATTCGTACGCATGGTATTTCTCCCGCTCGCCTGCGGGAAGACCTGGCGATGTGGCTGGATCTGCGCCTCAAGCAAGGCGTTCCGTCCACCCTTCTGGTGCTGAGCAACGCGTTCGCATATGCGCAGGGCGGCAAGGAGGCAGAGATGGCGTCTCAGATTGAAGCGCTCAAGTCTGTGCTGTCTAGCATCCCTGAAGAGTTGTTCCACGAAATTGAGCTCGAGGTCCATAATGCCGAGGGCGCTGCCACCAACAAGCAGCGTCTTGAGGTTATCAAGGAGCAGCAAGAGCTCATCGAGGAGGAAAACGAGCAGAACAGCCAGCACGAAGAGAAGGGCGTCACGACCCCCAAGGACATCGAGGATATCGACGAAACAGAGGACGCGAAGTTTGAGGCATCGAACAGCCAAGAAAAGCAATCCAACGAGGCTGTTGAGGCTGAGAATGAAGGCGACAAGGCCGAGCAGACACAGTCAGAAGAGCTGGCGGCCAAGGAGAAGGATGAGAAGAAGGGAGGTTCCTCGCAATAGAGTGTCGCCGGCAGTTGGTTCTCCTTCTATCTCCCCTCGCCTCGCCTTCTGCCTGAGATGATAAATCTCCCAAACGAATAGACTTGCATTTTCGTCTGATTTTCCACAGGCGCTCTCTACCACTTCCACCTTGTTTTACTTTCCACTCTTGATAGACTTCTTCTTGTTCGGTGCGTCTGATGTCCATTCTTTTGGTCGGAACACTCTCCTCCGCTTACCATCTTTATTTATGTTATTTTGATTATTGGTGATGTATTGTCTCGATAGATATCAGGAAGTTCGACGGAGGTTTGGCATCGGGAGAGGGTTTTCGCATTGCCCACTGGGCTGTTCTACATTATGATCATATTAATGGCCCGCTCTCTACCTTTTCTTTTTTTGTTCATTAAATTCGTTGACTTCTTGAAAATGATGTAAGACTAGATGGATGCATGCCATAGTTGAGTCCAACGCATTATGATGCGCATCTCGCACCTAACTGCCACTGTCTACCAGCTGAGTGAAGCAGGGGACGTAATAAAATGCATGCCAGCTTACAGTTATTAAAATAGCATGCTTAGTGTTTTGCACTTAACCCAGTTGCCAGGCTCAGTAGTGCCGGTCCTAAGAAAACCCAAGGCTGGTTCTACCCCGGAACCAACGACTTTACCAGACCAGGACCCCAGAGGATCCACTAACCTCGGCAACGGCAATGGAGCACCACCCATCCCCACGCCAACATCAAGATTAGATCCATAGTCCATGCCATGAAGATATAAAACAAAGCTAAGCGCCCTACTCGCTCATATCCCTGCATACTATGCGAAGAAGAGCACTCCTGCAATTGACCGCGATAACCCGTGGCTTCAGCACCAGCACCAGCAGGAGACTTGCGTCACAGCCCGCACCCGCAAGGGAGAAGATGCCTCGCCTGAATCCGGCTTCACAGGTACGTGCCGTTTAATTGTGAAACTCGGAGGCCAAGTTTGATTTTAATCACGCGTTACTGCAACTGTCTTCCCCTTCCGGCACTTTTCAGCTGGCTGCATGAGGGACGATCATGGGTATGTGGGTGTTTCAGAGTGCGATATATGATCTCATTTCATTTCGAAGTCTGCGAGTGTCGCCGCCCTTGTTTGTTTCGGAACTATCTCTACCCTGTCAATTGCCAGTGTGAAATCGATGATAACGGTGATGACGACGACGTTGATGATGCACCTTGGCTAACCAGCACCGCTACTACGATTGCATTGAATAGAGAGCGATTGATCGGCTGAGAGAGTATCGGCCTCCACCGACGAATTATGAACTTGTGCCATTGTCGCGTCGAGCGGCGGTTCTAGTGCTACTCTATGCGGATGCCAAGGGGGATCTGAGGGTTGTGTTGACGATTCGGGCGAAGACGCTGAGTTCGTGTGAGTACTCTCATAATCTTCCGGGGAATGTATGCCAAGGAGGCGCCGATGATCATACCATGACAAGATGATGAGGAGGATGATCTACTCATACCGCTATTTCTACAGATGCTGGCCAAGCGGCTTTACCTGGAGGTGAGTGGAGCGCTTCAATTTGCGGTCAAGAAAGAATTCAAGATTCGGAGGAATAAAGATATCCCAATGCATATGATATATCATCTATCGTCGCTTGCGCATTCAAGCGTCAAGAATGCGATTGTGAAAATCAAAACTCAAATGTCAAAGACAAAGAATTAATCAGGCACTCACACCACGCTTCCCAGGACGGGCGGATACGCTGGAAGAGACCGCATTCCAGACGGCACGCCGCGAGGCACGTGAAGAGATAGGGTTGCCTGATCTGAACCAGTCATTTCCCCGGCCGTTCAGCGTCGAGCATCTCTGCGAGTTCCCGGCTAATCTTGCTCGAACGGAGGTGGTTGTCCGCCCTTGCGTGGCGCTGCTCCATTCGTATGACGAGGAGACGGGCGAGAATGCCGACCCAGAGGTGTCGCTGATTCCCAGGCTGGACGCCAGAGAGGTTGCGGCCGTCTTTACAGCGCCATTTCACAACTTTCTACGCATGAGAGATGCAGATGATTGGGACACTGAGGATCCAACAGAGTGGTATCAGGGATCCTGGACCGGATGGCATCAGTCCAATTGGAGAAGTAAGTGGCACTGTCCTCCATTTGCACGGTTGCACCTAGGTACCAATGCTGTACCTTACTCCTGTACTCCGTAGAGTACACTGTTTGACAGGCGGTGTACCGTCGGTTGAATCGGGTTGAATTGCAATGAAATAAAGAAAAAAGTCAAAAGAAAGAAACCAGGCAGAACAAAGAAAAAGAAAAAATAAGATCGTCGGTTGATTGGTTTTTGCTTTTTCGTCGGCGTTTGTCTAGATAGTTCTTGACTGTCACTGACCCACTCGCAGTGCATCAGTTCTTTGTCCCCATCAACAGCCGGTCGGTCGTCAAACCGCGCAGCAGCAGCCGGATGCAGAAACGGGCTGCAGAGGAGCTAGAAGAGAAAGAAAAATCAGGCGAGGTAACTCGCTATCGGGTGTTTGGCATGACGGCCCGCATTCTCGTGGATGTCGCGCGAGTGGCATATGGCGAGGACCCGGAATTCGAACACAACAGCCACTTTGGCGATGAAACGATGATCGCCAATCTCCGAAAGATGGGCCGACTAAGTGCCGTTCGTAAAACCACCGATGAACTCACGCCAGAGACGATGCAGAAGGCAGCCAAACTTAGTTAGGTTTAGAGATTAGACGTGTCGACTCCTACGGGTAGCTCTCCCAGGTACCAGGTTGGGCACTGGGATCTAGTTACTCCGTACATAATGTGTAGACACTTGGTACACAATACTATCGGCCGTACCTGAGCTTAAGCACTCTTCCGTAAGTGCATAGTACTAGTATCTAGTGGTACGGAGTAGTACTCCAATCCCCATTGAGCGTCTTTATGGTGTCCATCAGGACTGTCCTATCTACTCATAGATGTTTCAGTCTCAATCTATAATACTAGTACTATTCTTATCTTTCGCCCGTCACAGTTAACTAAACATGTCATGATGATGAAGGACAGGAAGGCAGTGCAGAGGGTCAGAGGCAGGCCGACACAATAGTAATCTGGGCATCCCTTGCGTTGGCATGTCACCCCTCGCGACGGTCCATGAGGCTGTTTGCTGGCGATGCTGATTATCCTGCAGGACAACTCGCAAACTGCGCCGCTGCATGGTTGACCTTGCTTTATGATTTGCTAGCCCTTTTGTTTTCTGCATTATCTCGTCTGTTTTCATACTATTATTATTTTGGCTTTTCTTTTCTTTTCTCATCATTTTCTATCTAGGGGGAGGCCTGATTACCCTCCACCTGAATAATCACTCGTTTGGCTGCATCTTTCTATCCCTTTACTTCGCATTGTCCTTTTTTTATTTTTGATTCTTACTTCTCTTTCTTTTCCCTCGCAGCTCTGTTGCTTTATTCTTCCCGGTTCTCCCCCCTCCTTTTTCTTTCTCTCTCCCTCTTCTCTTCTTCTTCTTCTTCTTTTCTTCTTCCTTCCCGAAGATGCTTGTTCGTATATCTCCCCGCTGTATCCTTCTTGTGCATGCCCACTTCGAGGCTCGAGCGACAGGCCGACTTGCGGGGAAAGGGTCTTGTGATCAGCCATCCCGGACACCCCCAGTGGTGTTTGACTGTTGACACGCAGACTGAACCCGTTCCTTGGCGGTTTGGGTTTCTTTGTTCTTGAGATATTACTGAACCTCATCTGTCTACTCCGTAACTCAATCTGATCCATTCGCCATACCTAAATCCAAAATCCACCGACTTCTGTTGGTGGTTGTCTTGACGAAACACTTGTTTCTTCCCCACTTTCCAAGCAGAATCCCTCGTGGAGGGGGAAACAATATACCTAAGGTGTCTGCTTGACGATCGAGTATAAAGTTGGCATCATGTTTTCTCCCACCTCTCTCGCTTACTCCCGTCAGGCTCCTCCAGTGAGACCGTCGCGATCTCTAGAGGGACTGGAGCAGGTCATTCCGCCTAGAGTTCCTCAACCTCCAGCTCGTCCTACCCTGCAACTGGACAAACCTCTTCCCGACCTTCCCTCACAAGTACAGTCGCTCCCAGATGCCTCAGAGATGAGGGGTTCGACAGCATGGAGCGATGACAGCAGTACCATTAGCAGTGTGGATAGTGACGGGAGTCGAAACCGCGAATCCACCCACTCGACGGAAAGCTATCCCGTTTTTGTCCGTTCGGCGTCGGATGACCTGGACGGGCTTGTCGATCATCCTCCGGTTTCGTCCTTGGATCGCGTCGAGCCAATAGTGGATCCCTGTGCGAAGCCATCAACAATAGCTTCCTATTCTCCAAGCCCGTCGCTTTCTCAACATGCTCTATCAGTATCAAAAGACGACCGGTATGGAAGCCCGCCAGAATGGGCCCAGAAACGGGCCGGTCCGAACCACTATTTCCGGGAGAAGAAGTGGGATTTCTTCCCCGAATTAGCGACCCCCTCTGCCCTAGGCGTTGGAGCAGCTGGACGTTTTCCTCCCGCCAGCTCGCAATCGCGGAAGAGGAACGGTGGCAAATTGCATTTATCCTCGTTTGACTTTGGAAGGAACCGCAGGCGTTCGAATACCTCCGACCGGGGGACTCTGACACTCGCCCATGAAGTTCGGGACTCGATCCGTTCCTACGTCCATCGCACATTGTCGAAGCGTTCTGCGGAGAAGGACAAGCCGAAACGACGAGGGCGCCCCGCCACCGCGCCCTCCTTCTACCCGCCCAAGTATGCGTCTTCACAAGGGACCGCCACTTCGAGTGACCCTCCTCATTATGGAACATCTATAGAAGAATCGAGCCCGGTGGATATAGATGTCCGGATGAGAACCCTATCAATCTCAACTGATTCGACTATGAGCGAACGATGGGTAGAAAGCCCCAAGCCAATTCCTGTTCACCGGACAAAGCAGCTTGCTGTCCCCATCACTCCTTACCAGAAGTATGGTGCGGCCATCTGGGACAAATCCGGCGGCACAAAGAGAGTCAGCTATCGGCCAAATCACCAGGTGAAATTTTCAAAGCACCAAAGGAACATTTACCCGTCTTCCGCACAAAAGTCGAAATCAAGTACGGACTTCACATCTGCCAATCCCACTGCGCCCTTGTCGCCGCCGGTACGTTCCGTGATCCAACAGAACACTCGAGAGGCCATTCGAGTGTTACAGGATGGAACTACTCAGGTGCTAGATGTACTTGATGAGGCGAAGAAGAAAGTGATCAGGTCGAGCGTTGACCGTCGACGAATGCAGCTCAAATCGCAGATTAAATTGATAGGGCCGGTCAACCCATACACTACCTATGGACGCGTTGATTCTTGGATATGATTATATCTTTTGCTTTTTCTCTTCTACTGTTTCTGCATTCTGTCTCGGCCGAGCTCGTGGACTTTTCCCGTTAAATTTTTCGCACCTTTGATGATTTCTTTTCTTCCTTGTTATTTTGATACCTCTGGAAAGGCCTAAGGCTTACGTTTGGCGTCTCGGCACTGGATTGGATGATTGATGGAAGCGACTTTTTATGCCAGCTATATGGGTTATACACTCTTTGTAATTGAGAATATTCTGCAATAGATGAGATCTCCACCTATTCATCTCACCATACTTGTACAATTCTTGTTCAATGCAGGGGTATTAACCCTGTACTTTGTAGCGATTAATTACATTGTCTGGGGTGATACGAATAGGTGATCTATGGATAACCTGAAGCGTATCTCGGTCCAGGTGATGCTGTCATGGTACAAGTCCAACAAGGATATTTTCAATAACCCTGTCGACATTTAGCTTCTTCAGATGCATTCAGACAGCCGAGAGGAGACATTGCCTAATTCCTGGATCATGCAACATCTCATGACCCTCGTGGATGTCTCACATTCCATCTCATCCGCCCCGTTTCCCCGCCATCGCCCGCTGTTGACTTCTCCGCACTTAAACGTCATCCCTGTTCCTGGCGAATATCCGGCTGGGCTCTTTTCCTGACCTTCCCCTTCTCCTCTTTTCTTCTTTCTTCATCTCTACGGAGACTAAAGACACCCAATCTAGAGTTTCACCAACATAGTGTTTAACCAAACCGCTAAGGTGTATCCCTCAACCTATCTACATCAACGGTCTAGGCCCGCCGAAATGGGTGGAGACGCCCCATTGCGAGCTCCAAGCTCACTCCCTCGAGCCCCAGAACATCCTGTCGGTCAACGCATCAAGAGTATCTACACGGATCGACTGCGCCAGTTCACAGACTCAGGCCAGTACCGTGAGCAAAGCCTCATCTCGTACGTTTATCCCATCAACAGAAGAGTCCCCGCTAACTCCCGCCCACAGCAAGCTCTACGAAGCTACCACCTCCGACGAAGACCATGTCAAGCTGTCCGTCTACTCGCCCCCGGATCTGCAGCGTCCAACATTCGAGGAGGCAACATCGCATGAGTTCAAGCCCACGCATATCGGCGCCTCGTTCGGCCCTAGTTGGTCGACTCACTGGTTCCGGATTCGGCTGACGGTCCCGCGGGATATGCTCGACAAGGAGCGATTGGAGTTCCACTGGGATGCGAATAATGAGGGCTTGGTGTGGATGGAGGATGGTCGGCCGGTGCAGGGTTTGACTGGTGGCGGGGAGCGGATCGAATGGGTTATTCCTGATGCGTGGCGCGACGGCAAGGAACATACGTTTTACATTGAGATGGCGTGCAATGCTATGTTTGGGAATGCGCCTGGCGGTGATTCCATCCAGCCGCCTGCGCCAGATAAGTACTATATGCTGCATACGGCGCGGATTAGTGCCGTCAATGTGGAGGCGCGGGCGCTGTTTTATGATTTTTGGATCATTGGCGGTGCGTATATGGTTGCTCCTGATGAAGAAAGGTGTCTATTAGTGGCTGACTTTAGCAGACGCGGCCAGGGAGTTTCCTGGTGACTCTTGGGAGGCTCATGAAGCGAATATGGTTGCCAATGCCATCATGGACGCTTTCATAGCGGGTAACGGAAGCCAGGAGTCGATCAAGGAAGCGCGTAAAATCGCCCAGAAGTATCTTGGGGACAAGGTCGACTCGTCCCAGGTTTATGAGACAGATACCCAGCCCATTGTCTACGCCATCGGGCACTGCCATATCGACACCTGCTGGCTCTGGCCTTGGGCGGAGACAAAGCGCAAGGTTGCTCGCTCATGGTCTAACCAGTGTGACCTGATGGACCGGTATCCAGAGCACCGATTCACTTGTTCTCAGGCGCAACAGTTTAAGTGGCTCGAGCAGTATTACCCTTCGGTCTTTGACCGCGTCAAACGATGGGTGAAGAAAGGCCATTTCCAGCCGATTGGTGGTAGCTGGGTGGAACATGACACCAACTTGCCCAGTGGTGAGTCGCTGGTACGACAATTCATTTACGGCCAAAGGTTCTTTGAGAGCCGATTTGGCGAGCGTTGCAGCACCTTCTGGCTGCCGGATACCTTTGGGTACTCCAGTCAAATCCCCCAGATATGTCGGCTGGCGGGCATGAGCCGGTTCTTTACCCAGAAACTCAGCTGGAACAATATCAACAACTTCCCGCACACTACTTTCAAGTGGGTTGCGCTCGACGGCAGCCAGGTAATGTGCCACATGGCTCCGTCCGAGACGTACACGGCGGATGCGCATTTTGGCGATGTCAAACGCAGCGTGACCCAGCATAAATCGATGGACCATGATAACACTTCGCTTCTGGTATTTGGAAAAGGAGATGGTGGTGGTGGCCCTACCTTTGAACATCTGGAAAAGCTGCGCCGCTGCCGTGGGCTCAGTGACAAGGTTGGCTTGCTTCCGCGCGTGAAGATGGGCGACTCGGTGGATGATTTCTTCGCGAGGCTTGAGCAAAAGGTTTCAAATGGAACAGAGTTTGTCACCTGGTATGGCGAGCTCTACTTTGAACTGCATCGGGGCACATATACTACGCAGGCGAACAACAAGCGGAACAACCGCAAGTCTGAATTCCTGCTGCGCGATCTAGAATATCTGTCGACTCTCGCAACCCTTACCAAGACGAATGGCGAGTACAAATACCCAAAGAAAGATATTGATGATATGTGGGAAGGTGTGCTTCTATGCCAGTTCCACGATTGCCTACCCGGAAGCTCCATCGAGATGTGCTACGACGATTCGGACAAGCTGTATGCACAGATTTTTGAGACGGGTGAGCGAGCCAGAGAACAAGCTCTCGAAGCGCTTGGGTTTTCCGGGAAGAGTACCGGCAAGAGCCTCGTTGCCATCAACACGTTGCCTTGGTCTCGCTCGGAGATTGTCAGAATTCCGGATGAGTTTGTCGCGTTGACAGGCTCACGGTATGCCTTAGCAAGCGGAGATTCTGGCCTCATCCAATGCCAGGTTCTAGATGCTAAACAAAAACCCAGCGTGACGGTGGCAGAGGTACGACCGGGTGTTTTCCGTCTTGACAATGGCAAGTTGAGGGTCGACGTCCAGGATGGTGTCATTACTTCTTTGTATGACCTCGAAGCCGAGCGAGAAGTCATCGCCAAGGGAGGCAAGGCAGGCCAGCTCGTCATATTTGACGACAAGCCCCTTTACTGGCAAGCCTGGGATGTTGAAGTCTACCATCTCGAATCGAGAAAAGAGCTGCAGGCGGGAAAGACCTCCATCGCAGAAGAAGGCCCGCACCGTGTCAGCGTTGTCAGCAAAGTTCAAATTAGCGACAAGAGCTGGGTCAAGACGACCATCAGCCTGGCTGCGGCGGTGAATAAGCAGCCCTCATACGTCGAGTTTGAGAGCGAAGTCGAGTGGCAGGAGACCATGAAGTTCCTCAAGGTCGAATTCCCTGTGGACATCACTAACACAGAGGCATCCTACGAGACTCAATATGGAATCACTAGACGACCGACACATTACAACACAAGGTATGTAGAGCCTGTCTTCTGATCAATACCTGCTGACCAAAACAGCTGGGACATGGCCAAATTCGAGGTCTGCTGCCACAAATGGGCCGACCTGTCCGAGTACGGCTACGGTGTCTCGATCCTCAACGACTCCAAATACGGCTTCGCAACCTGCGGTAACCTGATGCGTCTCTCGCTTCTGCGTGCCCCCAAAGCGCCCGACGCCCATGCCGACATGGGGCGCCATCACATCCGCTACGCCATTCTCCCGCACTCTGACCCCCTGGACGCCCGCACCGTCCGCGCGGGATACAATTTCAACAGTCCCCTTATCCTGCGCCGTTCGTCGGGCATGCAAGCCGCTAACGTGTTCAAATCCATCTCTGTCACTGGCTCACCGTCTCTCATCCTTGATGTGGTCAAGCGCGGAGAGGACGATGAAGACGTTTCTCGAGGCGAGCTGCCCAAGCGGGCTGGGAAGAGCATCATCCTGCGTATCTATGAGTCACTGGGCGGTAGGTCGAGGGGTACGATCCACGCCAAGTTCCCGGTCAAGGAGGCTTGGAAGTGCAATGTTCTCGAAGACAATGAGGAGCGCTTGGAGGTTTGCAAGGGCGACGAGGGCGTCGCAGTCAAGATTGAGCTGCGAGCTTTTGAGGTTGCCACCTACCGCTTGCAGCTGTAATTGCTCATGATGTCGATATTGAGTGCGATGAATGTGTCTATACGATGAACAGTAGCATAGTCAATGTCATTATTTGCCTTGAGTCTAGTACAGTCTTCATACAAGTGGATATCAACAGAAAGAGCATGACAACCGTAAATGCTCACATGTGCCAGTCCCAGAAAGAACCACCCTGCGCCTAAGCTCCATTTCCCCATCCCTCCGTTGATGCGTAGAATGAAAACACCACAAAACAAACTCCTCGAGCCGAGTCCAGAAAATCTAATCCCTCCCATACGTAATCTTCAACCGCTTCGCAGGCGGCTTATCCCCTCCCTCATCGCCCTCCTCATCCTTATCCTTATCCTTGTTACCGCCACCATTCGCCTTCTTCTTATTCTTCGATGACGACGACGAAGACGAAGACCCCTTCACACTCGCCGCAGCTGAAGACGTCCCCTCGCCATTCGGCTTCCCGTTCGACCCGTTATACGTCGACGTCGGCGTCGGCGCATGCGAAGGCGTAGTCTGCACGGATGATGGAGCGGGGGAATCCTATAACTGGTTAGTTCATCGCTCCCTTCCATCCCAGGAATATGACTGTGATGCTGGGAAGTAAAGGCTGACGCACCCGCATGAAACTCGCCGAACTCCTCGAAAACACCCTATCCGCGTCTGTCACCTGCGCCTTGCGACGCGCCGCGCCGCCCATTCCCCCCGTCAGCGCTATCCCGCTTGCGCCGAGCCCCGTGCTCGACCCGGACCCCTTGATGTAGTTGTCGAAGCCCTTGATGATGTTTCCGGCGGTGGTTTCTTCGAGGTAGGATTGCTCGAAGCGGAAGATTTGGTCTTCGAGTTGGGCCTACGGCACGGTAATTAGTTTGCGGGGAGAAAGGTTACGGCGGATGAAGAGGAAAACCTACCATGCTTTTGTCCATGAGGCGTTTCTTCTGCAGGGCGTCGCGGAGGTCGCGGCGGAGTTTTTCGTAGTAGGGGAGGCCGCGGTTGCCGCTGTTTGGGTCTGTTGTGGTTGTGGATGTGTTGGTGTTGGCGTTGCCGGTTGTTGGGTTGTTGGTGCTGGAGGGTTGCGAGCTTGTTGTTGCGCCTGCTGCGCCTGCTGTTGCTGGTGCTGTTGCTGTTGTTGTACCTGTTGATGTGCCAGTTGCGGCTGTGGCTTGTGCTGGGACCGTGTCTGCCATTTTGTGTCGCGCAGCAACGGCTGACGGAGGTTGAATTGCTCAATTAATATGCTATTGGTTCGTTGATAACAGGTTGAGAGGGTGCGCGTTGTTCGTGATGCTTGGGCTATCCTCTGTGACAGGGCGGTATATTGAAACCAGTTGGAGGACCGGACTCCCGTATTTAGTAAGTGTGAAGCCAAAGGGAGGACTCTTATCGACTCTGTTTGTCGTGTTTGCATTGGTACGTTTCGTCCTTGATGAATGCATCAACTGTCAGCATCGATCTGTCTCTGTTTCGTCATTTTCAAATCCTTGCATTTGCCTTACATATATATTTAGCGTGTTCTTTGAACAAATATACTATTTAAATCTGGAACGATGGACCACAGCGCGATGCACCATTCCGGCATGGATATGGGCCATGGACACGGCGACATGGATATGGGCGGGCAGTGCAACATGAATGTGAGATCTTGTAGCTCTATCTATAGTTACGGGCTTGTACACTGACACAATCAGATGCTATTCACCTGGTCTACCAAGGACCTTTGCATCATCTTCAGCCGATGGCATATCACCGGCCCCTTCTCCCTCCTCATATCCCTGATTGTCATAGTGCTCTTGACAGCGGGCTACGAGGGCGTCCGGCAGGCCACCCGGAAATATGAAGCTGCCCATGCGCAGCGTCTGAACGCTTTCTCGACAACTACAGCTACAATCGGTAAGTACTTCGGTCTGTTCTGAGCTATTGGACCTGTATCTACGGTGGCATGCTGCGTTGGTGGACTCTGCCGAGCAAGCATTTGTTTCATTGAAATGTACTCCCGCTTTCTATGTCTGCTTTGGTCATAGCTGGACTGAAGCCCTCATTGACGAACGGTGCAAGGCAATGAGTTCGCCGACGAGTCCGCCACCGCCAACGTTCCCTCTAGTCAAACCCCCAACGAGAGCTCACCGCTAGTTGCAGGTAGGGACAACAGACGGGCCGTGGAGCAAAGAGGCAAGATCATCCTTGCAGCCTTGTATGCCGTGCAAGTGTTCTATAGCTTCTTCATCATGTAAGTTTTCTCTTCTGCCGTTTGTCTCCTCAGTTTGGATGCTCAAATGTGTATAGGCTGCTGTTCATGACGTATAACGGGTTCGTCATGCTTGCAGTTGCCGTTGGTGCTTTCGTCGGATATCTGGTGTTTGGAGATAACCAGTCAGCCGCTAAGACGGTTGCTTGTCATTGATTCCGGATGATGGTCGGGTCTTCCAGTGTGTATAGGCAATCTGGCGCACTTTGCGCCTACGAGGAATACATATGATTTAGACCCGTCTCGTAACAAATTCCAAGTCGGGTGAAAGTGGCTCAAGGAACTTCCACGTCGCTTCCATCATCCCCAAAGCCGAAACTGAATCCGCCTGCTTCAGAGGCGTCTTCGGCGCCCTCCTGGGCCACCTTTCCGTGGACTAGCTCATCCCACTTGCGCTTCCTGCCATCTGATTTTGTCTTCAACTCGTCCAGCGCCTGCTCGAGTAACTCTGGGTGAGTCTTGCGCATGTTTTCCACAAACCGCTCGTAGGGGTTATGCACATCTTTCCTGAACCCAGAAACCTGATCGGCCTTCTTAGACAAAAAGTCAAGGGTGGCAGTCAAATGCGCACGCGGGGTGAAATTCTGCGTAATAGCAATGGAAGGTTCGAGATTCACGACCAAATGCCACCATCCTGAAGGCACATGAAGGATTTCCCCCTCGCCACAGATACCTTCAATGCAGCCAGGAGTGCGCCGTGCCTCGGCATGAAAGCCAAGCAGCCATTCTGCAATGCTCAGAGGCGATGTCACTTCGCTCTGATCGTCCGAAACAAAGACACCAGGCGGGGGTGGCAGTTTCGACGAGGAGGGAAACATGATCCAGTACTTGGAGCCTCGAACGACCGCGTTCCACGCGCTGGTCGCATTGGGGTCCTTGTGGAACGTACTGCCTGATCGCTCAGGGCCAATGATGAGCCATTGCCTATCCGGCCGGTCATTTCCCAGCACGGAGAAGAAGTCTTCTCCAAAGCACGGAGGAGGCCAGTAGGTCGCCTCAGGTTCCTCCTCTGGCGGACCAACCTTGAGCCCCATTTTTGACACGAAGGCCCGGTCAAACAGATACAAAGGACTCTCATCTGCGTTGTTCCTCATGTAATCCACGTAGGTGCTCAAGTTCCAATCCACAGCTTCTGCACGAAAGACCGTGTCCCCGTACTTGGCAAGCAGTGAGTCTACGGACCAGCTCTTGTAAGCCGGCCACTTCTTCACCGGCTCGGTCAAAATGAAAGGCTTGTCGGACCATTCTGCTTGGAAATCCTCTGGTGAAAGGTCCGGAAGACGGGTGATCTGATTTCTCGAGGGAATATTGTTCACATAAGTGTCCAAGGAGATGTGTGCGCAATAGAATGGACGATGAAGAGCATCAGAAAACAGACTTGAGCAGTCCAATATGGCAACATTGGACGGAGGCAAGTTGAGATAGGTCGAACGCCATGTTCCTCTCCATGTGAACGACGAAAGGGGCGACCTGAAGATTGCCTCTTAGTGAAAAGACTCAAGACTACTAGATTCTAAGGTCTAGTGTTCATGTCTAAATATACGAAGATCTATGTATCCTTACCAAATAAAAAGAGCCTTCCACAATTCCTCCGCTCTCGTAAATGCATAAAAGGCCTTACAGGTCCTCCCAAACCGCAATAGACTTGGACCATCCAGAGACTCTAGAAGCATCAAAATCAACTCATCCGGCAGAAGATTAAATGTCCCAATCGCATGACGGAGATTCTCATTGGCAAGGAGAGCGTTGCCACTCGGCTTTACACCAAGCGGATGACAGGGGATTGCATCATGACCAGTTAGATCCTGAAGGCTGTCATCCGGTGAGAAAGAGTGAGAATCAGTCTCACCCCCTAGAGGGTGACTCTGCAAAGATGTAATATCAGGCATTTGACTCTCTGGTAACCAGAGTCTCAGTAATCGGATCCGACACTAAGAATGGGAGGAAGTGTATAACGAAGATAAAGTACGGGGTACTCCGTATATACGGGGTAGTTCTGAGAGGTTCCGGAAGCTCTATATCAGAGAACAAACAGAACAAAAGTCATGATAAGAAGAATAATTATTGCATCCTGCACGAGAACCTTCTGTGCCTCTATCAAGTATCAGCATCACCACCACTCACAAATCACCAACGGCAAAAAAATCCCACGAGGCAAACGATGAAGCCTGAAACAGCAGGCGGTGGATGTGGGTTGGGCAGAATTGGCGCTAAACAGGAAAAAATCAAAAATTTCGCGGCTTCACCAAAAAGAGACAAGGAAAATCTTTTTCTCCCTCTTCTTCTCCAGCCCACATCACTACTACCCGGTGAATCCATCTTCAATATCTTACTATCTCAACTACTACCATCACTACTTTACTAGTTCCTAAGAAATCTCTCTCGTGAGAGTCGTGGTTCTAGTCTCTAAAAGTATCTATTAGGGACTTTCATTACTCTCAAATCTCTGCGACTACAACCCCCACTGGGACCTGTTGTCGCTAAGAAAACTTCCAAGTTCACAACCAACACCCCACTGTTCTATCGATCACAGCTTTTCGCTTGTGATCACCACCTACTACAGTCGCAATCATGGCTTCTAACGACAAGGGTTTGGAGGAGATCCCTGAGGGTATGTTTAAACGTCATTTTCTTTCTGTTCTTGTTGGCTGTGGTGTTACACACTGTCGACTGCAAACATTTTGTGGCGTCGCTTGCAACCGAAAAATTCAGCAAAAGATTCAAGACTGACAATACTTCCCACATTTAGGACAGATCGAGTCCAACTACGATGAGATCACCGACTCCTTCGATTCCATGGAGCTGAAGGCCGAGCTGCTTCGCGGTATGTTTCACTCGTCTCAACCCGACGATATGGCGGGGTATGTGTGTAGCAAGTATTGACGACGTCTTCTTCAGGTATCTACGCCTATGGTTTCGAGCGTCCCTCTGCTATCCAGCAGCGTGCCATCATGCCCATCATCAAGGGTACGTTTTTCAGATTACGGCCTCTGAAAGCACTGTCATTAATTTGGAAATCACAGGTAGCGATGTCATCGCCCAGGCCCAGTCCGGTACTGGAAAGACTGCCACTTTCTCCATCTCCGCTCTGCAGAAGCTCGACCCCAACGTCAAGGGATGCCAGGCCCTCATCCTTGCTCCCACCCGTGAGTTGGCTCAGCAGATCCAGAAGGTCGTTGTCGCCATCGGTGACTTCATGAACATTGAGTGCCACGCCTGCATTGGTGGTACCAACGTTCGTGACGACATGAAGGCTCTCCAGGAGGGTCCCCAGGTCGTTGTCGGTACCCCTGGCCGTGTCCACGACATGATCCAGCGCCGTGTCCTTCGCACCGACCACCTGAAGATGTTCATCCTCGATGAGGCCGATGAGATGCTTTCTGTAAGTTGACCTTGGTTTGCGCATATTTCGCTCCAACATCTGGTCTAACATAGGATACAGCGTGGTTTCACCGAGCAAATCTACGATATCTTCCAGCTCCTTCCTCAGTCCACCCAGGTTGTCCTGCTGTCTGCTACCATGCCCCAGGATGTCCTTGAGGTTACCACCAAGTTCATGCGCGACCCCGTCCGTATCCTGGTGAAGAAGCAGGAACTCACCCTGGAAGGTATCAAGCAGTTCTACATCGCCGTCGAGAAGGAAGACTGGAAGCTCGACACCCTGTCCGATCTCTACGAGACCGTCACCATCACCCAGGCTGTCATCTTCTGCAACACCCGCCGCAAGGTCGACTGGCTCACTGACAAGCTGACTGCCCGTGACTTCACTGTCTCCGCCATGCACGGTGATATGGAGCAGGCCCAGCGTGATGTTATCATGAAGGAGTTCCGCTCTGGTTCTTCCCGTGTCCTGATCGCCACCGATCTTCTGGCTCGTGGTATCGACGTCCAGCAGGTCTCCCTGGTCATCAACTACGACTTGCCCGCCAACCGTGAGAACTACATTCACCGTATCGGTCGTGGTGGTCGTTTCGGTCGTAAGGGTGTTGCCATCAACTTCGTCACTGCTGACGATGTCCGCATGATGCGTGAGATCGAGCAGTTCTACAGCACCCAGATCGAGGAGATGCCCATGAACGTTGCTGGTAAGTTCAACTTGTGGAGTCTGGCCTCGATTGAATGTATGCTAACATGCTGTCAGACCTTATCTAAACGCCTCAACCTCGAGTTACCACCCGCATCTTTTATGATGCGGCTCACGATCGCAGTATGCCAATAACGTGCCAAGGGTAAGCTGCGGTGGAAAAAGGCGTTTTTTAACATCGTTGCTTGTCTTTTGGCGAAGGAGAATCCTTTAAAAGTGGCTTTCTGTGTCTCCAGCTCTTCTTCTGCTGGCAGTGGATTGCGGAGGGTGCAGTAGAAGCAGCTACTGCACATCTTCGGAAGCTGCTGTTCATGGTTTCCTTTTGTTTTCTAATGGAGATGCGACATGTTCTGTGCTTTTTAACGCTGTAATTCATGGTTTCTCTTTTCCTGCATCACTTCGAGTTTGCCGTCTTTTTTCCCTTACCATTTTGTGCTTGGCTGGCCTTGGTTGGTTAAGGATGCTGCTATCATACTTAACCAGTCGGTTGAGTGGAAAATGCTATTTGTTCATTCAGTTGCTTTTTCTTTCTGCTTCATGAACAGACAAGGCACTTTGGGTGGATGAATACATGATCATGACATGGAGGTGGTTTCATACCTGCAGTACCATAGATAGAGGTAAATGCCATTCCAATTGTTAAACTGAACCTGTACTCTGTCTTTTCAATTATTACTCGTCCAACTTATGCAAAGTTCATCATCAACTACCATCAACAATCCTCGACCACCTCTATTCAGCCATCAAAATACAGATTCCATGATACTCAGCATCCCATCCTTATCTAGAATATCTCTCAGAACCACTCCCCATGGATAAAACAACCGTACGGCCATGGGACCCAACAGCCCCCTCCCTCCTCTGGGCTCACCAGATCCGCCGTGAGAACATCCACCTGGTCAACCAGCTCGACAGCACAAGAGCCGATCTCGCCGGCGCCATCTCAACGATCAACGAACTGAAGCAGCAACTAAACGAATTACGAGGACACGCACAGGCAGCTGACACCAGTCATGATGCATGCGACCGGAAGCTGAAGGACATTGCGGGGGGGATGGAGACTAGGTTGGAGGGTATCTCTGGTCGGATTGATGCCGTTGAACGTGAGAGTGGCCGCTTGAGAGAGAGGCTCGATGGTATCGAACGGGGATGCACGGAGCGGACGGGGCTGGATGAAATGGGGAAGACGATACAGAGACAGGTTCTGGATGATGTTCGGGTTTGGTTTACGAGAGAGAAGGAGGTTCTACAAGGCAGAGTGGGAGGCCCAGAGGGTGGTGGTATGTCTTTGTGATCTCTACTGTGGTTGCATTCGGGAATCCCATATTCTTGCTGATCAAGGACAGACTCTACGGGAGTCAAGCAGGCATCTCCAGATCCAGAGCCAGACATAGTACCCGATTCAATGCGCCTGGATGAGTCTGCTCCATTCGCTCGAAAGGACTCCTTGCGAACTCTCACAGAGACTACGTGGGGATCCGCCTGCCATTCGCAACAATCTTCGAACCAGATTGATCTCCACCTGGAGAAGGAACGGATTGCCGAACCTGATTCAGCTACGCTTCCGCAGATCAGACAGGGCGGGCGAGATCTCGGGGAGTATCTCTCGTCTGTTGAGGAGATGCGAGCGCAGTTGCCTCCGCGGAAGAGAGAGGGTGAGATAGTTGAGTCTTTTGTGCGGAGGCTTGATGATGCGGGAACGAGAGGTCGAGTGGAAGGCGAGATGGATAGAGTCGGGTGGTCGTGGGATACACTGGCGAAGATAGTGCGCAACGAGATTGAACAGCAACACAGGCATGCCGTGGAACTGAAGCGAGCTGCCAATGGGGGTGTTGAAGAGCGCGTGCAAGCTATACAGACTCCGGGTGAAGTCCACATGTCTAGACCACGTAAGAAGCAAAGGAGGTTCATACCGATTGTGCCAGCAGATGAAGATGATTTGATAGAGTAATGTACTTGGACTTGGAATGGTCCGCAATGCGAATGTATTTGCAGGGGATGTGTATATACAGCAGCTAGCTCAATGTGCAATGTCCGATTGATACAAGATATCACGTCTCACTGTACACATATCTGCCCTCCCGATCCTTCACCTCCACCTCAATTCTGCCCTCCTCGATCTCCTTCCCGTCCACCTCGATGGACGCCTTCATCACGTCACCGGCTTTGACCTCTCCGACTCCCTTGGGGGTACCAGTCAGAACAAGATCGCCCTTCTCCAGCGTCATGACGCGCGAGATCTCCGCCAGCTGCCTTGGGATCCGGTAGAGCATGAGGCCGGTGGAATCTGCCTGGCGGAGCTGGGAGCCAACACTGAGGCGTAAGAAGGCATTGTGGGGATCGGGAATGCGCGCCTTGGGGATCTCTTCGGAAATGGGCAGGAAGGTGTCAAAGCCCTTCGCGATGGACCAGGGGAGGCCCTTCTTCTTTGCCTCGTCTTGGACGTTCCGGCCGGTCATGTCAATGGCGAGGAGGTAGCCTGACACGAGGATTACATGTTAGTCTCCGATACGGAGAAGACAGGCGAAAGAGAAATATTTCTCAAGGATACTGACTGCGAATCGCATCCAGAGCACCCTTCTCATCGTTCGGGTCCAGATCCCGAACTGTCTTGCCCATCACTAGCGCCAATTCCACCTCATAGTGCAGGCTGACTCCCTTGGGGCGCAGAATGGGGCCCTCACGCGGCAGAAGAATCGAGGACGGGGGCTTCAGAAAGAAGAAAGGCTGCTTCGGCTTGGTGTTGTTGAGTTCCGTAATGTGGTCGCTGCGGGGGAGCGTTCGTCAGTGGTGATAATGCTGTTTAGGGCCATCCGAGTACTCACGCATAGTTCCGACCGATGCAAATCACCTTTCTGCAATTGGCTCTTATAGAGGCCGCCATTGTGAGGGAATGCGGTTGGAAGGGAGATCAAGTCTTGCTTAGAGGCGCATTCGCTGTAAGTGTCAAGAAATAATTGTAGTCAAATCCCCGTCTTGACATCAGCCGGTCCCTCTCCGCAATCCGCGGAGAGCACCCCGAATCTCCGACCTCGGCACTTCATGTCCGGAAATAGGTCATCTCAATGCTGTCTAGGAATTTATAGTTATGCTGGTTGATAGAAGGGTGAAACATGCCATGGCAGCGAAGAGGATGAACTCGAATTGAGTTCTAGAGTGTGTGGCTAATGAAAATACCTGATCACCATGCATGATCCTGCCAAGACATCGTCATCTTCCATTCGGAGATATCCAAAGAAGAAACGTTCTCAGCCCCGACTTAAACCTATCATACTCATCCACCATGCAGGTAGCAGAGATCCTCTCTGATCTCACCTCGCTACGAGTCTGCGTACGTTCGACCTTTCAAAGACATCAGCTTCATAGGTACACTTCTGAACTGATACAGGACTATAATGATGCCCTTGCCCTAGTCACCGTCAACGAAAGGCTCAACGAGGCACGAGTATCACCAGATGACAAGAGCAAAGTCGCTGCGAGCAAGCGACAGCAGGAGCAGCAGAATGATGACCTCCAACGGGCAAAGGAGCTTGTTGATCTGCATTATGAGATGAAGACGAAGTATGCGCTCGGCACGGTTGACGAGGAGCTTACTCGCGCTCGAGAGGAGGTGAACCGGGTCCTAAGGGAGCTGGAGGGTTGAAACTGTGTTTAGGGACACTTATTTTAGTCTACATGTTAACACTGCTACCGTTATGAAGCCATGATTTGATGTTACAGATGGCTGCTGTTGATCGGGTCACGGTCACATATCTAGCTTGATTCAGTATTTCAGGTTCTGGTCTCGCGTCATTGCGTCTTCTGCTTTGTTGTACTTCACTGAACCACACCTACCCAGTGCAATAGGGTCGCTAAAAAATTAAGCATTGTTCTCTACTCCGTACTTCTTCAGGACCTGGGCTTGTCATTCACTACGCTGCTGTCGTCGGCCCGACCTGACATCCGAAGTACGGGCACCTTTGCGGCCACAAACGCAATTTGGAGCATCATCGTCGCAATTACACGCGTTCTTCCTTTTTTGCTCAATCGCGCTTTTGGCTGTACCACGAATCGTCACAGGTCATCCAGCAAATATGGCGTCAAGCATAGATGCCAAATTGCTCAAACAGACCAAGTTCCCTCCCGAGTTCAATCGGAAGGTGGACATGAAGAAGGTCAATATTGAGGTTATGAAGAAGTAAGAATCGACCCTTGAACCCAAATATCCGGAAAGAGTGTTTCCTAACGGAGGGGTCTGGTTGTAGATGGATTGCCGGAAAGATCTCTGAGATACTTGGGAACGAAGATGACGTCGTTATTGAGCTCTGTTTTAACTTACTAGAAGGCTCGCGATTCGTATGTCCCTTCGGCGCATGTTCTGGGGGTCCGGAGCAGTTTACTGACTGGTTTCGTTACCTCTTATAGCCGGATATCAAATCTCTACAAATTCAGCTTACGGGCTTTCTGGATAAGGATACCGCCAAGTTCTGTAAAGACCTCTGGTCACTATGTCTCAGCGCTCAAGAGAATCCCCAAGGCGTCCCGAAGGAGCTCCTGGAAGCCAAGAAGCTCGAACTTATACAAGAGAAGGTAGGACTGCTAGATTGTGTGGCCGGCTTTACACCTGATGCTGATACCGTTCCCGCTAGATCGAGGCGGAGAAAGCAGCGGAAGAAGCTCGCCGCAAGAAGGAGCAAGAGCTAGCACGCGAAAGGGAGCTGGAAGAAATCCGGCGAAGAGAACGCTTCGATCGCAATCGGGGCAGGCGAGGTGGTGGTCGTGGAGGCCGAGACTTTGATAGACGGCCATACAGGGACAATCGATCGCCACCCAGGCGACGAAGCCGCGAGCGATTTCGTGATCCACCCTCAAGACGAGAGTTTGATTCTTACGTTCCCCCAGGTTCGCGCCGGGGCCGTCGCCCTTCAAGGTCGCCGAGCGCCTCTCCTTCCCGCTCTCGTTCCATTTCCTCATCTCGATCCCCACCTCGTCGACGCCAACCAAGCAGAGACAGATACCGGGAGAAACGTCGCCGCTCCGCGAGTGGCTCTGTTTCTCCAGAAAGAGGAGACCCCAGGAGACCGAGAAGACGCAGCCCAGACTACGGTGATCGAGCTAGATCCATTTCCCGCAGTGATTCATCGCGCTCACGTACTCCCAGAAGAGACCGAAGGAGACGAAGATCTGTCTCTTCCCACAGTTCATCCCGTTCACCTGCTCCCCGAGACCGGCGCAGAGGGGAAGACCGATCCCGCTCCAGGTCAAGGTCTAGGTCGCGAGGGCCGGATGAGAAGAGCACCAGACGGAGGGGATCCTCACCTGACACCTCAAGAGCTGACAAGAATGAACCAACCGCTGATTCTACAAAGGCCCGCAAGTCCCGTGATAATCGCCGTTTGAGTCGCAGCAGAGATCGCGATGATGAACGCAGACGACGGCGCTCAACCAGGAGTGTCAGCCGCAGCCGCAGCCGCAGTCGAGGCCGTTCTCGCACTGGCAGCATCAGTCCGCGGCGTGCTTCTCGCAGCCGGAGCCGCAGTCATGGGAGAGAAAGGAAGAGACGTCGCTCTATTGAGAGATATGCCCCTGCTGCCCGAAGACGGCGCAACACCTCTTCTGTATCTACACATACTGAGAAACGACAGAGGATGGCTGATCCAGCCGAGGAATCCGCAAAGCGGTCGTCTCCACCGCCTGAGCAGCCGAGCTCGACAGATCACGAGATGAAGGGTACTGAAGAGGTGGGTAACTGATTTCAGATGGATATTATACCCGACGAGTAACTGGATTCTTGATGTTCGTTCCTTTGTCTCTTATTCCGATTTCCGGTCCCAGAGAACTATTCAGACTGACGAACTTGACAGACTATCCACTCAAAGCCCAATCGGCCGCGCATATCGAGCACGGAGCTGCGCGAGAAGCTTCTCCGCGAAAAGCTAGTTGCAATGCGCCGTACTGCCTCTCATGATAAGGTAGGTGGCAATACGACAGCGTCCAAGCAGCATAGCGTTGGAACATGAAGCCGGGTGATCAATAGACGCCTTAACAAGTCGAATGCGGCTTACTAGTGATCTAGACCAAGATAACTATGTGCCTTTGGGGTATTCTTGATTTTAGAGATCTTCTCTTTTCTTCTCACTTATGGTTGTAATTTTAAATACCACGTGGAAGCCGATCAGCAATAGTGCCAACCATGCGTCTGGGAGACCTTGGTTCGCGATCTGCACTATTTATTAATCGATTGATATAAGCCAAAGTCAAATAAAGTCAAACTCAAACACTTAGACCCCCATCCCCCCCTATCTGTAGCGGTCAGGAGGATCAACCGCCCAGAAGTGTCAATAATAACGATCATCGCCTTGCAGGGCTTCCCGTAACCCTGTTGCACTCTTCGGCGTATCTACGGAGTAGTCCATCCTTCATTTCGTGCTACCGGATAGATACTCGAGTCTAGTCCCAATAATCCTGCCCCTAAGTACTCCGTACAGCACGCTGTACGGAGTATCTAGAGTGTAAGGTAGACTATGGCGTAGCGGACCCACGATCAACATGCATGCCATGCCGACTGTCAAACCGTCGATCAAACACGTACTACCCCGTACTGCAATTGATCAACGGCAGTCTCCAATCAGCAATCAACGATCTTAACTGCATGGAAGCATGCGTCTCCGTCGCGTCATGCAAACAAGACCGCCGCTCAGTTCAGTCAGCGTACGGAGTACTTCTCTGTTTGCTCCAGTTCTAATTACAATCAGCGGTGATGAGCATGACCGTGCTGATCGAAATGTCCTCTACGCTAGTGGCCCGCTCTCGGCCTTCTTTCTTGGATCCTTGCCCTAGACTAGGCCAAGGGAGTGATGGGCGGTATGGAGTAACAGAGGTAAAGTAGTGAAGTGATGTCGAAGACATACGTGAATCTAGGCTACACAGTGTATATTCACTGTCTCTTGACAATCAAATTGATATAAAGAATCTTAAAGACCTGATCTATCCATGTGAGGAATGTACTTCACGTGGTTGGGAATCAAGGCGAATAAAAAAGAATGATGGGGGTAATGCCACGACGTCCGGCTCAACTGAACTTCACCATCCTGACGATACAGCTCCAGGATATCGAACAGCAGAATTATAATTAAAATTAGTTATGTACAAGACTATTGCACCATTTCTCCCATTTCCATCGTTTCATAAGTTGTAACTGGTCTTGACGAGCCAACAATCAAATCTAGTAGTCGCAGGCAGAAACGGTGACTGTCTTGGTGATGGTGATCACCTTGCGACCCTTAGAAGGCACCGCGGTAGGGGCAGCGGTGATGGCCGCAGCACCGCTAGAAACGGCCCCGGTCTTGGTAGCAATGGGGACAACAGTCTCAGAAACGAAGGTCTCGCAAGGGGTCTCGGCGGCCTCAGAGCCAGCAGGAGAACCACCAGAGGAAGCAGAGCCACCAGCAGGGCCAGCGGGAGAATCACCGGAGGAAGAAGAGCCACCGGAGGAAGAAGAGCTACCGGAGGAAGCAGAGCCACCGGAGGAAGAAGAGCTACCGGAGGAAGCAGAGCCACCGGAGGAAGAAGAGCTACCGGAGGAAGAAGAGCCACCGGAGGAAGAAGAGCTACCGGAGGAAGAGCCACCGGCAGGGCCAGCGGGAGAACCACTGGAGGAAGCGGAATCACCGGCAGGGGCAGCGGGAGAACCACCGGAGGAAACGGAACCACCGGCAGGGCCGGTGGGAGTAGCACTGGAAGAAACAGAGACAGCCTCGGGAACGGTGGGAACATTGCCGTTGGGAGTTCCGGTAGGGGAGGCACCAGAGGGAACAGAGCCGCTGGGGACCTTGGGAATGCTGGGGACGGTAGGGACGGAGCCGGAGGGAACAGAGCCGCTGGGGACGCCGGAAGGAGTGGGCACAGCAGAGACAGAAGGAACACCGGTAGCAGAGCCGGCGGGGGTTGAAGGAAGGGTGGGGACACCATTCTTGGTGAAGCTGGAGCCGCTGGGGAGGTGGCCACAGCCGGTAAGCCATCCGATGAGGATAATTTCAATGCTGGAGTCGATTTCGATGCCGGCGGCACCACCAAGGATAGCAGCCAGCTGGGCACGAGCATCAAGAGACAGGGAGGCCATGCTCTCGCCGGAGGTCAAGATAGAAATAACGCCGCGGAAGACAGCGCCGAGAGTAGCCTCGATAGTGCCAGTAATGAAGGAAGTAAGCTCGCCAAGGAGACCTGTGGACACGCTGACGGAGACATCGGCCTCGAGAGCGAACGAAAGCCAGAACAGAACAACAGCCTTGAGCTCAGCGCCGAGCGAGCAGCTAGAGCTGGTGAGCCAAGCGACGAGAGCGGTACGAACTTCAACATCAAGGGAGACGGCGGCACCGCCCTTGGCGCAAGCCTCGAGGGCGGCCTGAACGTGGGCATCAAGACCGACGGAAATGTCGGCTTCGAGGAAGGCGGCGAGAGAAGCCTGGGCGCTGGCGGAGAGGATGCCAGTCTCCTCGACAAGGGCGACGACGGAAGCACCGGCGGAGATCGTTGCCAGACCACTGCCGGGCAGAGAGCCAATGGCAATGACGTCGGCGCCAACCTTACCCTCCAACCAAGCCAAAACGGCAACCTTCAGAGAAGCGGACAGGGTGCATTCGGAACCGGCGAGCCAGGCCTTCAGGGCGGCCTGAACATCGGCGGCGAGGTCGACGAAGACACCGCCGCCAGCACAAAGGCTGAGACCAGCCCTAACCTTGGCATCGAGAGCAGCATCAACAGACGCAGAGAGGAATGCGGACAGAGAAGCCTGGGCGGAAGCGCTCAGGACAACATTGGCGGCAACCTCGGCGGAGGAGAAGATACCCTCAAGGGTAACAAAGAGGTCGCCCTTGGCGGCGATGTCAGCGCAAGTGGGGATCAGCACTGACAGTCCGGCGCAGACATCCACGGAAAGGGTGACGGAGGCGTCACCTTCACACCACTCGAGAAGGGATGCCTTGACGGATGCATCGAGGGAGGCGGCGGCCTCAGCACGGAGCCAGGCGGCCAGTTCAGCCCTGGCGGCGGCATGGATCGCACCGGCCTTGCAACCAAGAGCACCTCCCTGCAGGGCAGCGGCTGCCTGAGCACTCAGCCCAGCAAGGAGAGTCGTGGTGCTTGCGTGTCCACCAAGGATAGCGCTGATGAGCGCGCTCAAATCGAGACCACCATCGATCGAAATCCCCGCGCCAATGGAGAGATCACCGATATCGAGGTCAGCGCCCAGCTTCAGGTGGCGGGTCTCCACGTCGGTGGGAAGAGCGAGGACGTAGCTCGCCAGACTGGCGAGCAGGAAAAGGTTGTTAGAACGCATTGTGTGAGCGTGATAGAGTGAGATGTTAACGAGTGTCTTGGTAGGTAATAGAATGACTGTATCCTAAGAGAATGACAAGGCTACGAATAGCCGAATTGGATAATGACAGACTGTTCAAAAAAGTGACAATCAGAAGAAAGACTGAAAAGAACAAAAAAGAGAGGAAAGAAATGAAGCGATTGAGGAGGAGTTGATGATCAATCAGAAAGGTGATCATCATCCAGGTATATATACTACCCCTGGGGGGACTGCAGTATGGCCGGTCATGATGTAGAGACTGGAGAGCACTCCCCGGTCTCCTGCACGATTGGCGGACCACCAGCAGCGCCACCCTTGTCTAGCATTGGTGCCAAACTAGCCAAGATTCACAACAGGGCAGTGAGGGCAGGGGCCCAAAGGACTAGGATTATTAGGAAGGAGGAGTCCTTTAGCACTAGCGGAGCCTGTGTTGTTGACTCTTTGGGATTGGGGATCCGGATCTTCACGGTGCTCGTTAACCGAAGTGGATCGTTGACTGCCAGTGAAATGGCGAATAGATCACACTATCTTCGAATTGTGGAAACATCCGAAACGAGCGAGCGCGAATACTATTTCAGGTAACCTGGTATCTAAGCCGAACTGCGCTCCAACGGCACATGAAGAATCGGAAGGATCGATAGGCAGATAGCCGAAGATTGGGCGAACCGTCATTGCGTCGCCAGGGGCTCGCAGAGCACATGAGCGAATTAAGAAACCCAAACTATCGCGAGTCTCTTGCCTGGGAAAGCATAAATCTGATGGTATGGATACTTAAAGCTGTAGTGAGAAGCTCCATTTGTAAGGAGAAACTCAACATAGTCAAAGCCACCAAACGCATAGTACGGAGAACCGTCAACAATGCCAAGGGAGACCACATAGGCCTGGGACTGAGAGGAAGCTAGTAATGTAACCTAAAGAACGGGGAATTTTCTTTCAAGCTCGTGCCTTCGACATTCGAGGAAGTCGGTCTGAAAGCAGTTATCCCGTGATCGACGACAGCCAAGTTGTAAACAGCAATGATCGCGATTGACACTGCGAATCAGGTGGTTTGTTGATTGATTTTTGCGGGGCCGTTAGACCAAGGCTAGGCTGCCAACCATGCTTCCGTTTAAGGACGCAGCGAGAGCCAATTGCGAGTTGGCAGGGACTTATTTCGACCGGTGGTAGACCGGCAGATCAATAGATTAGTACTAGTAGACTGTTAACCTCGGGACCGCGTTCGTTGCCGAGTCCAACCATGGGCGATCAACAAGTCACGACAACCGGTGTTTTGGCCCAAGTTGCTAGCGGCCTTTCCCTGAGAAATCCATATTATTGTAAACTATGAAATTACTACGTCGTTAGTATCAGGAGTGGATGTATCATAAACCAATCCTGTGCGGAAAAGCTTAAACCTCCTGCCTGATCCTTTGTTTGGGGAAAGACGATGAACAGGGGAAGAGGGGAAGAGAAATGAAAAAAGAGGTCTAAAGGTCATTGCTTGGGACAGTGTACGAAGAACCTCCCCGAAGATCGTGTAGTTCGACAACATAAACTGAGATCCTCTTTTTTTTTGGAATTCATTGTTGACCGATCAATTTTTGGGACCAGCGGGCCAGCGGGCCTAGGATGCACATAGAAATCCTTTCCGATGGGCAGGGATCTGGATGCATTACGGATGCTGGCGACGGCTAAAGGGCTGAAGATGACAAACCTCATCGTGTTCACTGTTCAGACTGCCTTGAGGCGGTTTCGCCGACCGAAAGCATTGAAGACAGGCACTAGGTAGCACCGTAGTACCACACAAACTGAAATTGATCGAACTATCAACTCTGTGCTATGGATGTGGTTGTTTTTGTTTAGATGGTGAAGTCTGCTGTGGTCGCAGCAGGCTCTGGACCTGTGGCTGATGGCCTGATAAGTTCGATAACCCAGCCAGGGGGAAATCTAGACTCTCGGAGGCTCGGAGAAATGAAGGATGCCTACACAGTAGTGCATGGTGCAGGTCAGCGCAGTTTGTCAGGCTGGATGCAGGTGAAGGTATCACAAAGTGACAAAAGAGGACTCGGAATATGGAAAGTGTCCACGAACTTGGCAACCCGTGGCGATTGCGGGTAACGATGTAGTATCCAGTTAGTCAGGAACAAAGAATTGAGATGCATCCGCTAGCCACTTTTGGGCATTTAGCTGAGACATAATCCCTCCTGAACTCGGAACCAGCATCGACTGACAAATAGTACTCCGTTGCCCGTAGTCAACAGCTCGCACGAAGTATGTGTCTTGTTAGGTTTGTCCGTCATATTCTCAAATTCTATCGGAGATAGAACCAAACACAACGCTCGAGAGCAGCTGGCTAAGAGAACCTCAAAATGAGAACACACTAGATAAATGGTCAAAGTTAGATTTTATTCATTGTGAATGTAACTCAGTAGACTGAAGATGGGTCAAGAATAGTATTATTGGACGATACCATGTTTGAGATTCTTGGGAACCGTTCCTGAACCAAAGTTCCTGTATCCTTGGTTCCTTGAGGCCACCCAGGAGTCCACCGAACTGCGAGGATGGAGCCACCAGGGGAAGTTTGACCCGTAAATTCCCTCCTCCAGCAATAGGGTCATCAGATAAAAATAGCTGATGCATTGGAGAGAGAAAGTGATTTCACTTCGCCCAACAGGGAAACCGACATCAGAATTTGTCCTTCTGAAACACCACAAAAGCTTGAGATCGCATCAACGTTTCATCATCCCTGGTAGTGCTTTTGGATGAAACTTAGGGCTTTTCGAGTTTGCACTTTGGAGAACCAGGGGCAGAGTCGGATAGTTCGGCAATAATGCTCCTCGCTAGCGAATTCGGGCATCAACTGCCTGCTTGTGAAGATGGCTGAGGGAAAGGAAAAGCGAGAGGGACTCCCCGGGGACAGGTTGGCCGTCGTCAGGTGACTAGCAGGAGAGCATGTGCCATTGAGCTCTGAATACGATATCATTAGCTAAGGTAGATTGCTAGCAGAGTCTACTTGTCTAATGTTCCAATCGTAGGAGCAAACGAGAAGAGTAATCTGAACAGTGATGCGTCTTCTCTGTTGCTGTACGAATAATGACTGACTGACTGCGGAGTATATGTCATCGATAGTTGATCCTTCCAGTGATCGCCATGACGATACGCTCGAGACATCTTCGGGTGGAATTCAGTTGAAAGTAAATCATGACTCTGATCAGATGCATGTCAGGTTCATTTTGTATCGAGAACATGTTTCAGACCCTAATGCTCCATCATGTCTGAAGGTTATCTTAGTTGAGCATCCGATGACTCCTCTCGGCAACAGAATTGTATACTGGTGAGGATGCAATGACCGCCAATAAGCTGGCAACGACATCCTACAGCTGAGTCAGACATTTGCAGACCAGATTACACATTATTGCTTTTTCAACTGATTTGATGATTATCTGACTTGTACGTAGTTTATCCATTTCATGATGAATGTTGATGTTTTCTGATCGCCCCGGCAACGAGATGTTATCAGGTGACTTCGAACGAGTCCCCAGCCACCCGCGATGTTTGTCATGATCCGAGAACCAGAAACAACAGCATCAACTCCGACAAGCGACACAACAAACACGATACGACACGCCCCCGCCATTGGGGCATCCGATGATTTTTAGGAAATTTGGGACGGGCGCATTGGTTCACACGTCCATGTAGGTTTTATTGATTGAGCTGGGAAATGTTATGATGGCCTCTCCGAATTCTCTTTCCTCCGCATATACTAGTGGCCTGCATCGACAACCATCGCTGCGGCAAATGTCTCGTTCTACACTTTCTCGCTCGAATTCTAGACGCTCTTCACCGGCTCTCGACTATCATACAACGTCGCGGAATGAGGGAGTATCGATTTCCAGGCAGTATTCAGCCGGTGACAGCTCCGATGATGAGGTTCCGGAGCCCAAGTTCAGCGCTTCCGTCAAGGCTCTCCTCGACGAGGACGGACTAGGCTCTTCCCCTCATCTCAAGTATAGCAGCAACGAGCGTCTCTCCTCAACTGAACGCGCAACGTCGGCTGCGACAAGTCAATCGAGGCAGTCCCGCACATCGTTACCCCTTGATCGATCAAGCGGAAGCCCCGCTCCTCGGGTAGTGCGCATAGCTCCAGCTCTCGCCAACAGCAACAGGCATGAGCGAGAAGGCTCCCCTCTGTCACAGAGTGAGAGCGCAGGCCCTAGCGCCAATTATAACTCAAACGATCTCATCACGCCGGCCCCCAGACCGCGCAATGTTCGCATCACCGGGTCGCGCAGTCATACACGGTCGCCCACTTCAGTGTCTCCCTCCCAAAAGCGGTCTGCTGATAGGAGCTCTATTAATGAACATTCGAGTGCAGAGCGCTCAGAAAATGGGAGGACAATTGACTACGAGGACGACTACGCGCCTCGATTTGGCACTGCATCTGTGCTCCGCTCGCGCCATGGGGAGGATGTGGGCATGCAGAGTTCCCTTCGTGTGAAAAGAGTCGGAAGGCTCACAGGGACATTCCTGAATGGACCTGCAAGGAGGGGTGTTCTGCGGCGGCAGAGCGAGGAGAACAATGACCTTCATAGCTATTCCGCCGAACGACATAGAGAATCGAGTCTCGGCCCGAACGACGACAATGCTGAATATCGCTACAAAGCTAAGACACGAACCTCCTCATCGCCCAAGGTAACATGGGCAGACCCCAGCCCGCCACAGGAAGCCGAGCGTCCCCGAGCATATGATCTCGCTAGTGCTTCCTCTGGGGAGGGCCCATTCTCCAGGTCTTCCTCGCCGAGATCCTCCGGATCACACTCCAAATCGACACCTGGTTCCGCCTCGGAAATGTCCTCGAAGCCTTCAAGTGCTCATGAGGAGCCTGTTTTCAAGGTCCCACCGCTTCCTCAACTCCCGGCAACCCGAGACCAAGAGAATGAGCCTCCACCAACCTTCAAACGCGATAAGCCCCAGGGTCTTAATCTCCTAAGCAAACCAGAAAAGCTCTCTGTAGTCTACGGGGACGACAAGAAAGATAATGAAGAGACTCCAGCTGGAAATTCCCCTCGCAAGATTCTAGCAACACGGAGTAGCAATACCCCTCACCGGCCAGCGCCCCCTCCTCCGAAGATGTCGATGCTTGAGACCGCCACGGCGACGGGAGGAGCGGCTACGGCATCTCAATCTCGCAAAAAAAGAAGCCAAGTCTCGGTCAATCATAAGCCATTCACGCGGCTGGATTGCATCGGACGTGGGGGAAGTTCTCGTGTCTACCGCGTCATGGCCGAAAACTATAAAATCTTTGCTCTGAAAAGAGTGAATCTCGAAGATGTCGACCCTGTGACTCTAGCTGGCTACAAGGGCGAGATCGACCTTTTGAAGAAGCTGGAAAACATTGATCGGGTCGTCCGTTTATTTGACTGGGAACTCAATTCGGACAAGCACACCCTCAGTGTTCTGATGGAAATCGGAGAGTCTGATTTGGAGAAGATCCTGACGTACCGGTTGAATGCCGAGGATGCTGTCTTTGATATCAACTTCACGCGGTATTACTGGAAGGAGATGCTTGAGTGTGTTCAGGCGGTCCACAATTGCAACATCGTGCATTCCGATCTGAAGCCCGCCAACTTCCTCCTCGTTCAGGGAAGGCTGAAGCTGATCGATTTTGGAATCGCCAACGCTATCCAGGATAACACGGTCAACGTGCATCGAGAGCAGCAAGTCGGCACACCCAATTACATGTCACCAGAAGCTTTGATCGACTCTAATGCCTCGCTTGGGCTGCCAGCCAGTGTTGGAAAGATGATGAAGCTCGGCAAGCCCAGTGATGTCTGGAGTCTAGGCTGTATCCTTTATAAAATGGTATATGGCCAACCGCCGTTCGCCAAAATCGCCAAATATTACGAGCGCATCATGGCCATCCCCAATCCTAAGGTCCAGATTGACTTCCCTGCTTTTGGTGTTGGAGGAGTTGCAATACCGCCCGGCCTGATCCGTACCCTGAAACGCTGCCTGCAACGAGATCAGACTTTGCGACCAACAGTGGAAGAACTTCTCAGCCAGAGAGATCCATTCTTGTACCCTGACGCACAATTGGAAGGCACTGTTCCAGTCAATCAGGACATGCTGGGCAGGATCCTGATGAATGTGGTCCACCACTGCCGGACTCGGGGCATACCCAAGGACGAAGAAATAGCCGCCTGGCCGGCTGGATTCTACGCGAAAATCAAGGCGGCACTAGAAGAAAATACTTGATCGCACTTGACTCGCTACGATTTCCTTTTGTCTTTTGCTTTGGTTGAAGATCTCGTTTCATGATATCCTGGATGATCCGATGACACGGCGTCCAAGTTCACGTCTGCTCTACTGGAATAGTTTCCTTTGTCGCTCATTATCTTCTTGTACATATTTTTTTGGGAGCCATTTCTTCCCCTTTGGTATGGGGAGTTGGCTGTTTCTGGAATGCGCTTCAGCCTTGCATGTGTATGCCGCGACTTCGTTGCATTGGGAAACTGTTGGGTCAGCATGGTCTTTGGAGTTTCAGATATGGAATATATCTAATTTATTATCCATTGAGCGGTTTGCCTTATACTTATCGTGGACGCTTTGTTCTATCGTTTTGGTTAGTCTCCATGGTGTTCGTGTATATATATATCCACTGCGGACTTGATTTATATAATGCCGCAGGTTGCGCAACACAAAGTTAAGGTGAACTAAGAGTTCTTCATTGAATCCGACAAGAGCAGTATTCAGGGCCTTTGACTGTGGCGAAAGGATACTCATGCCTGGTAGAGCAGACTCGAACCCGTTTCGCAACACGATGTGCATCGTAGAAAAGCAGTGTTTTAGTATTACCTGCAGCTGTAAAAGTTATACATGAAATATCCTTACCATTTTGATATGCAGATTCTTTTAATCTACGTATTTGACGCATTATATGTGTTTCAAAATCTGGAAGACATGTTGGATATGTGTCGTGGATATATACATTGTCGAAGACAAATACATATCCTCTGTCGACATGTTCGTGTAGATTGACTATATGCCTGCGACAGGGCCATATATCAAGATGTCTGAAATACAGACAGTAAAGCAACGTATATTGATTTAGATATGTAGAGGATACGTATTTTCACAGGATATATACCGTAGCTTGGTGAACTACGTAGATGTGTACAAGGTGATCTACGGCCGATGCGAAGATCTGCTCATCAAAATCATGATGTCTATTTCTACTGACTTGCAAATCGGATCGATGAACTAGATGGATACTTTTAATAGTTGGAATCACAGTGCGCGCCTTGAACGCCTCCCAGGAATATAGACTGCTGAACTGAAGAAAATGCCTATGAGAATGCAGACTTCTGCAACGGAACTGGTATCAAGGTGCGGAGGGCCGCTTAAGGACAAGATTAGACCAGGAGGACTCTGCACATGAAAATTAGTATGGCTGCGTCTTGGGAGATGGATTGGTGAAAGGGTCACATACGCATTGACTGTGCCGTCGTTCTCGGGAGTATTGGTGATCTGCGCATATTTACCCCATACGACCTTTCCGCTTGTCGTAACGAGACCCAATTCAGAGACGTTGACTTCGATGACGGTTCCCTTGGTCAGGACACCCAGTTGGGTGTAGAGAGGGTTCTGCGGGTTCTTCTTGACGCCCAGGATGGGCAGTTGCACGGTGACGCCGAGCTCCGGGCTGATGGATTGTCAGTCGAGGTGAAATGCAAGAGACAGAGGGAAGAGAGAGCATACTGTGTGACGTTGGCCTTCTTATAACGCAGACCCATCGGCCGGATGAAACGCTCGAACTTGACCGGGCGCCGGGTGAAGTCGCTGCCGACAAACGTGGGCTTGGTGATCATCCGCTTCCACGACTTCTTGTGCGTCTTCTTGCCCGTGTTGACAACCTTGAACATCTCCTCCTCACTGATACCCTTCACCTTGGGCAGGGGCACCGCGAACTTGGCCGCCTTCTCAGCTCGCTTATCCTTGATAGCACTGGACAAGGCCTTGGCGTTGGTCGCCTGCGAACGGTCGAGCAGGTACTGGGGCAGAGGGGTCTTGGACGGCTCGTCGGGGGCGGAGGACTTGACGTTCTTCTCCTCCTGTGCCTTGATGCGCTTGCGCATCTGGATCTTCTCGGCATGGCGCTTCTGCTGGTACAGCTTGGCCCGCAGGCCGCGCAGATTCTGGGCATCCTGGGACTGTTTGTGCGATTCACGGGCCTGGCGCTTGCGGACGCGCTCGTCGTGGTCGAGCCGCTTACCGTGCTGCTTTTGCCAGCGCTCAATATACCTAAGGTTCTGTTAGATTGTGGATTGACCACTGCTGGGTCGAGAGGGGTAGACGAACTCGTTCTGAGGCTGTATTCAGAAGCAGTTAGTACCAGTTCAGTAATTTTTAACTCATGAGAACTTTGCATGTGGCCTCCATGGAGTAGCCGATGCATTATTCTGGAGATTGTAAACAGGGTAACATACCATGATGAATGTATAACAAGCAGAACGTTACTGACAAGTGATGTTGATTGTCTCCTCCTGGCCGAGACTGAGACAAAAAAGTTGTTCTGCGGGCGACGCAGGTTCGATATCGATAAGTCACGTGATATCCT
Source organism: Aspergillus fumigatiaffinis (assembly GCA_012656285.1). Taxonomy (NCBI): domain Eukaryota; kingdom Fungi; phylum Ascomycota; class Eurotiomycetes; order Eurotiales; family Aspergillaceae; genus Aspergillus; species Aspergillus fumigatiaffinis. The sequence continues at coordinate 115,723 of JAAAPX010000016.1, forward strand.
TATCGAGCTGAAATTTTGTTGATGGTCTGCCTACAACGAATCGCTTCCCACAACGAGATTAATTAAACTGATTGATACATCTATTGAAAGACTGAGCAAGAGATTTCAAACAGGCAACACTGGTTTGCCTGAGTTATGAACCTAATCCCGTAGTTGTGTCGAGTCGATAATATCACGTGCCACTACGGAAAGCGAGGCGGCCACATCCGCCATTCGCTGGAATTTCTCGATTCACGTCCGCCGACACCAACGCCCATCAACAACCAGTCCAGCCCAGCATCAAGCCTCCATTGCGTCTCGTCCTCGCTTGGGAGGAACGCAGAGACCTACAAGACCCAATTAAACTTCAATTGAAGCAGACGACCAATACCTGCTTCACGCTTCACCATGTTCTCCCGGACAACGCTCGCAAGAGCCTTCGCTCTACCCTGGGAGCAGCAGCACAATGCATTCCTGCGTCCGAGTTTCCGCGCCTGCCTTCACCAAGCCACGAATACAAGCAGCAGCAGCAGCACATCACATCCCGAGAGCCCACTCAGCGCCACACCACGGGCCCAATCGTCGACACCCACAGTCCAAACTCCATCCCAACCCTCAGCCGACCAAGCGTCACCCCTACGGCTCACCAAATCCCTCCTCGAGAAACTCCCCTACCTCACCTCTCAAAAACCGCACTATATCACCGCGCACCTCCACGCAAAACCCTACCTCCTGACCGCAGGCGACCACCTCCGTCTGCCGTTCCTCATGCAGGGCGTGAAACCGGGCGACATCCTCCGCTTCAACCGGGCGTCTGTGCTAGGTTCGCGCGACTTCACGCTCAAGGGGGCGCCGTATATCGATGAGCGGCTGTTTGAGTGCCGGGTGAGGGTTATGGGCGTGGATGCGGAGCCGATGCGGGTGAAGGAGAAGACGAAGCGGAGACAGCGGCATGTGCGGAAGGTCAAGAGCAAGCATAAGTATACGCTTTTGCGGGTGATGGATGTCAAGGTCAAGACGGCGGAGGAGCTACTTGAACAAGGGGCGGTGGTTGTTGAGGGGGAGGATGTGCCGAAGATGGAGGCTAATGCTTAAGCATTTTTTGGGGGATAAGCAAAGGAAAAGCTGTTTGGCATATGGGACTGTTTAAGGGTATGCTGGTTGTATTGTTATGCCTATATCCACTGATGGGCATGCTATGTACAGATAGATCTGACTGCACATGGACTCGTGCATTGTATTCTATATTGCAACTGATATGATTGCTTCTTCCACAAGAAGTTACTCTGACAGGTCGTGAATGTTGACCTTGATACGGATAGTGATGTAATTAAGGCTATCTCCCAGACAATATATCGTCTGCGATCTTCTCCGCAAGAGCATACACCACCGCCTGCGGGTGTCCCGGCGTTATGAACGGAAAACTACTGGCGTCAACAACACGCAACTTCTGTACTCCAAAGACCCGAGCCGTATTATCCAAGACCGCCAGCGGGTCATCTTCTCGTCCCATCTTACAACTGCTAGCCACATGAAACACAGGAATCATGCTTTTGCCCAGGTACTCGCGGATCTGCGAGTCCGTCTGAACATGCTCTCCGGGGTACGCTTCATGCGCATCAGCAACACCCATTTTCACGAGCACCTCCCAGACCTGACGCTGGCGCTTGAACGACTGAATCGCCAGGTCGACATCCGTGGGATCAACAAGCCACTGCGGGTCGATGACGGGCGGCGTATTCATGCTCGCATCTGCCAACGTCACGGTCCCCCGGGAGAACGGCGCAGCGAGGGCGGTAGCGATGGTGGCGTAGTTGTGGCCGTCGCGCGGATCGCCGGTAATGAAGTTAGACCCATCCCCGATCCAAGAATTTAGCGGCAGCCATTCGATCTCTGGCCAGTCGCTCGGGACGCCGGACAAGGCCTGGATCGAGGCCTCGGAGAGCTGCGAGCGATACGGTTCGGGCAGCTTCTCGAAGCCGTAGTATCCGGCACCGAAGATGGCGAGCGGGCCGGTGGCGTTTGCGAGGTACTGCTCTACCTGCCTCGCAGCCAGGGCTGGATCGTTGGCTGATGCAGACACTGTGATGACGTTGACTCGATGTGCGGAGCCGAAGAGGGCGTGGTCTTGCAGGTTCTGGCCTACGCCGGGCAGGTCGTGGATGCAGTCGATGCCGAACTTTGAAATCTTGTTGCATGGTCCAACGCCTGAGACCATGAGCAGCTGGGGAGACTGGAAGGCGCCGGCGGATACGATGACCTCCTTGCGAGCGGTCAAAGTGTAGTTCACCGGTGGCGTGCCGAATGTCCCTGCTGTTGAGACCTGGACGCCCGTTGCTACTTTGTTCTCGTCAAACACGATCCTCTGCGCCATGGCATTGATGTAGAGCGTAGGAGGCGAGCCGCTGGCGATCGCCTCCTGGAGGAAACTCGCCTCGGACGAGGAACGCTGCGCGTTCTTGGGGTTAATGGTAGAGGTGCCGTATGCAGCGCCTAGCAGCTTGCCACTGTTCAGGCCATCGATCTCCTCCAAGCCGACGGCAGTGAAGGCCCTCTGGGCCCAAGTACCAAAGGCATCAACACCATTACCAAAAGAAACCTGCAGAGGACCGCCAGAAGGATCAAAGGCGTCCGGAGTCTGCGTATTAGTACTATTGACATACAGACTTTGGTCCGGAGGCGTATAGTGGCACGACTTCTTAAAGTACGGAAGCATCCTGTCGAACGTATAGCTCTCGTCACCCACTTCATCCGCCCATCTCTGCATGCTGTCTGCCGTGGGCCGATGATAGAACATGAAATTCCGCGCAGAGCTCCCTCCTAGCGTCTTACCCCGGGTATAATGCGCGGTGCGATTGCCTGCACCAGGCTGGGGAGTTGTTACGAATCCCCAGTCGATTAGCGGCTGGTAGTCCTCTGGGCGTGTCCCGGCAAAGTACGGTGCGTAGCCAGGGACGATCGATTTATTCCCATTGTCGATCTCGTAGAAGCTCCCAGCCTCGATGACCGCGACGCTCACTGATCGATTCTGGGCGAGTCTGCTGGCGACGGTCAGGCCGGCGTTCCCACCGCCGACGATCACATAGTCGAAAGCTGCGTCGGCGCCTGGAGTCCCAAAGAAGGTCCCTAGCAGAGGGCCTTTTTGTCCATATGAGAGGAGGTTAGGCTTTGAGGGTCGATCTGCTGCCACCGCAAGGATGGGGAGAAGCAGGTAAAAGGCACGCATTTTTGCGGTACCCAGTCGCTGATGGAAGAGCGGCTTTATTGAGGAGCAGGCTAATTCAAGCTTTAGCAAGGAGTATTTATGCTTTTATGTTGTTCAAAGAATGTGAGAAAGCACTGAGTAGGGCTAAGTCCATCGTTGTGCATACGTACGACCCACACTGTTTGTTATAGATTCAGAACACCATAAAACCCGCCACAGGGAGGAATACAGCAGCAGATGGAAGACCCCGCGTCTTGATGCAATAAACTGAAGGTGGACTGAGTATGCTGGCTGGATGAGCGCGTCATTATGCTTGAGCAGTCCGAAACGAAAGAGCCTGGCTCATCTAAAGCGTGATATCACATCAGCTCAATGCAGCAAGGATTGCAATTTTGGAAGCGATGATCACCTCGACCAAGATGCTGATAGGAGTTGATCTCAGTTATTGGTCTCTGTAACACAGAAATGTCAGTCTCGAAAAATGTACACTGAAAAATGACTTATATCCTGCCTGTCTGGAGAATGCAGAATAGAATGTTGGTGGAGATGTCAGAGAATATCATATTACATCCCAGCTTGGGTAATATCTTCTGATTGAACTGATATGTAGGAAGGGTACTGCATATTTGACAAAGATATATTTACAAAGAGGTGCTACAGCCCTCTAGGCTCTAGTGCTCTCCAAAGCAAGGCATCCGGCACGGAGGAATTCTCCCTGGATTGTACGCGAGACACAAGCATTGAAATGACAGCACTCCACTTCTCGTCAGAGGGACAACGTGCTTTCCCTGATTAAATTACCATGAAAGGTAAAATACCTCTCTTATTCCTGCCGGATAGAACCGCTATTGACGAGATAGTATCCTTTCTCCGTTGAAAACATGGCATGCATCTCAATATGCTCCCTGGACTAAGTCATCAGGGGTCGTATACAAGATACGTTTCGTTTGACAAGGGATGTGAAAAAGTCGATCAAATAATAATGGCAGAGGCAGACTCAAGTTGATTCCCAATGAAGTCGTCATGGTTAGATATAAGCGGTTTATTAGCTATGCTAATGCCATATAACATTGGGAATCACTCTCAGGGAAAGGACCTCTGAAAGAACAACACAATCATCACAACCTTGAGTTCAATGGAATAAAATCATTCGCTGATAATGTCGCTGTCAGCAATCAATCCAACTCCCAACTGCTGGCGGCAGCTCTCCAAACTGTCCTGCTGGATCTGCTCATACAGACAAAACTCGTCCATGACAGGAGCCCCCAGCATCCGTTGAAACCCATCTAGATCAGTATCAGCCTCCATGATCAGTTGCTTAGACTGTGACGCATTGGCCAAGTTTGAATTGAAGATGCCCCCGGCGGATAAAGGCAGGAAATCCTCGTACGTGATGGGCTCGTAGTCGAGGACCTTGTCCATCAACAACTGCGCCAGCGAAACAGATTCCACGCCCTGATAATCCCTCTTCGAGGCATGTGGCGTCACCCGATAACAGAAGAAAGCCAGTCCCTGCGCCTGAAGCTGCGTCAGGTCATCCGGGAACTCCTCGAAGCATCTTTTCAGGGTCTTCTCATACTCCACCGGCTCCAAGCCAGCCGCCTCGCGATTAACCCGCGCAAGAATCCGATCGTACAGCTGGCGCCCCTTCCGCGTCAGCGCAAACCCCCGCTGCTCAACCTCGCCAAAACGCGCCGTATGCGAGCCCCTGACGTACTCATCCCCCGCATCACGGAAATACACAGTCTCCTCCAGCGCCTTGAAGCTCGTCTGACGCAGCAAGATGGGATTCACACGGCGCGGCGGACCCTCGATGCGCTCCTTAGCCGGCATCCCCCTCTCACGCATCATCCTCTGCACAAGATCGATATCGATCGTCCGCGGCGTCAAATGGTTGATGTGGCAGCTGGGGAAGGAGACGATATCAGCCACGAGCGGGTGCTCCGCTTTGAGGACGCGGTACTCCTCCAGCGTGACCGTCGCCCGCGAATGCCACCGGAAGGTCTCCAGCCCCTCGGCGATGAACTCGTCGCGCTCTGCACCGCTCAGCGTCCCATTCGTCTCAGCTAGATCAATCAGCTGCATTAACCGGGGGGTGAAGATCTCCCGTTGCGCGAGCGCCCGCTCAGCCAGCGCCCTCGTCCGCTCACTTAGCAACTCCATCCGCAGCACGGTCGTGAATACCCGGAATGGATGCCGTGCTAGTGCCTCGTGGGTGCGCGGCCGGAACGCCGTCGCGTGCATGGGGAACCCGGCGACGCTCAGATCGTAGTACCCGACAGGGACCATGCCCATGACCGCGAACATGCGGCGGATGGTGGAGAGTTCGCGCGCGGTGCCGAGGCGGATGGCGCCGTGTCGTTCGACGCGGTTTCTGGCGGGGAGGATCTCGTCTGGGTTGATTGGGGTGGTGGTGTTGCCGTGCTGCTGCTGGATGGTCTGGAGGGCTTTTGCGTCGGCTTGCCGGACCAGGTCGACGAGGTCCCCGTATAGGGGCACTTCGGCTTTGTACATTTCCGAGAGGGCATGGCAGAAGTGTGCGCGGAGGCTGTCTTGGTCTAAGGTCATTTTGCTTTGTCTATCAGCTGTAAACATGTAAGAACGAGGATGCTGTTGATGGCGGTCTTATACTATCCTGGCTACTATGCAGTGTGCAGTATGCCGAGAGGTCATCGATAACACCTCAAAGACGTAGACTATATACTTAAGCACGAGACCATCGCCTGACAAGCTCACTAGTATCATCTCTTCTCCTCACCGTCATCAACTATCTCATAACCGTGCATATCCGTCCCGGATCCTATCCGACGGATCACGGATATCACCCGATCAGCCTGAGATCAATTGCCGTCTATGCTCGGTTTAGGTAACAGGAACTCAGATTAAGTTGGACCATGCGGGGAAATGCGGAGAATATCACATTTACGACATGTTGGATCATGTTGGATCGAACTATGACTTCTCTATGGAGTATGGTAGGGTGGAGTTGCCGCTTCATCTTGTTAGGGCTAGTTCAACTCATCGTCGGATTTGCTAGGGTGCTGCACAGCTGAGTCCAGTCCACTTTCTGATCGGATGTCCGACATTGCAAACTACTGAGTCTACCGATGATTGATCGCAGACTTCTGGGGAGGAATACTGCATAGTGATGTAATACCATTAATTCGTGATCTATCCCAATCGCCGATCCAGTCTATATCCGGGTTCATCATGAGCTAGCATACAGAGAAAATCATCATCAAATAAGTAAATCGATCCAGGCAATTGAATCATCCAGTCGTCCATCCGGGGAATCATTCGTAAATCCAGATCCAGTGAGCAAGCCAGGCGGTTGGGTTGAATCCGCCGCCGGTATAAAGGGTTAAAAGGTCATAAGGCATAATGTGATGTAATGTAGATGATATGTGCAAGAAGAATGTGAAGAAAGTTACAACGGAGGAACTGACGCCTCCTGGACACTTTCGTCGCTGACGGAGGTAGCCGGAGAGGCCAGGCCCGAGATGACAGACGAGGTGCCGCCGAGGGTGCTGTCCTGCGCATGGTCCATTTCGAGCATCGACTCGTCCAGCTGCGAAGCAGAGGGCAGATGGGGGTTATTGATGGTCGGCTTGGCGGCGCTGGTCATCAGCTCGTCGATGCCTGGTTTGCCCGGGACGTGGCGGTCGAGGTTGGAGGCGTTGTCGAGGCTGTCGAGGGCGAATTCGAGGAACGCGGCGTGCTTGCGGCTGACGCTCAGCGTCCAGCGGTACTCGCACAGGCGGAGGCGGTAGAACTCGGCCTCCTCCTTGGTGGGTGCGGTGATGCGCAGGAGGATGCCAAAGGAGCCGATGAGGGAGAAATTGGTGCGGGAGGCGGCGGGCCAGAATGAGCGGAGGTGAGGCTGGCGGAGCCGGTTGACAAAGTCCATGGCAGAGATGAGGCGTGTCTTCGCGGCAGAGCGGCAGATGTGGGAGAGGTAGGCGTCAGCCGTGTCCGGGGAGAGGGACCGGATGATGCAGCGGTGGAGGGTGATCTCGGTTGCAAAGTAGGAGAGGTGGAGTGGCCCGTTGCGGGCGGTGTCTTCGGTGACGGTGTCGAAGAGGTCGATGCTCGAGTCCATCTTCAGTTGCGGCGGCAGCGATGCAAACCATTCCTTCAGTCGGATCTGGGCAGGTTTGGCGCGTTCCAGGATCATGCGTGTCCGGTTGGCGCCAGCCGCTTTGAACTCCTCAATCGCTTGAAGAGTGTAGAATCGGTCGAGGATGTCGGACAGGATGGTGGTCAGCGCCACCATGTGGCAGAAAAAGAGCGGACCGTGGCCGACGTCTGCATCGTCGTGCTGCGCGTTGTCCGTGTGGAAGGCCTCGGTGAAATCCTGTTCTACCAAGTCCTTGACGGTCCAGTTGAAGGCGAAGATGTGGGACGGTCGCCCGTGAATCAGCGCTGACCATTTGTCCTGCATATACAGGGCCCACGCCAGTCGTTTCCGCAACCCCTTCTCCCAGGTCTCCATGTTCCAGCCACTGCAGTCCTGGTGCAGCCCAAGCTCGAACCCAGCGGTGACCAGCTGCGCGTTCAATGCATGGGTCGCGATGGTAGACTTCTCCATGAGAAGCAGTCCGGCTTGGATCGTCGAGATAGTTGCAAGGGGCAAGGACTCGATCAGAAGTTTGAGCGCGGTGCTCTCGAGACGGCCAGCATCCGGGCGTCGCACCGACTGCGAGGCAGGGCCAATATCCACAAACTTCAAAGCGCAAACGTAAACAGCTGAGAGCAAGAGCGGCGAAAGCCCTTGTCTGGTCCGATACGACTGACGAAAGGCATCTTCCATCAGGATGGGAAACACTGGGTGGATGCTCTCAAAGTACTTCTCCACCAAGGTGGATCCATAGGGAGCAACCAAGCTCTCGATAGCATCGAGCGAGACGGACGGAGAGTCCGCCTGGGACGGGGGGTCGACAACACGCATAAAGGTACCGTCGTTACCGATCTTACGTACCCGGGCCGATGCAACGACTCCTTCGTCGTTCTGGTCAAGAGGAAGATGTTCAAGTAGGGCCGGCTCTAACTCAGTGGTCATGCCAATATACTTGGCAGACTGGGACCAATACCCCGACGGGATCAGGAGGTTGTGACCATTCACTGGTGAGCGGGAAACATCCGTTTTGGAAACTGGCGAGAGGGCTGCAGCATCTGGTGGTTGGTGTTGTTGTTGCCTGCCAAGGAAAGAAAGCAAGAAAGATTAGTGTTTATTTTGCAACGTGCATAAGCATAACTTGACAGGACGTCCGAAATCGGCATGGGGTAAAATTCCCCACGAGGAAGAAAACATCATCGTCATACCTCTTAGTAGTGTCCACATCCTCGGGGGCGGGATCTTCTAGTTTTCGCTTTTTGGATTGTGTGTCCGCCGTACCTGGACGGCTGAGAGTGAAGGTGCACTCCTGGCGATGGAAGTCGCATGAGTAGCATTTATTGACCATTTCGTTCATGGCGCACCGGCTCTTTCTACGCAAACAGGCGTCACAACTTGACCCATCCCGACCAGGTGCCGGCAGACGGGGCAATGATCCAATGGAGGCAGCGGAGGGCGAGATAGGCGCAGGAGTCGAGCTAGCCTGCTGCTGTTGCGAACGGGCTCGAAGAAGGTGGTGGTCTGATGGGTGAGGCTGTTGAAAGGGAGCTGCAGACGTAGGCGCAGGGCCAGCCGTCGTGGACGACTGGAGAGTGATAACGGCAGCCATTCACTGTGGAGAGATTTCTCAGGCACAGTAGGGGAGAAAGTCGAGAAGGAGAAGAGACGATCCCGATAGGGAAAACGTAGATAGAAAATGGAGATAGCAGATAGCTAGGTAGATAGATAAGAGATATTTGTGCAGGGATTATGCACCCACACAGCCTGACAGATAATTCAATTGGATTTGCTCTCGTAAACCGGGATATCCGGAGATGCCAGGATGATGCTCCGCAACGAGCTAGAGACTATTCCTTGACAAGGATTCAGGAGAGAGCTGTGTCAGGTTGGGTGATCTGTCGGTAGATACGAATAGCTTCAATGCAGTCCACCAACCAATCAATGACTGGGGAAGCAGCCCAAATCGACGGGGTTGAGAGCAACGTACGAACCGCGGAGGAGAAGCTTATCGGTAGACACTAGACAGGTGAACGACGAGTCTAGATAGAAGTAGATAGACTAGACTCGACACAATGCGAGTCAGAAGGAAATGTAGCCCGGAGATAGTAGACTAGTAGTCAACTGTAAAAGGCGATATCGACCGGGGCAGCGGAGAGAGCGGAACCGGAGCAAATATCGATAACACTGGAACCAGTTGGCTGTCTCAGGAACTGATTGATCTAACAATGATGATGCAGATGAGATGTGGATAATAATCGAGATCTTTCTTTGCTGTTGAAATGATAATAATAGAAGATATGACGATCAGACAAAGTAATGATATGATTGTATATTGGTGTTATCTTCAACAATAGTAATGAGCCTTCGCGAGCGACTGCAGCAGTATCAAATGCTTGATAGTCCGCTCTGTCATTCCGCGGAGGATGAAACCGTTCCACTCTATGACTTATGGATGAACGATCGATAGATAGGATGTTAACGATAATGATACGAACCGAGTAGAGGAAAAGCTATCTCTCAGGATCCAGGATGATTGACTCCAGGTAAACGGTAGTATATACATGCTGTCTCTGGATGCCTCGCAGTCATACACCTTTCCACCCGGACTTTCTGCCTTCCCTCCGGTTGAGTTAAGATTGGATAACAGAAACATCAACATTCCAACGAGATCCCGACACTCTCCATGCGATCAGCTCGGAAACGACGTTTCCCACACGTAACAGATTGCCTCTGCGCCGCTGCCGTATCCCCAATGATGACAATTGCCATTATATGATTGTTCCTGGGCCGTCGCATCTCTGCTGCTTTTGGTGTTGCCTCCCAAGATAAGACATCTGCGCCTGATTGGGCCGGGGGCGAGGAACCTCCTTTAGATTACGTACTGGCAATTCCTCCTGCGTTAGTCAGCATGCAATCATACCTACATACCTGACCTACATACAACCACCGAGGACTGAGCACAGCATATGACGATGGAACATTGAAGAGACCTAAGAAATTACATCTCAGCTTCGATGCAAGAATACTTTAAGTGCTAGACCATGCCACTAGATCCTTCTTAGAAGCGAGACATCAAGCAGAATCTATGTAGTGTACTCGACCGAGAGAGATAGATAGAGCTACTATCATCCAATCAGCAGCGTCTGATAACAGCCTTTCCCTCTCCAATCACGCACGCCCTTTGCAACCCAATCGGGCCTGGTGCAACACCGGCAAACGGGGATCGGCCTGCAGCTGGCCTTTCTCCACATCCGACTACTCCCTTTCCGGGCTAGGGGGGAGCTACACATCCAATGCAAAGCAACAGTGGAGACCTGGCCAGGGCCTTGGAGTTTGATATTAGCCGGGGTGCCATTGGTCTGGTTCTGATCTCGGGCATCACTGCTGACGATTGATGAAAGCTCTGCGGCTTAGACTAGACTAGTAGACTAGCATTTCAGGAAATGAATCATCTGAAAAATGAGAGAGGAGGCTTGCATCCCTGAAGTTTATACCCCTCGGTACTTTTAATGCACTTCTCCTCCCGTCTTTTCTTTCTTCACTTATCTATGCCGTAATTGCCTACAATAGGTTTTCCGGAGTACTGCACCCCGTCTTGCTTAATATTAAGTAACATGTGGTTCTCCAGTCTACACGTCCTTGGCGCGGTCGAAAGTCGGCACATTAGTAACAGAATCGTCTGCATTGGGGATGGATTCTCGTCCTCGTCTTGATCTGTAAAGCAACCATCGGGCCATGATTGATATATCCGTGACTTAAATGGAAACTATGCTTGTGACTTTGATTTTGGATCAGTTGCAGCCATCTGGCTTGATTTTGTCTGTCTATTGTCCTTTAAATATGTACTCGGCTATCGCTTCATGAGCATCCTGCATATGGGAGGATCGCCCATATCAAGAGCAATTCAAACCTAAATTCATCAGACTATTTTCCAAGCACAATCCTGCTGCCGACTTAATTTATTTCATTTCTCCAAAACCCGGGCCTCCGCATTAGCTTCTGTGTACGGAGTTACTCTACACCATTTACCTTGAATGATTGATGTGGCTGAGTGTTACAACTCAAAATAACTCGGATAAAATCGTAGTCTGTGCAGATAGCAATCATTTTAAAGTGTAAACACCACTCCATGACGTCCGGGCTACACTCCAGATGTACCTATCTTCCCCACGGGCATGATCAAGTCCAGGCTCATGGCATGTGAACGACACCCCACGTGACAAAGCTTTTTCAGACTCTGACATGTGAGAGGACCTGAAGTGGTCATCGGGATATAGACCTTGTCGATATCGAGTCACGGCAAGTCATGCGCGAGTGTCAGCCATTGATCAATAATTTGAGCATGCTCGGTTCCAATTCATATGCACTGTCCGCTCAATATGCCTGCCGCAAACAATAACACTCTACAAAAGTACATGTAGGACAACAACATGCCCAAAACGCCCAAAACTCCATGCTATTCCGAGACTCAGGCCAAATCCAGTCTCGTCAAAAGGTACTGAATACTCCGTATTCACTCCGTGAAATTCCTCAGCTTCGTCAACTCATCCAACAGCTCCTGCAAATCCGCATCCGAGATCTTATGCTGCAGACTCGGAATAAGCGACTTGGCCTCCTCGGCATTATCGCAGCACAAGCTCCCTTTTTCATTGTCAGCAAACCAGCTCCCTACCCAGACACAATAGCCCAAAGCAAGACATACCCAGCTGCGACCGCTCAAACATCTCCAGCTCAGTATGCGAGTTCAGCAACCGCTCCACAGCCTTGATGTTCTCCTCGTCCTTGAACCGCGCAAATACCTCGAGGTAATCCAGCGTCTTGGTAAGATTCCTATTCATCCCCACCTGTTAGCCCTCTGTTTGTATGGACGGACCATCACTGTGGAAAGGTGACGGGTAAGCAACGCAACATACTCCGGTTCCTCGTATTTCTTCCCCCCGCGGCGCTTATTCTCCAGCACCTTGTTGATGACAAGCCGTGCCTCGGACAGCGAGAGGGTATGTGTGTTTTGATCGGCGCCGAGTTTGAGGGTTGAGGCTGCTTCGAGTTCGCCCTGGGGGAGGGCGCGCTTGCGGTGTGTCGCTGGGGGGAGTTGGACGCTCATGATGAGTCCGTTGTCTGGTAAATCTCGGATTTCGTAAGGAAAATAGTTCGGTGTGTACTCCGTAGACAGTAAAAGGTTGACAGACCAGGGATGCGGAGCTTGCACGTTGAGCTGATGCCGGAGCGGGAAAACTTCGAGGTGGAGGGCGCAGGCAGTTTGAGGCGGTGACATGTTCACCGCCTTCCACGTACGATTTTCTATAGTTTGGATGCCAATGATTGCGAGCTCATAATAGGGTATCAGGTTTGTTTATGTACAAAATACCAAGCTAACGCCTCATGCTATGCGAGGATCGTCTATAACAAGATCCCCTAATGTAGAATTATACCTTTTTGAACGCAACCTCCGCAGGCAGACGGAAGCTAGCACAAAACATCTGCTTCTTAGGACTGACCAGTCTCACATTGTGGATCGAGAGCTCAATGCTCTGATTCCCATTGCCTCCGGCCCGATCCTCGGGCGTGATAGTGTACCCGATACGCTCGGATATCCGCTGGCAGATGTCAATGTGGTCGTCAAGCTCGTTCTCCGAATGGCCCGAGAAGCAGTACACGTGGACCATAGGTAGACGCTGGGAAGTGTGCGGAGCGAACAGGGACTCCCTGCCGGCGTAGACGCCGGGGAATGCATCGAGAAACTCGATTGCCGTGGCGGGAAGGTTCATCACGTAGTGGTCGAAGAACACTGGACGGTGATACTCTTCCGGATGAGGCGGGGGAGCCTGCTCGACCTTATTGTTCGATTTTCTGTCCCGCCGCACCTTGGGATGAATGGTGACGGTCACCGGCTCGGCCTCCAGAAGCTCCTTGGCAGACCAGCGGATAAACTCCCGGCCGTCCATGTTGAACGGTGTGACGAAGCCCTCCACCTTGTTCCTCTTGATTGCATCTTGCATCACCTCGTGCCCATGTGGGTTGAGGTCATTGGCCCAGACAAAGATCTTCTTCTTGCCGGCAGGCACGGCAAACGGTCCCACGCCAGCCATCACATCACAAACCATCTCGCCCTTGTTGAATTTCTCCACGAGTCGACGATGCTCCGTCTCCAGGCGACTGTTCCAGTAGACGCGGGAATAGTCAAAGCGGAACTCGCAGTCCTGCTCGTGCTGAACAACATTCAAATCATTATCACCCGCCAGAAGCTCAAAGGGGAATGTGCGGAACTCGCTATGCGATCCAACGTCCTCGGTTTTGTTGATCACCGTCCTAATCGCCTTGTTCTTGTCCTTCAGAATCTCGGCAATGAGATACTTGTACGGGAGGTATTGCTCGCGAAGATTCAAGTGCAGCACATGGCCAACTTGAGTAAACCCCTGCGGAATCTCTTGCAGCTCGTCCTCGGGTAGAATCGAGGAGATGATATCGGCGTACGTCCAAAAATCGTAGTCCAGCGTCAAGTCGTACGGCCGCATTGCGATCCTCCCCTTCTCAACTAGCTCACTTATCTTCGGCGACCATGTTTCCTTATCGTCATGCTTGACAGTTTCGCGCAGCAGCAAGCCTTTCTTTATCTGCCCGTCCTTGTCTGTGACGTCCCGGATACAGTTGAGCCGAGGTACAGCCAGGAGATCCCGGGTTTTGTGTAGCTCCGCTCGCACCTTTGAAATATCTGAGTTTTGGAAGACCGCAGCAGCGGACAGAGGAACCGTCTTGCGAAAGAACGAGCGGTCCAAGACACGCATCGCGCGATTCACGGGTGGTCGAAACATTTCCGGAAGGTCGCTGCTGCGGAGCGAATTAGAGGAGTCGGTCATGGAGTCCATGGACGAAAGGACAGGTGCCACGGGTATATGCTAAGCGGTCTGTTGTCTAATTATTCGATGTGAGGCATCGGTATCTTGCGATTGAGTTCTGTTGATGTTGGTGGGGATGTGATTCATACTTTTTAATTTTATCTTCTGCATCTTATCAGTCACGTGATTGATATTGATCTATACCTGACGCCTGCTTAATGGCATTTTCGACCTCACGTCCAGCATAATATACTGATGGTCATGCGAAATCCTCATGGAGTATAAATTATATTGGCGTATTTAGCAAATGAGATATAATATACTTGATGTGGAGACATGTTCTGTGGTGATAATATATGATCTCACCGCATCGACTTCGACCCCAGAGATATTATGAAAATAAAAATGAAAACATATGAAAACCGTACTTACATTGCCGGCGAGGGTATCATGAACGCAATCTCCCTATTCCTTCCAATCACTCCATTCGAATCCGATTCTTGTTACCGTCCCCTCAACCCGTCAATGATAGCTCGATCCATTTCCCTCTGCGACTCCAGGCTCGCAATCCTCTCATTCAACTTCATAATGGTCTCATCCTTCTTCTTGAGCGCGATTCGTGAGATGTCCCGCCCGCGGATAATCCCTTTAGTCTTCAGATCATGCTTGTTCAGCAGCGCTAACAACTCGTCCTGCGCCTGTTTCGGCACGACCACCTTGTGACTTTCGAGGATCTTCAGAGCCTGAAGACCTAGCTCAGACGAATCGTCACCCGCATCCGTAGAGAGCGCATTTCTATACCTGCCCGGTGTAGGCGTCATCGAGACCTCCGCCGACGCGGGCGGCAACCGGGCCTGCGTGCGGGCCGAGAAGATAGACGTGGGCGTAAGCGTGGTCGTACTTTCACTTTCCTCATTTTCTATGTCCGACAGTTTTCGCTTGCCGGGGGACGTGAAGGTCTCAGTCCGCGGCGCTTTGCGAGGCCCATCCTGTCCGAAATCCGGCTGACGAGGCGGCTCAAGCAACTTGGTCAGCTCCTCCGCGCCTGATGAATCATCCCAGCTAAACTCATCCGTATCCTCTGTCATCATCCTGGCCTTTCCGCTCTTCGACGGTGTGGGCGTGCGGTTGACGCTCATCCTGCGAACATCCTGGACCTTCGTGTCCGTCTGTGGCGTGAGAAGACCGCTTCCTTGCACTGGTGGTTTCGTAGGTGTATTGTTCATCGAGCGCGGCTCATTCCGCGAGTTCGAAAGCACGGCTAGTTTCTCTCGCGCTTCTGCGTCGCTTTGCCAGAGGAAGAAGTTGCAGCGCTTATGTTGGGGTTTCTGGCAGGTGTAGACTGTATCCCTTCAACAATGATCCTGTATTATGCTAGACAAGCCCATGAGAAGAAGACTTACACCATCTCCCATGGTTGACTCCGTGGTTCTTTGTTTGCAGCCTGACGGCTGGTGGGCGTTCGGGACAGTTGCACCTCCACACGCCCTCGAGAAAGAGTCCCCGCAATGGGACGGCGGTGCGAGGCGACAGCCCTCCGATCCCACGTTTATGAGGAGAAATCATGGATGTAGCAATAGAGCAATATCTCCCATCACATGGTGAGGGCCGATACAGCATCCGAGTAACTTTCTACTGTTGTGGTCGTTATGACGCAACAAGGGTCAGAGAACGCCTTGCTTGTCGCTATGGAAACTGATAAGCCAAACGTTGCAAATAGATGCGGGGAATAGTTTAGAGAGTGATATATTCCCGTAAAATCATCCGAAGCAGCATGTATACACACGGTCGTCTTCTGATGAAATAATAGATATTTTTCTTATCATGAGATGAGGTGGAAGATTACAAGCAGGCGTATACCAGTAGCAGGTGAGTTAGGTCGTGGTCTTGCCGGAAAAGGAAAGCAGGAGAGTACACCGCTGAAGAAAGCAACACACGTTCTATGATACCGCCTTTCATTGTATCTGAATTTGGAATCTAAAGAGGTATCCAAGATTTCTATGCTCCGATCTAAAGTATGAAAAGTGCAAGCAAGCAGACAGGCAAGCGTACTCAGAAATGACTAATTGCAGGGGTATCATCGCGACAAGTCGGACTTATTCGGCAAGAACCTGCCTTAACATAGCATTAAAAGGTTCCGAGAGCTTGAGAATCTCCTGGACTTCCGGCTTGACTGGTTCTCCTGCGGTGCGGCGAAGCTGATCCTGTTTCTTGACGCGGCGTCTCCTCTCAGCGGTGATCGGATCAAGGTCGTCCTCTTCCATTTCCTCGGACTGTTCGGATTCCGCGTCGGAAATGGCGAGATCTTGAAGGTCGGCCTGGGAGTTGGTTAGACATGAAGATAAAAGCCCTTTGCAGTACACATACCTCATCCAAGCCAAAATCACTGCCGCGGAACGTGGCGTTCCCGGGAAAAGACTCGTTACCAGTACCTTCAGCCGCCATCTTCTGTCGCGTCTTATTCAAGTGCCACCGTTTGCGATCCTCGTGCCACTTGATCAAAGCATTAATCTCCTCAACGGCCTTGGCCTCATCGATCTGCCCGACATCCTTGGCTCCATGGAACAGAGCATTCATGTCGAGCTTACCCCCTTGAGGTCCGTGGCGCAGGAATTCAAGGATATCTTCAATCCAACCCATGAGAGAGGTAAACAAACCATTATCGTGAAGGTGCACTTCGTGAATGAACTTGTAGAAGTTGTCTTGGTGTCTTTCGCACAGATCGATGAAGGCCTGGACGGTTTGGTTAGGGTCCGCCGAAACATCCTGCCTGTGACATTTCTCAATCACAGCGATGGCGTCGTCGGCAAATTGCGCAAAGTCGGTAATGCTACTGTACACATTTGCAGATTTGTAGACGCGCACTAGGGGCTCGTAGAAAATCGTGAAGAGATCGCGGAATAACTGAAGAGTGACAGGCTCCTCGATGATGCTGAGAATCATTGCCTTGTCGCGTTGTCGGGTGTAGAGCTTGAGCAATTGCTTCATGTTCGCAAACCACTGGGCCCCTTCCTGCATCTCAAGATCCACGTTGTCCACCGCATGATTCCAGGCCACATAAGCATTGAACACCTTTCCAACCTGCTCTGGAGTGAGCTCAGGTGATATGAGCTCCGAACGAAGAATGGCAACGATCAAATCAACATCTTCAGTCGCCGCCTCTGTCCGAATTTCATTCTTGATATTCTCATCTGCATGCGCGAATGCTTTTAGCTTTCCAGTCAGGACGGGATCGTCAACCTTGGCTGCCAGCGAGTCAATGGACTTTTGGAATTGCTTAATGCCGTCATTTAGAGCCATGGAAAAGATGCGCTGTAGCAGAGACCGCGACCCAAAGGGCTGGGCGAGGAAAAGATCTAGGACACCACTCATCACAGCCGCAGGGTTGGCGATGCGGATGACATTCTTTAGCAGGGTATACGGGACGAGAGAATGTATTCTCTTGAACTGCGCAAACATCTCGGGAGAGTTGTCCTCAGCCAGGAATACGTGATAGAGAGTTGCCGCAACCCTAGTAGTAGTCAGTCGAGATGGTCGAAATTGGAAGATCCAGGTAATCAACGCACTCAATTCGAAGCCATTCAGCAAATTTCTGGTACTGAGGGCTAAGGTCCGCTATAGTGCTCTTTTCACGAATCTCGGAGAATAATTTCGTTAGACCATCTGAGTTCAAAACGTCAGTGAAACCGGCCTGGGTCATTGTGACTCGTTCCTTACTGCTCTCCACAATATCCCGGCGGAACTGCTCCATGTACACATCCAATTCCGCCGCACGTTGCCTTGCAATTTCGTAGAACCGCTTCTGTTCCTCAATCCTGATGGCGTCCGCTGCTTTTCTTCTTTCTACATCGGTCAATTCCTCTTCATTCAAGGTGACGGGATTTGCTGTGAGAAACTCCTCCATCGCCTTTGACTCGGAAACTCGCTTGTTCTGCAGCAAAGTGCGTAGAAATGCTCGGAGAGAGACGCGCTGCTCCTCCCTGTAAAGCACCGTGTCTCTCGGGCTCTCACTTGAAAGTCTCCCAGACTTTGATGATCTCATGGAGGAGCGTGACAACGAACGACTGTGATGAGGTCCCGGAGCCAGCGTTCGGCCAGCGTACCCCTCGCTAGTGTCTTGAGTTGACACGGAAGAAATAGAGGACGCCTCATCGTCAGCCGAGCCGAAAAAGCTAGCACTTGTTGATGACTTATTTTTCCTCGGGAGAGGAGCTAATGTCCGGCCCGGGAACTCTGTACGCAGTCTCATATGAAGTTTTGAGAATTCTCCGTATCGCCTGGGCACAAAGATGTCAGGCTTGCCTTCCCGCCGCACGCGGAGAATGAACTCCTAGTAGAATGTCAGTTAACGGTGTCGTCGTCAGTCCGTACTTATCCCTATCACTGACCGCATGTTTATGGTATCGCACTGTCCGTTTGACCGAGGTAACTCGTACAGCAGCGACATTGACATCCCAGCCGTGTATCGCGTTCCCCTCTGGCATATTCACGAGCAGGCCCTTCTCGTTCGCGCCGCGATCGACCACCTCCATCTCCGAGAATGATATCCGCTCTTCATACCCCGACGCTGTGGGGATACCCGATACCATCATCAGCTCGACGAGCTTTTCAGCTTTCCGCGCCAGCTTCCTGCGCTTGGTCTCCTCCAACCGGTCTTCCGAGGACGATACATGCTTGTTAGCGAACGACTCGAGGAACTGCATAAGGAACGAAGTTAGTCACACTGAGTCCCGGCTATCACAGACAACCCAAATTGGGTGCAATCACATACCAGCTGCAACTTATCCTGCCAAAACTCCTTCTCACGCGCCTGGTCGAGGAAAGGGAACTTGCGCACATGATGCACAAAGATGTATCGCAGAATCGGCAGTTCAGAATCAACGGGGGCGACTTCCCCGAATTCAGATTTGAATGGAGCGCCGAAGCGGTGGAGGGCAGTGGGGGAGTTCAGCTCGGTGATTTCGTTGCGCACTTGACGGCCGATCAGCTCGCGCTTCAGATCTGTACCTGTTAGCAAGGCCTCCTCGGTCATAATCTAACCAAAGGGAGATGATTCTCACAGTGCTCTTGCTTTCCCGTCAGAATTTGCCCTGGTGGTACATGAGTTGACAGCGGCCGGCCGGCTGACTGCAGACGGTCGGCATCATGGGGGGCGGGGTTTGCGTCGAGCATGTCGAGCCAGGGGGGATGGGGATCTATCACTTCGATCCGTTCGTTCAATCGACACGTTGAGAGACCATTCACCTCGCAAGGAAGAGTATGGTGCTTCACTTCGGCGCAAGTAATGGCTAGAATCCGTCTGCCTAATGACAGGACGTTGTTTTGGGGTAAGCTAGATGACGTCTCCGCTTTCAGTGCCAAGCTTTTAGGACAAAGTCCTTGTCGGGTGACCGAAAGCAAGAAAAGGTAGAAGGGAAATAATAAACTGAATAGAACCGGAGAAACTGTATGAAGGCTCGGGAATTTATTCAGCACGACCTATTAAAGAGCTTGGTAAGGAAAAAGAGGTACTTCCTAGAGCGAATAGAAGCGGGTGAGTCTATGCCGCAGGTGTCGTCACAATGGATCCAGGTCCAATTTGTACTCATCATTACCTTACATACCTAGGTACCAATGAGGGGCACTTCGAACTCTCTTTTCTTCTTTCATTAGGCTGAGTGAAATCCCTCGTTTTCCTGCCACCACTGACGCGTCCAGCACTCTAGTTGAGGGGCCTCAGCCTTGTAGTCCCCGCTATTGTAATGAGGTGTTAATTTCGATGGTAATGGATCGTCGATGCCTAGAGCGGGATCGACGTCGAGTGCCAGTGGTGTGGTATCCATACAGCTACCGTAAAAGGTAAAAACATGACATTCAGCTAAGCAGAACAAAAATAGGGGACAAAGTTATTACTCTGTATGAGAATGACAACTAGATTAGACGGTGCGTGTTGCTTTTTGGACACCTTGACCAGCTCGGTAGTTAAGAAACACAGCCACATGCAGAAATATCATGCTCGCATCTATCTATGATTGACGGACACATGATCCAATAGCTGGTAGACTATCAACATGGGCCCCTGATGAAGTGAATAAAGGTAAATGCTCTTCTAGGATAGTCAATTCGTACACCATAGTACGGATGAGGTCAAGAATGCTACCGTGGAGTCATTTCGCGTGTGTAGAGTCTACCAAAGGTCCGATGATCGAATCGCTGACACGATGCCAACAAGATTTACATCTTCAGGCAGGCTACGTATTTCCTTACGGGTACCGTGTGATGACCAGAGACGAAAGTGCTCTTCATAAGTACGCACTGACATTTTGGAGGAATCATTTGCGCTTCTAGATAAGAAGTGATCCTTGACAAATCATTCAGCACACAGAGTATTGCTTGGTGGAATAGATAGTCATGCATGCGGTGATTACACAATCCAAGTTACAGATCAACGTCAACTCGGGCCAGGAATGACCACAGAGAGTGACTGGCAAGAAAGGTCAAGCCTGTAACAGAACATGCCGCACTCGTAGATGGATGACAAGGTTGTCAGGAGTGGCGATCCCAGTAATAACCATAACTCGCTTTCAAAAGGAAAGAAACAAATACACGGCCCTTCCGATGGTCCCAGACTCCAGAAGTAGCAAATTAAAGAATAAAGGCAAGAAGAACGAGTATGACCGGCGAAATTAGAAATGTTCCATCTCCATGTCCTGGGGCCACCCCTGGGTCATATAATTGAGATCTTGGGTATTGAGAGAGGGGAACATTTGATTCGCGTTGTGGAGCGCCGAGAGATGACAAGTACTCGACATATCGACAGAACCCGCCCCAAAGTTGGCATTCTGGTCGAAAAGCATAAAATCTGCCTTATTCTGGTAGCTGGGATCGAAAAGATCCGAGACGCCTTCATCGACATGGCAAGAGTCGGGCGTATAGAGCGGATTCTCTACTTTCTGCACCGGGAGCGGAGAGGGGTTCGAGATGGAGGGGTCTCGAGAAAAGGAGTTCAAGGCACTCATCGGGACCGAGTGCTCTGGCGTGAGCATCTGCATGGTCAGAGTCGTAAACTCTTCTTCGACATTTTGAGCGTCAAGCTGGCTCCATGCCAGGTCGAAGTTCAGGCTGCCGCTATCGGTGGATGCAACTGGAGACGTATCGAATCCCATGGTTCCATTGACCAAGTCCGGCACTGGAGACGCAGAGTCGAATGATTGACGATCGAAAGTCAGAGGAATGAGGCCATTAGGGTCAGACCCCTCGAGCTGGGATTGAAACGCTTGGAAGTCCAACGAGGTGGTTGGCAGCGGGCTGAAATCATTTACACCAGCGGCTAAATCCTCAAATGGGCTATTCGTAGTGAAAAGCGGGAAGTCGCCGCTACCTGTTTGGGTAGGGGGATCCGCGAATGAAAACGGTGGGTTCGGAGGGTAAGCAGTGAAGGGTTCGAACGGCGAGGGTTCGGAACCGGTAAGGGGTGTTGCAATGTCCTGAGCCTTCGAGCTAGGGGTAGAAATGCTGGGAGTCTGGGGCGTAGCTCCGTTGGACGCCTTCTTGCTGCTCCTGCCATTATGCTTTGAGCGAACGTAATCCCAGCCGTGAGCCTTCTCCATGTGCTGCTTGCAGTTACTCTCTCTCTTTGATGAGTAGGTACATGGCGCGAATTTGCACTTGTACAAAGCGGGGGCTCGGGAATGCTTGTCGTTAATGTGGCGGTCTCGCTCCTTCTCCGTTGGCCATCCAATTTCGTGATATTTGCAGGAAGGTTCGCTGCACTTCCAGGGACGAGAGTGCGTCTTCTCGTGTTTCCTAGGATCGGTCAGTAAGGTGCTTCGAACGAATTGTAGGTCACGGGAGCAAAGCTAATTCAGTAACAGCACTTACGTAAGATCACAAGGTCTTTTGAAAACCTTGTCACAGTCTTTGCACTTCTGGTTAATGTCCATGGGAGGTGCATTCTTCTTGCGGCGAGCCATGGATCGCTCGACGCCCTCATCGACGGAGCGAAGACTGAGAGAACGCTTCATCGCAGGAACGGCATTCTCCTCGTAGGGCTCGCCCGTACGCAGCGAGATCATCTCGCCATCCTTGTGAACCACGAGTTCAGCAGGTCGTCCGTTCTTGGATAATCCACCCTCCAGGGTAACACGTTCACTGCGGACAATGTTAAAACCTTGCAAACCACCCTGAGGGCGGGGAGAGAACATACTTTGGAGCACTAGCCTTTGCACCGTCCTGTGCTGGTTCTCTATTAGAAGGCATGCTGCTTCGGGACTCATTAATCATTGCTGCGTATCGGCGAATCTGTGCGACGAGATCAAGGAAGTAGCCGTTAGTGTAAGGCCTGTCTGCTGGCAGTCGTTGATCGCGTTCGTTGAGATGATAGACCGACGTATGAAGACACTGAATCGTAAATTCGCAGAAACGGAGGTACGAAGCTCTGGAAGCCGCGTAGTTCTTCAAGAAACGAGAAAATAAATGAGCAATGCACCTAACGCCATTTCCTTTTTGAAAATCACTTACCGGTGCCAGCCACAAGAGTGTCTTTTCGAGATCACGGAGACAGCCAATTTCTCTATCTACAATTCGCTGAGGGATACTTTGAACGAGGGGATGGAACGGCTTCAATCTCTCTTCCTTGAGGATGGGCTTGATGACAAGGCGTTCAATCTGCTTGCATGCAGGCAATCCCAGCTGACGCTTCTGAGATACTTTAGCATCAAACGCCGAGATAGAGCTGGTGATGGCCGATTGAGTCATTCGAGTAGCAGCTTTGGCAGACGACTGAGATTCGAATGATAACTGTCCAGCTTTCACTATAGCAAGCATGTTAGTAAAAGGAAATGCGGCTGCAGGCTTAAAAAAAAAATACCTTTACTTTTGTCCGAGGCCGACATGTTCTCACTGCTGAGGGAAGTGCCCAGTCCACTGTCCGAGGCATGGCAATGGGTCTTGCGGACCTTGGAAGGAGTGTGTAGCTGAGAGGATTGAGCAGGTTTGCTGACTCGGTCCGCCATTGACTGAGAATCGATGTGAGCTTGAAGGATGGCTCGAGGAACAGGAAGATCGTCTCCGTTGTCTTTGTCAGAAAGAGGAGAAGACGGTTCCAAGGAGTTGAGGTTAAGGTTGCTCAGATAGTCGACCATGCGCTGCTCTCGGGCGGCGATGGCCTCTAGGCTTCTGGGGCATGTAGGTGAGCGCTGGGGCAGAGACCTAAAGCTAAGCACCGGGTCAAGATCGTCTGATGGTGGTGGGGAAGGTGAATGGAACGTTTCCCCTTTCCTCAAACTCAAACTTGGTGACGACGATGACGAGTCCGCGACATAGCTTTCCAGCGATGTCGAAGCAGAAAGGGAGGGGGGTGCTGTCTTTAAGGGACGCCGACGCGGGTGAACCCGGGTATGCTCAGCCTGGGAAGTCGACATGGCTGAAAAGGCAAGCACGAGTCACAGTGCAGGGCAGACTTAGCAAGTCAGCGGAAGAGAACAGATTGGTCCAAATGCTAGGGTGCCGGCTAGACCACCCTGTCTGTGACTCACCTGGTGCGATGTAATACACGTATTCAGGAGGATGACTATCCTGACGATTCAAATGACGTACATGCGAGTCAATGGCTCGGTCTCCATCGAGAATTAGCTATTTAATCCCAGAAAAGCAACGAGGGTGAAGCAGCAGATGAAAGGATAAAATCTAAACCGAAGGTGCAAACACTTACCGTGATGACAGTTGGCTGTTGATGGAGTGGACGACGGAGTCGACCGATGATCCCTTGAAGGCAGTGCGATACTCTCTATGATGACCGTTGTCCGCGCTTGAAGAGTTGGGTGAAATGCAAGGCCACCAGCAACGTTAAATAGGACTACGACTCCGAGTGACCAAGAAGTAGACAGGCGTGGGAGCGGATATGTGAATGCAAAGTAGAACCACTGCTGTAGATAACAAGATAACAAAGTATGGAGATAATCTCGCTCGAAAGCCCTTGGAGAGATGGGCAAAGTCTATATCGAGGTAAATGGCGACCTTCAATGTCCGAATTCTCTCAATTTTGACGTTAAGAACCACTTCAAAAGGCGACTATCGAGGATAGGAGGAAGGGCAAAGTTGAGCGCACAGGTAAAGCGATGAAAATGTGATGATAAGAATAATGATCGTTATGACGGATTCAAGGGAGGATGATAGTCTATGTCTGGGACGACAGGCTGACATCGACAATAATGGAGGCTGTTCGTCCGGCGCGGATCTCCTGGCCCGCAAGCTGAGGTGGTTTCGATGTCTGCCTGATAGACGAGCCCCCTAATCCCAGAAAGGGAAAGATTGAGAAGAAAATCAGAGCGCTGGTTGGATTGTTATTCATAGCCTCGTTGCGAGGGCCCCACTGTCGTGGCGCTTTGCCCGATCAGCAATCGGCGCATTCGGCCGAGGTACCTAGTGTACCGTACTTCCCTGGGGCTGTGATCCTTAGTTGTATTTTACTACTCTATTACGGGTCGAAAGGGCAAATTCCGGCTGAAACAACAAAGATATCAGGGGTGCTGTACAAGGGAATTACGACATCAGTCTAAGGTAATGCAATTGCCGTTTGGCTCCATTTCCACCCTTTTTGGCCCTCTTAAGGGGTTTCTTTTCACTTTTTAGAGTCCTTTGATTCAGGTATGGATTGACGGCTAACTAGTTTTGGAGTATGCAGGTATGATGAAAGTTGGAAACCCTGAATGTGAATGGGTCGGACAGTTCAACAGTCCGAAAATGAGGACGAACGGAGTCGGACACTTTGGGACCCCGACTGAGCCTCAATCAATTGGAAGGCAAAGGGGCACCACGACTTGTACTTTTGTTATTTTTCTCCGGAGTAACGATGATGCTTACGAGCACAATACGAGTATCTAGGTATCTTTACTCTTCCGTGGCGCTTCGAAAGTAGCCAAATGACCTTAAAACAGAACATACGAGAAAATTAGTATGTTCGCAGTAGGTAAAGGAATCCTTGAGAAAGACATATTAAGGGATTGTTTATCATGACTGTCCTTAAAGCAATGTCGAAAGCATTTCCCTTTCATGATCGGACGTAGATCAATACACAGTAAACGGGCGGTCATGGTTGTCACGGTTGTTACAGTCGATACCATGGTCATGTCTCAGAATGACTTGTCTTTTGGACAACTGGTTTCTCATCCTGGCTCAGACATGACAGGGATCCTGGACTCGCTCACATGGTGATATGATTCGACATTTTTCCTTTTCCATGGATAACTGTTCAATCTTCTCGTAATAATCATCTTTAGCATCTCAACACACTCTCCCGTCCAGTAAGTGAGGGCCTCGTAGCCAGAACCGCAGCGACTAGGTTATCCAACAGTGCGTACGTACCTTAGGCAGCTCAGTTTCAAGTGGTTACGTACTTGGCTGCACCCACCCATGTCAAGTATGTGGCTATGTGCGGAGTCTTTGAGCCTCATCCCTCTTTCACAGGGTCTGGCCACACTCGCAGAAAGCCTCTGACATATGGAAGGGAGCAGTGTCGTTCCAGCTCGACCGCTCAAATTGGGCCTTGATCCAATCAAAATCCCCAGGATATTACCAGATGTCGGTGACGGTTTGCGTAGGGGGCGCTTCGTTTCCCTAGTCAGAGACTTGAAGTGAACAACTGGCATCGTCTGATACCTTCTGCTGATCGGCTCACGTTTGGGGCTTCAGGTTCCCGTCCCTCTGGTTTGCATTCACAGAGCATCTAGACACACATCGGATACTCACGCAGTTGAACTGGAAGCTCAAGTGTTTAGAATGAGAGGAATTTTTATTATTATTCCCATGCCTTGGGCGGCCATTATCACGGTGCCTTGATTGACTCCGCCACGCTTGGCGAAGCTAAGGAACACACCCCAACATAACAAGGGTACGATGTACGTTACTTGTGTCACGAAGTTGTGGACTTTGACTATCCCGAGCTGTCATACGCTTAATTGTTTCTTTAATCTGTGTGCTCTCGCAGCTCCCATTGAGGATGGACTATCTAGTGCTTTGTATGGACGCGATCTGCTACAGCCATCCACACTCTAGAAACACTGCCGCTTCCTCCCTCAGCATATATAAATGCTGGTGTTATCATCTCCAATATTGAACCCTCCCTGTAGTTGTCTTGCCCAATTGATCAATTCCTTGCCGCTGGATAGGACTCAGTTTTTGCGCCAAACGAATTAAACCAGGATGTTACAGGCTCGCATCCGACGTAGAACTGGCTTTCTACAGCGCCTGCCTCTGTATACTACCAGGCATTAGTTATCTACAAGGCCACGTAGTAAAAGGGACCAAGCAGAACGCATCAGTTATTGTTGCTGTAAAGAGCCCCGTCAGTATTGGGACTATCCCTAGCAAAACTGAGGTCCTATTCCTCATCTTCGCCAAGTTCCCTGAATCTCGAAAGTCGCCCTGCGTATCATCCATGAAGACCAAAAGCTAGATGAACATGCTCTAACACCAGCCATGCTCCTTTGGCATATTTTATTCAAACATCTTCAGGCTGAAACTATTTTACATGACTTGAGCTATCCCATTGATCTTCTTTCTCTGCGAACTTGGTACACGACCAGGAACTTGCCTTGCAGTATACAGTAATCACAATGGAGCTGCCATTACAAAACAGATTGTCCAAGAGGTACTGACCATGATCCGTATACATGCGGTCATCCGCTCACCAGCACGTCTTCGTCAGGACTATGCAGATCGCTCGGCAGTACTCTAGTCACGCAACAGCAAGGACTTTTCGTTGTGCAGTGCCGCTGGATACTATTCCACCATTCTCACCAGGCACTCTTCCAATATCCTCGTGGCAATTTACAAGCCGCAATGCCTGACGCAGTCCTGTCTTCAACACTTGGTTTCTCACTTCCTAGCGTTATGGTTTGGCGAGGGTAAAACAGATCGAGGGCTATCGAGCTTAAGCCAACAGACGCGACGCAACGGAACGAGTCATGGAAACCCTCGAGCATGACTCTGAGAAACAAACGTACCTAGGTTAGGAGCGAGTCAGGACCATAAATTTTACATTTATCTAAATCAGCTTGCAAGTGAGTCTTGCCGACATATATATACCGAACCCGTGTCGTTTGGGCTGAGCTCAGATACGCCTATCACAGCCTCGGCTTTCTCTTATACTCCCGGCCGGGATATGGAATGGGATGATATTCGCAATCAGTCTAATATGAAAGATTCCTGACGCTCCCCGGCGGGAGGTTTCAAGATGGTAGTCTGTACAGTATATATGTAGAGAGTGTGCGATGCAAACCTACTATAAGGTCCACGATTATCTCCTTAACTTGGAAATAGCTGCAAGTATAAAGAATGTTCAAGCAACAGTTTCTATCGTTCCCGTTCCATTTGCCAACCGAAGTCGCTGTTTACTGCTTGTCGCAACGGTGATCTTGAACCTTGGAGACTGAGGAGCGGAGAATGGCAAATCCTAGGAGCACTACTATGAGCGGGGAATTCCCATGTTGACTTCATATGAAAGGACTGCATGCTGCCACATCTTGGATCATTTTATCTTCAAACACCAGATATGCTCTTGAGAGAGTGAAAGTTGACCTACGGGTCTTTTTTAATGCAGCATTCAGTTCTATACGACAATCCACTTAATCACCGCATCTTGTGAAGCAGCGCAGCTGGACCTCGGCTCGGGAAGTGGCAGAACGCTCGGGCGGTGCCGAACAGTCACTCGCTCCCCCGGACTTTCTCCATCCACTGTTCTTCTGCCCGCACTTGAGCTAGGAATTATCCTCTACAACATCTGCGGTCATTGTCTGTTGCTTGGTCTTTCGTGTTCTGTCACTACCGGATGATTAACATGGCTTGTTGACTTGATAAATACACCCTCCCACAATCTTTACACCAGACCCAGCATCGTCCGCGCCCCTCGGCGATCACCCCGGACACGACACCGCGCTGTGATTCACCATGGACTTTCCACACCATGACCGTGCTTCTGAACAACCGAGACGACGAAGACGAAATATCGCCAAACGGCGATTACGCAATAGGGCCCCTATATCTGCGCGGCTAGCTCTGGACAGCCAGCTGCGTGGGAGCGTCGGGATTGTGTCTGATGACCTGGCGAACGACCTCTTTCAGCCGCCCTCTGTAACAGGTGAGTGAGCTGAAACGGCTTCACAAAGCCCGTGGCAAAATCTACTACTAGCGTCGTATGTTTGCATGCTAAGTCGCCGATTGTATTACAGATGATGATGGCATTCGCTATCTTGCCATATCGCCCTATACTCCGGGTTCTAGCGCGGTAGATGATCTGGCGTGGACGATTGTCCCTGTCCGGTTGGAGTCTTTAGATCGTTCCCGTCCCTCGCCGCTCCCGCACTCGACGGTCCTTTTTCCGGATTCTGCAGACTCCCTCCAGCCGTTCATACAGACTCTGACCAAACTCGATCCTACGCGCCACTCTCTGCAAGCGCAGCGTATTGTGGAGATCCGAGCTCTGGACGTCGTTCCTTTGCACTTGGATACTGTTTATGTAACGGTAGAGCGAGACTTGCTTCGGAACCATGATGATGTGCAGAGCAGGTTCGGTGGCGGGTTTACCACGAATATGCACGGACCGAACGGGCTGTGGGCAAAGGCGGGAAAGGGCTTGGAGCCGAAGAGATTCACGAAGAAAGCGGCTGCTGAGGTGGAGGAAAGACTTACGGCTGCCGTCAGAGAAGCTCTAGGGACACAGAAAGTGGTGCATACCGGCGATGTAATACCGCTCCCGCTCCCACCGCATCCAATCACCTACGCTCCGGCCCCTCCTGCTCACATTTCTTTCTGCGAACCCGTGTCTCAAGGCCTGCTTGCGTCTACGACCAAGATTGTTCTCATTCAAGCGCGTCCACAGGGCCACAGGGCGCAAAGGAGTCTACGGTCAAGGCCAGGGCTGCTCAAGCAGGTTGCGGAAGACGAGGCGGACGATACATCAAACGAGCAATTTTACTCCGCTGCCGAAGACAAGCCCAGTGAGAGTGGGACTGAAATGGAGAGCACAACCCCGCCAGATGATTCGGAAACCGAGGGTTCGGTAGGCAATGCGAGTGACACCTCCGATGACTCGTTGGAGGATATGATCTCGCTGACAGCCCCGGAACTTCCGCAACCACCTTCTGGTGTTTTGTCTTCAATCACCTCCGCTACACCCCGTGCTGGTGGTCGGAGACTTGACGGCATTCACACCCCTGGGTCCGTGGCATCTAACTTCACCTCGGCGACTCTGCGCCCGGGGAGAGGACCGGGGAAAGTCTTCAAGGCAGAAGGTTTACTTCGTGGAATTCCAATCGAGCTCCTACACCCCAGACCTCGGGAAGACGATGACCCGGAGTCATTCATCTATGTGGATATCAGCACGCTCGCGAAAATCGGCTGTTTTTCCGGGGACTGGGTGAGAATCGAGGCAACAGAGGAACCCCAGGCGAATATATTTTCGTCGATCCAGCTCGGAAGCTTCAACGAGCATGACGAAGAGCATGGTAATTGGCGACCAGTAAAAATCTACGGCTTGCCTGGCCTTCCGTCTGCCAAACCTAGGTATTCGATCAACCAATCCTCTGACAGGCGCCCTAGCATCTCCCAACGCCCTCCACACCGGCTAACTCCGTCGGTCTATGCTTCTCCATTGCTGTTGAACAATCTTGAGAACACGAAATATGTGCGCATCTCGCCGATGGCATTTACCACAGGTAACGGCCCTTCGAAGTCCGCTGTTCTGCATCAAGTCAAGGCCAGCTCGGCCAGGCAGCCACCTTTGGCCAAGGAAGTAAATCTTTTGAAGGTTTCCACACCGCTCTCTATGGATCGTGTCCTCCAGCCGGCCTTGTTCGCAGGACTCAAGCAGTATTTCGAGTCGAAGAGGCGGATCTTGAAAAGCGGTGATCTTGTTGGCATCAGCGTTGATGAGGGACTTGGCAGAGCTGTTTTCTCTGGCGCCGCGGCCACGGATGCAAGCACTCCAGACGAAGATTTGACAATACGTTTCAATCAAGCCAATCAGTCTTTGCAGGGTGTGAAGAAGGTTGGCGTGGCATGGTTCCGCGTCGCTCATGTGGTTCCCGGCAAGTCCGAGGATCAGGATGAAGACGATCAATGGGGAGGGGTAGCCGTTATTGACTCTGCGACCACCAGGATGGTGCAAGCTGGAAGCGATGTCAGCCGGGTTCCCGGCACCTTGGAGAATGGTTGGGAGTACTGGCTTGGGGTGAAATCCGTACCAAAGTCCATTAGCAATGCGCCGGGCCCCCATGGTCTGGTCACTGAGCCACCGCAGCTGTTCGTACCGCCATTGCAAAAACGCATTCGCGAGCTCATGGCAGTGGCAACGAGTCCTCGCGCCATTCAGCTGGGAATGAAACCTGTTGTGATTCTTTTGAGATCGCAGCAAAGACATATTGGAAAGACTACGGTCGCAACGCGCGCGTGTGTAGACATTGGCCTTCATACCTTTCCCATTGATGCCTACGACATCCTGACTGAGGGCGGCGCCAATGGCGGCGATGTGAAAACAGAAGCCTACCTCAAAGCGAGAGCCGAGCGGGCGTTTCACTGTGGATCGCACTGCACAGCGCTTCTCATCAAGCACATTGAGGTGTTGACTGCCGATAGAATAGTGTCGGCGATGGCAGAAATCCTTGCAGATGCGAGAGTTGTTATTGCCACAACCACGGATGTGGAGCAGATCCCAGAGGGGATCCGCAGCATGTTCACTCATGAATTCGAGATGACTGCGCCAGAGGAGAAGGAGCGTGAGGGCATTCTCCGAAATGCTGTCGCTGAACGAAGCATCAGACTGTCACCCGACGTCGACTTGGGATCGGTGGCTCTGAAGACGGCCGCTTTGGTTGCAGGTGATTTAGTGGATGTCGTCGAAAGGGCGTCCGCCATCAGAACCGCCCGTCTGGAAAAGCTAGCGGAAATGGCAAGCAAAGTTACGCCAGAATCCCAAGTCAGTGTCAGGGACGTGCTTGTCTCTGGCGGCGATGCGGCACGAGGGGTCACCAAGGCCGATTTCGACGCCGCTGTTGAAGCTGCAAGGAAGAACTTTGCCGACTCCATTGGGGCCCCCAAGATTCCAAACGTCAGCTGGGAGGACGTGGGTGGACTGACCAATGTCAAGGATGCCCTGGTTGAAACTATTCAGCTGCCTCTTGAAAGACCTGAGCTCTTTGCCAAGGGCATGAAGAAGCGCAGTGGTATTCTGTTCTATGGTCCTCCCGGTACTGGAAAGACCTTGCTTGCCAAGGCTATTGCCACCGAATTCTCCCTCAACTTCTTCTCCGTCAAGGGTCCCGAGCTGCTCAATATGTACATTGGTGAATCCGAGGCGAATGTGCGACGAGTGTTCCAGCGCGCTCGGGATGCTCGGCCTTGTGTTGTTTTCTTTGATGAGTTGGACTCGGTCGCGCCGAAGCGTGGAAACCAAGGCGACAGTGGCGGTGTTATGGACCGCATCGTCAGTCAGTTGCTTGCCGAGCTAGATGGGATGAATGGTGGTGAAGAGAACAGTGGGGGCGTGTTTGTCATCGGCGCCACCAATCGTCCCGACCTACTGGATACGGCCCTTTTGCGTCCTGGTCGTTTCGACAAGATGCTCTACCTTGGTGTTTCGGATACACATGAGAAACAGGCTACTATCCTTGAGGCTTTGACGAGAAAGTTCGCGCTCGACCCCGAAGTGTCGCTCCGCCGGGTCGCCGACCGGCTTCCCCTTACTTATACGGGTGCCGATCTGTATGCTCTGTGCTCCGACGCCATGCTCAAGGCCATCACGCGCAAGGCAACGGCCGTGGACGAGAAAATCAAGCAGTTACCGGGCGGGCCAGTTAGTACTGCATACTTCTTTGACCATCTCGCGACGCCGGACGACGTGGCTGTCATGGTGACGGAAGAAGATTTCACCCGGGCTCAGAGCGAGATGGTTCCCAGCGTCAGGTACGTTACGAGTAGTCAATATCTGACAAGGTTATTGAAAGAAATTTGCTAATACCCCTGCAGTGCCAAGGAACTGGAACATTTCGAGCGGATTCGGCGACAGTTCGAATCCGATGACAAGAAGCAGGAGCCGCAGAGCACGGGGCCAGGATCCAAGGCGCCGCAGACCATCGGCGATGCTCTTGAAGCGCTCAGGCTGGGAGGCCAGCTTGATGGATTCATCGATGGACCGGTTACGAATGGAGACCACCCTTCTCCTAGCGGTGGTAAAGGTAAAGGGAAGGCCGGGTCAGCCATGATGCGAAGTGTCAGCGGCCAATCTACAAGCAGCAAGGGCAAAGGCAAGTGGAAGAATAAGACCGTCTCAGGCGGAGACGGAGAGTCTGATTCCTCGCCCGATGTTGCCAATGGGGATGACGACTACATTGTCCGGACGGATCACTTGGTGAATACTACAGACGGAGCGAAGTAGGCGGTGGCTTTGTTGCAATGGAATGAGATGAGGGATGAGCATAGCGTAGATTTGGAGGGTGATATTCTCCATGTTGCATGTATATATTATGTTTGCATCAGATGCTGTATCGATACCATGTGTCATCGTTCCGCTGTGGATCGGAGTTGACCGTGTTTATACCTCTATCAATATGTCGATGAACGTTGATGATATGAATGGATTCGTCATAGAGTAACTGTGTGGAGCTGTCTGGCCGTTCTCCGATAATAATAGTGCAACCAAGCCATGTGCTCACGTGGGAGACCTCCAAAAGATACTCCACTTTCTTTCCTCCTACTCGGTACAGAGGACCTACCCAGGAATGAAGGCTTATCGGGATTCGTGTGTCAATTCGGTCGATAATCATCAAATTGCCCCGGTGAGACATCAGCCATCTGCAACCAGTCCACCGAACTCCGTCGCCCCATATATATATCGTCTCAAGCAACCTGACTACGTGACTTATCAATCTCTACTTCGAAAATGAATCATCGATATCTGATTGCTGAATGATATCTCGGAAGTGCTCCGTCGCCAAGTGATACCTTTTCAATCTCAGTCTGCATAAGCTTTCTAGAACCAGCCAAATCCCCGACCAAGCGTCCAAGACTCTGTGGCTCCCACCCTCCCAGAACGCTAAGAAACGACTTCCCGCAGATCGTCCTCTTCACTTTTGCCTCCTTTCATCTGACTGGTCATCGGCGCCGTGTCTTCGGCAACTTGGACGAATTATCGTCTGCTACAGTCCCTATCTTGTCACTGCATGTACGGATGTCCTGCTTAGTTGACCGAAAAGGTACCCTCTACGGAGTAGGTACTCGGTACCTTTTGGAGTAGACCCGGTCCCTATCAGTTTATCATCTGGGTCGCAGTCCCTTAGACGCGGTGATGCTGTAATGCGTTGCGATTACCCCATATCCATTAGGTAACAGTTGAAATCCCCCGCGATCAGCTGGTGGGCCTTGTGAGGGACAAGGGGACATGATGGCGTACTCCGTATCTACATTCCCAGGAATCCAGCTTCCGACGATGGCAAATAGCATAACAAGTAGATAGAGAACTGACAGGGTCAGATTGAAGAAGGTTTGAACTTAACTTTTGAGGCTTTCCCTAGCAAGGACCTGTCTACCTAGTACACTAGACTCTACCTAAGGCTGCCAGAATTGAGTTTCCCCGGCTGGGGTAAATCCTACACTCACACGCCAACTTACTTATAACCTGACAATATTGCTGCTCTGATTTCGACTTTGTTTTTCAGATTATTTTACTCTCGTCGCGTTGAACACTAGATTTACTGTAATATCTGCGACATGTCTTCGATAGAGAAGCACAAAGGCCAGGTTGATGATGACGCCCAACTTGCGGCCATGGGCCACAAGGCCGAGTTGGATCGCAATTTTTCTATGCTGTATGCTTTTCTTTTATCATATACAGACCAAATTCCTTGAGCGATTACTGATGAATGATGGATTTAGATCGATGTTAGGACTGGCGTTTGCGATTCTGAACGTATGCTTTTTCTCTCTATGATTCCACCGGATTGCGATATCGGATACTAATGACCATATCGTGCTAGTCGTGGACGGCTCTTTCAGCAAGTTTATCGCTGAGTCTTCCTTCCGGAGGAAGTGTGAGTGTTGTTTGGGGTAGGTTTTTTGTATTTGTATTCGCTGTCAGGCTCGGTGCTGACTTGGGGTACAGGGTTGATCACTGCGGGGATCTGTAACCTTTGCATTGCGGCTTCGCTGGCCGAGTTTCTGTCTGCGTATCCTACGTTAGTATTTCTGACTTTGAAATTTGGGATTCGAGGTGTTGACGGCATATAGGGCTGGTGGACAGTATCATTGGGTTGCAGGTGAGTTATTATATTCCTTGTGAACGTGTGAA
The DNA here is from genome assembly GCA_012656285.1 of Aspergillus fumigatiaffinis. NCBI lineage: Eukaryota > Fungi > Ascomycota > Eurotiomycetes > Eurotiales > Aspergillaceae > Aspergillus > Aspergillus fumigatiaffinis. The sequence continues at coordinate 150,174 of JAAAPX010000016.1, forward strand.
GAGGTGATGCTAACTTTTCTTCGTGTTGTAGTTAGTGAGTTATCCTGTGTTATTGCAATTACGGACAGCGCTAACGGCCGGAAGTCTCCTGGGAGAGATGGATGCCGATTCTCTCTTGGATTACTGGTTGGGTGAATGTGTCTGGCTGGGTATGATGACCCGTCTCGGAGCTTGGGGCGCGTTGCTGATGAAACAGGTCGCTCTCGTCGCTACTGGCGGACTCTTGGGCAGTCAGTTGATCCTAGGCGTCATTTCCTTGATGAATCCGGTAAGGGGGTTGAGTGTTGACGACCACGCCTGTTATGGTTGACTGACACTTTGCAGGAATATGAGGCGCAGCGGTGGCATCAGTTCCTCATCTACATTGCTTATAATATTGCTGCGTTCATCATCAATGCCTTGATGAACTCTGTTCTTCCTTATATTACTAAGAGTGCCTGTAAGTCTCTTTCCCAATGGTTCCGTGAAGTATACTGATGGTATCAAGTCATCTGGTCCCTCACTGGGTTTACTGTCATCTGCATTACGGTGCTGGCATGCGCGTCACCAAACTACAACACGGCAAAGTGAGGACTCCTGTGGCTCTACAAATAACGGACCTGCTGACAAAGTCAGATTCGTGTTTACGGATTTCATCAATGAGACAGGCTGTAAGTGTTGACCCCGGCATTTGATGAACCGAAGCTGACAAACACAGGGCCTGATGGTGTTGCCTGGTTGCTTGGAGTACGTTATTCGTCACGTCAATACATGCATGATTCTGACAGCGATGCAGTTGCTTCAAGGTGGACTCGGTGTTACTGGATTTGTAAGTCTCCACACCCGCAGACGTTTGTACTCGTCCTCGAAAGCTAACATGTCAAAGGACGGTGTCGCACATATGATTGAAGGTAACTCGTTCTTAATACAATGTGGCGACTTGAGCTTACGTGCAAAGAAATCCCCCGTGCTTCGGTTGTCGGCCCCAAGATCATGATTGGTTGCGTCTGTATTGGAACCGTGACCGGTACCATCTTCCTGATTGTGCTGCTCTTTGTTGCTGGCAACATCGACGATGTGATCAGTTCGGCGGCTGGACCTCTCCTGCAGATCCTCAAGAACGCAACCAACAGCAATGCCGGAGCCATCTGCCTGCTGATGTAGGTCGTTTCAAAAAGCCTCATGGTTCATTTCTAATGATCTCTAGATTCCCTCTGGTCTGCATGCTTTTCGCAACTATCTCCATCATGACCACCAGCAGCCGTATGATCTTCGCTTTTGCAAGGTGATTATCTACCTGATTATAGGACTGTCGAGTTGTGCTGACAAGCCTGGCAGAGATGGAGGTCTTCCGGCTTCTCGCTTCTTCAGCAAAGTGCACCCCAAGCTGAAGGTTCCTCTGAACTCTTTGTATCTGAATTTGGCACTGGTTGTCATCTTTGGATGCATCTTCCTTGGCTCTACCAGGTCGGTTGTGTGTTGACGGTATCACAGTACCATGGCTAACATCTACTCAGTGCTTTCAACGCCATTGTCTCCGCTTCTGTGGTACTGCTTGATATTGCATATGGTATGCCAATTGCAGTCAACTGCCTCCGCGGACGTAACATGCTCCCCGAGCGCCCATTTGTGCTTCCTAACCTTGTTGGCTGGATCGCCAATGCGGTAAGTTCTTCTTACGTCCTTCTCGAGGCCAAACTAATATCTTGCTTTAGATCTCCCTTGTCTACATCTCAGTCACCACTGTGCTCTTCCTGTTCCCGCCAGAGCTCCCCGTATCGGGCAGCAGCATGAGTAAGTTCCAATGCACTGCAATGCAGAATTAAGCGGCTACTGATACTGTTGCGTCTAGACTACTGCGTCGCTGCCTTTGGCATCATCATAGTCATCTCCACTATTCAGTGGTTTGTTGACGGACGGAAGAACTTCACTGGACCACGGAACGATATGGACATCTTGACAGGACAACTCCCTGCTGGCCATTACCCTGTCGACAGCAATGCTGCGCATGTAGTGCCTCAGGAAAAGTAGCCTCAGGAAGGCGCTTGCTGTATAGTACACACAGAGTGAGAATGTACTACCTCTATGCTATTTCAATATATTTGAGCAATATTGAACGAGTTCAGTAGTAGCTGTACATAAGTGTATGGAGTAAGTCTGGGTGAGAATAGAAAGGACGTGGTTAGGTACGGCTTTTGCGCCAGAAACTATGGCCTTGCTATGCTGTGAATTACTACTTTATAAGAACTAGTTAATCTTAATCTTACTTATAGTAACAGTATAGGAAGCCATTGTCCCCTCACAGATTACCTAATTCACACTCTAAAAGAACTAGCAGTTCCCCTTACCCCAACCCTTGCCATGAGTCCCTCCCAAGCACCCTGCCCTTTCTGAAGCATTAGCTCCCTGTGCGGCTACCAGCTAAGGTCTGTATGTATGTATCCTCCCGCCGTTCGTGTTGCAGCAGTGTCCTGCTCCGTTTCCGTATTTTCTAGCTTTCCTAATAGGCGGAAACGGTGTCCTGATTTCGTCAAATCTCCCTCAGAGTTGGCTTGAAAGAATTCATAGCTGTCGGTGCATTAAGGGGACATTGAGAATGATTCACAGACAGATTGATTTCCATTCAATCTGATTCAATACAGATTAAATTCCGTATGCGAAACTCTATTGTCTACTTGATCAAGCCTTGATACACAACAATCCTCATATATGCGGGTGTGTCCATACAGTACAGAGCACTCCACTGCCAGCAGACTCCGCAGGCACGGGCGTCGTCGGCTTACCGAGCAAGAAAACCCTCTATGTTGGACCTGAGCGAGCTGGTTCGAAGGGTGTACGGGCTCGCTGAATCGATGGACTGTTACAAGATATTCCTCCTGTAAGCTGCTGGCGGGGTAAAGCTAGTATTTCGATCATCGTCGTTAGTGGCTGTGGTGGACTAGCAGTGAACACATCTGGACTCGCTTGGAGCATTTGTCGAGTCGGCCTCGATATTCTGGTGTCTGGGTGCAGGGATATTCTTCCCTGCCTTACTCCTCATACACTACTCAAAATTGTGTGGGCTGAGAGTCGGTCAACTGCTTGGTGCAGTGAATACTGGATGTCATTTGAAGAGTGGATGAAGACACCACATACCAGCTTGCAGACTCTCAATACCGAAACATACAGGATTAACTGAAATGTCAAGTACCCGGGCCTCGGCTTAGCAGACTAATTCTTCGATCTGTGTACAGATACTCCATAGACTCCGCACAGACATAGCGATGGCCTGATTCTTCTACAGATAGTGGTGATCGCCCGCGGAGCAACGAAACACAATGTAAAAGTACTGTTGCTCTGCGCTAACCTCTGCCAATCCGCTTATTCCCGTCATCTGCTTATTCCTGTTTCTTGCACCCCTGTCTGGATAGCACGCCACCTATGTAGTTGGCCAGAGCCACTTCAACCTTGGCTTTTGCCATCAAAACTCCTCCATTCGCCTGCAAATAAGTATAAGGGCCGACTGTAGGATAGACAGAATTTACTACAGACAAGTTTCTTTCCACCCAGCCCCTCTCACTCTCAGACGACCACTATGTGGACTCAACTACCCACCCTCACAAATAAAGGCAGTGATTATAATCTTGAACCCCACCTCACAGTTTTGCATGATTGCTTCCAAGGCAAAATTCACTCCCCAGAAGCTGCCGCTAAACTAGCATCTGCTGCTTTAGCACTTGACGCCTCCCTTGATGCCCAACTAGGCCAGCTCTGGCATCTATTACTTCAGATTGCATGCAAGGACCCAGAACACCAGGATAAACTTTTTGACATTCTTGTGGATATGTCCCATCTCCCAGATGTTACAAGGCCTGGTGACCATGGACAAGATGAGCCGTTGATTCTCCACAAGAAGCAAGTGTGGAAGGACCTGCCAATGCTGGACTGGGAGATTCGGCGTTACTGGGATTACTCAATTCCAGCCCCAGGTACTAAGGAAGCAGAGGAGAGAGAAGCTGCAATTTCAAGGATGGTGAATGTGAATCACTTTCTCGCCCTTCTCGTTGCAACCGAGGAGCCTATTTTTGAGTGGGGTTCATTATTTGCGCTCGCAACGCTCCGGATGGCGCTTGAGATGCCATGGGAGCATATGGCACCGGAGGATCCCTTAGTGGCGAGGATTCCTGCTGCAGCATCATGGATTGAGGTACTAGGCGTGGAAATATATGAATGGGATGAGGAATATGAGTCTGGGTGCCTTGTTGGTGCTCCAGGTAGTGGAGGGCCGTTGTGGAAAGGGAAGCACGGCTTTTGTAAGGAGAGGTGGAAGCTTTGGAGGGATAGATTTGGCGAGGCTGCAAGGAAGGAAGATGAATCTGAGCAAGTTAGGAGGGTTGCAAGGGAGGCAGAGCTGATGATGAAGGAGATTGAAACCGGGCATGTGGAGTAGATAATATAGGTAGGCAATTTTTACCGGCTATACTATAAGTTGAGTTGATAAATTGCCATTAAACTACTCTAGTTGAGTCCATCAGATATCCCCGCAAAGAACAAACTGGTTCTGTGGTGCCCCGAGATGCGTCATGACACCACAGAAGGCAAAATTATCCGGGAACCCCGTAACTGGGCTATGGCTGGTACTCCAGCGCAGTCGGGGAAGTTGAGATTCTCAGGCGTGTTCCTAAACTCGTGGGGGTATTCGGCACCTACTACCAAAAAAAAGGACAAAATAGTCAGAACAATGAGTCGCAGGGCAGTAGTATGCAACTGAAACTCACCGTTTCTACCTATAACACCGCCGCCTCCTGTTAGGTCGTAGCTCTGAGCAGCTGGAAGACTCTGGCTTGCTGGGACGAGCTGTAGGCATTTACGTCTGCCGACACCCTACGAGCTTATGCTTGATTTTTTCAAGTATAGAAAAGGAAGAACCACGCGTACCTCCACAGATACGGTCTGCTTGACTCAGACGTAAGCGTTCCCTGTTGGAGATCCACCGATTTTATGTAAATAAAATATAGGTACTCCGTAAAGATCAGGATGAAACCTCGGGATGATTCTGGCCCCACCAGGCCCATTGTATTGGTTGATTGGTAGCTTGCAGACCGGCAGGTTCCGGCGACGCCGATCACAGTATTTTTGTTAACCTAATTTTTACCACCCACTTGCGAGTAGGGTATTGAATGGCCGATCTCCAAACACATGCCAGTTGTTCATGCAGTCAAGGCACCTCAGGGAAGGCGAGTTTATAAAAAACGGTGATTCCGTCCCAAAGGTCTGCCTGAACCAATGTCTCCGAATGAAGGCAGCGAACTGACACAAGATCGTACGACAAATCACTTGCAAGAAGCTCTGTCGGCCCTTGATGGAAAGACGAAGCCTCTCATACTGGGCGGCCTCATGAGCAAATGCTGATCCGTTACGCTGCTGGTAGAGTTGCGCAATCTCATTGGATACCATTCCGTCGGGACAGTTCTCACTACCTAGTAACTACCACTCTGGCCGTGGGCGAACGCCGGTGGAAGGAAGCCTAGAGAGCCATTCTGTTCTTGTGCAGCCGCCTCATACTCTGCCGCAGAGGCTAGGTCCAGGACGTGAATGTCAAACGATACAGATGAAAACGACAAACGGGACAAAGAGGGGTTGCAGGGCGGATAGCTAGCAGTTAGCACTTGTGTGGCGTTTTTCAAGGTGACCTTAAGGGCAGGATTCTCGTAGCTTTCCGGAAATGCTCTTCCAGGCTCTTGGAACCATTGCCCGCATGGGCTCATCACTAGAGAAATGGTCTAACCCTTGAACTGGCTTTATTATCAACAATCCGTGTTCATAGAGGAAAAGGATATACCTACATCTATCTAGCATAATATAACTCCAGGCAAGGGTTATTCCTACTAAACTACAAGGTTCACAAACTAGTTTACACGCACAGTATCTGTTCAAGTTTCGCAACAGATAAGGCGCTGCTATCCATGCTCGATGCTGATATAGATGTTCGAGATTAAGCAGACGGACAACTTTTGTTCAAGGAGTATATTCGCACCGGCCAGCGGGATTCGACTTACAGTTGTCTCCATCCATGCCACTGGGAGACCAGCAGTTATCTCCCACAGTACCAATGAATATAAGGAGTGTGGACTAGAGACTGATCTCGAGTCGTTTAGACTATACACCCTATACACTAGCCAAGCTTGCATATGTATCTGGACTCTTGAACAGGGCTGTCAAGTCGGTCATCTTTCCTCGGATGAACCGGAGATTGATCCTCTAATGGGAAGGCCCTGTTTTCACTAGGATACTGTCCAGTCACAGCCATTGGTTAACCACCGGTAGACAAATGTGAGCTTGTCACATATTACTCATTCGTCTCCAACTACCCTTGTGTTCAATTATAGCATCCTATTAGACATTGAGCGGGGTCCAGGACTCTTTAAACTCGACAGCGCTAGCTCAGTACTGGTTGTGGCATATATTTAGTGATTTGATGTGTAATACCTGGTGGTGTATATTGGGATGTGGTGTACTTCTCGATCGCAGGGTACTTTCGGGTTACCAAGCATGTCTTGGGTATTACAAAAGTCTTTTTCCTGAAAAGGGTAACCGAGGGGTATTGAGCTCGATTGATGGGGTAATGCGATCCTCACCAAAAGTACTAGACTGCGCCGCAATATGCCCCTTAGCTTCCACCACAAACGGCCTGGGAGGCGATTGGACGTTCATCCTGGTTCTGGATAATTAATTTGACGCCACCGACAGAATATGTGCATCTGTAACGGGAGATCATTACCGCGGAGGTGTAGATGGGAACTGCACAGCTGTTCAAGCTGTCAGGGAATTTCCTGTAGCAAAAATTAGACCCGCGCTGCTAACTAGGTTAAAAAGGGCCCGGACCCAGCATGAAGTTGCAACGTTTCAAACCGCTGGGATGCTGCTGTAGAAGATTCTTTCTTCATGGTTGGTCTGGATTGTGCGAAGTTGTTCCCTTGCTCGATATTTGCGCTGTACAAAATGGACGTCAAGCATATTTTCGAGGCCACTGGGTGGAGAGTATATGAAGATTGCTCATTTTTGAGCTCAATGGATGAGATGGATGACTGTGCATGCACGGTTTGTCACATATCAATGATGTGACTGTGTACTGTCCTTATATATGATTATTATTGGCTTATGTTTTGACTCCGATACTCCGAGTCCGGTCAACTCCGAGACAAGTCCGAAGAACTGACCAGAAAACAGTCAGCACCAATTCTTTTCCCACAGCAACATCTTCTCCAATCCTGACTGATATCAGATGCATACTACGTGCCATGACATTGAACGTCCGTCAATTCCTCCAAGCCCTTTCACAGGGGCTGGGATGGACCTATTTCCTGCTCTGGTCGGTGTCTTTCTACCCACAGCTCATCCACAACCAACGCCGCCGCGCAACAAGCGGCTTCTCCCTTGATTTCGCTCTTCTTAATGTGCTCGGCCTATCCGCTTACACAGTCTTCAATGGCGGCCTATTATTCTCCCCAGTGATTCGCGCCCAATACGCGCAGCGGCACCCCCAGAGCCCCGAACCACCCGTGCATCTTAACGATTTCTTTTATGCCTTACATGGGACCATCATCTGCTTGCTTATCTACAGCCAGTTCCAGTGGCCTGTTCTGTGGAAATTTGAATCACAAAATCAAACACAGCGGAAGCCAAGCATATTGACGGTGGTCCTGCTCTCAGGATGTTTTGGCCTGGTCGCAGTCGAAGTCACGGGGCTGTTGTATTTCCCACAACTTCATTCACAACAGTGGCTTGATGTGGTGAGTTTCATTATACTGGGAAGAAGGAAAAATGTTGGCCTTGTCTCTGATATCCTTTTTATCACTAGTTATACACAATTGGAAACATCAAAGTGTTCCTCACCGCGATTAAATACACCCCGCAGGCATGGATGAACTACTGCCACCGGTCGACAAAAGGCTTCTGTATGATTGCAGTCCTGATGGATTTCACAGGGGGCATGCTCTCTCTGATACAATTAATTATCGACACTTCCTTGCAAGCAGACTGGTCGGGCGCACAGGGAAATGCTACCAAGCTTGTGCTTGGGAATCTTACCATCTTTTTCGACGTCATTCTCATGGTCCAGCATTACTGTCTGTATTCGCGCAAGTCAAGGAGCATCATAGTGCAGCCATCTGAGCACGATCCGCTTTTGAGAGCAGAGGACGATATCTAGATATTTACATATCCTTTGTCTATTCTTGATGCTATTATCTCCGCTGGCGTAAAACCAACATCTAAAAGTTCCTGGATGCGGCCCGAAAAGCGCAGGCCGTCACAAACATCATCGCGGCCGTCACGGACCAGAGCACCACAAGTAAAGGATCCTTAGCCAGAGGCGACAAAGCCATTCCCAACAGATACCCGACTCCCGCGGTACCGATGTAGCATGCCTGCAGAACTGACTTCATGCTCTTCGGGGCATGTGAGTATGTGTACTCTGATCCAGTCGGCCAGCAAAAATACCTCGGCCAGGGCGATGATTCCAAACATTGGCAGCTGAAGCAGGACATGCACGTGGCTGGGGGTGCGGCCCCTAGAAGACGCAGGGCACGACAGTGGATGGGAGTAACATGGGCCAGAGCGATAGATGATTGCCTGCACAACTGCAGAGTATGCCATGGCCACTGACATGATGAAAAATCCCAGACTAATACGGTTGACAGGGCTAAAGGAGATCTTGCGTCGTTGGAGGAAAGGGTATAGCTTTTTCTGGACAAGCACACCAATGATCACATAGGCGACTGGATTTGACGACTTGATCAGGTCATTGGGAATCCCATGGGTTTCCATCTGTCCAGCCTGTGAGATTGAGACTTGAGCACCCTGTCCCATGCATACCCAGAAAATGGGCCACCCAATGCTGCTGCCGTGTTAGAAGCTACATCAAACAATCAGAATCACTAATGGGGGAAATACCAGATTTTGAATGCAGACAGAGCACCCCGAAGCTCAGAAATGAATTCCTTGTCCCATGGTACCACTACAATATCAACGATCGTTGTTTGTGACCGAGTTGTTCGTCTGCTCAACTGCCTCACAGTCGCCCTTCCATGTTGCGAAAGATGCCCCATAAGAGGCGATGGGATAGGTATTATCACTATACACAGTCTATGTAGCGACAGGCAAAAACAATCGTGGATCGATTGGCGATGTGACACAACAAGGGCGATAATAAATTTTTATAAGCTACCGGAACGCTAATTCCAAGATCTACGCCGCAAGGCCGAGTAGAAAGTTGCGGAAATCGAGGGAGCATGTAGTAGAATCTGAAGAAGTGTAAGCATCAAGACCCCATTCCTTCTTCAGCTGAATCCGCCAGGTCTCGAAGTCCATTTCCTCGCCATCGACCAGCATCTTGCCGCTGGAGATCTCTTCCAATCGCGGGGGAATGAAGATAAAATACTTGACGTGCTTCGAATTACATCTCTTCTTGGGCATCGCGTCCTCCCCCTCCACCAGTTTAACGCAGTCCGGACAAAACTTCCCCTTCCCCAAACAAATGGGGCACATAGAAAACCCATCCCGTGTAGGCGCTCTCCGACGGCATGGGCCGCAACATATATACCAGGGGTCGCTGTTGTTCTGTTCCAACCTGTGGGCGATTGCAACTGCATTTTCAAAGTCGCCCGCGCTCATCAGAGTATATTGCAGGTCAGAAAGGTTCAACTCGTCGTCCGCGCCGTAGTCATCACTGAGGCTTCGAATGCTTCGTTGCACGAAAGGTCGGAAGAGAGCCCGCGCCCGCTCCTCTTGCCCTCGGAGGCGGCAGTAGAGGCCCGAGTAGATAGCTGGCGCGAAGGCGACACTCCCAGAGAGGAAGGACTGGCTTTGCTGCGCGAGCTTCTCAAGTTTGGCCACGGATTCTTCCGCCTCTGGAGTCCCAACTCCGGCCTCGACTGCGTTATAGAGAAACTCCTGAGCCAGGTTAGAGGCGGCGAGCTGTCTGATAATCCCGATCAATGTGTCGCCGGAGGAGGAGGAATATGTATCCATGATTTTCTCCCAACACCTGATTGCCTTTCCTTGGTCCCGAAGAACCTCGTTATAGATTCGAGCGACGGCCATATCCAACTCGGCGGCAATCAACGTCCTCGATCCCTTCCGAGCCGCCCGGGCCGCCGTTTGCAAGCTCTCCAACACGAAGTCAAGGTCATTGGTAGCCAATGCGGCATCGGCAGCAAGCCTTGACTTGACGTCTACATCAAATACGTTGATCAGTAGGAATCGAGTCAACTCTGAGAAATCTCCTTCAGGTGCTGGAGTATCGGCTAACTTCTTCAGCAAGTCCATGGCCGCTTCGTGAGCTTGGTTGTCGTTGTAGTGTTGCAGAAGCGCGTAGATACATGTCCCGCAAGAGGGCGCGTACTGATATGCCTCTTGAAACGCCTCGAACCGTTTCTCCCCATCCCCCAGCTCCCCATAGATCTCACCCATATGCTCCAGGCACTTATGGAGATGTGCGTTTAATGACCTGTCCTCTGGCGACTCCGCAATCATCTTCGACAAACTTAGTCGAGTTCTTTCCCAGAGCTCAATAGATTTCTGCCAGTCATCTTGCTCCTGGTATGTCTCTGCTATCTCACGCAGTGTCCGCCAATCATCCGGATCGAGTTCCCTCGCCTTTTTGCAATACTGGAGGGCCTCATCAGGGTACCCTGTTTGACGCAGAGCGACCGCACATTGTCGAAACCACCGACTGGTCTTTTCAAAGCCACCAAATTCAGCAGCCTCAACTACTTCTTCCGCCGTCATGTGTCTGTCGTGATCGTGGAACTCCTCGCCCTTGATTAGCATCTGATAGCGCCATACAATAGAGGCCATGGGAACGGGATTAGGCAGGTCTTCCCACAGCCATCTCTTGATGCAGAACATTGCCATTGGTTTAAACGAGTTGACTGGCTCATCCTCTGTCGTCGAAATAAACTCCTTCTCTTCCGGGGATAAAAACTCGAGGACGTCTTGCTCTTGCCACCATTGTCGGACAGCTTTGATAGTAGCCGTAGGAAGAGCCCAATCGTTTTCCCCAAGCCAGTTCGACATTGATTCTTCCGACCGAAATGCTGTCAACAGCTTCTTCGCGATCTCTCTTTTATCCTCTAATGAGCACTCGGACGGGGAAATGGTGAGCAGGTGACGACCCCAGTTCCGCGCAGCATATCGAAGCAGGTGCCCCGAGTCATTGGCCTTTGTTGCAAATTCAAGATCGGTGATTAGCCTTAAGTAAGTCTTTACGATATGAACTTTGGCTTCATGGCAGTTCACCCCAACGGCAATGTGGCCCTCCTTAGCCGACACCTTGCCCTCCGACTCCCGGAAGAAGTCGCCAATGGATGCATGGCAGAAGGCGACGGTAGTTGTATCCTTTTTTGAGCTGAAGGCCATGAAGCAATCCATGTCCTCAGAAGTCACAGCATCGGCACCTTGTTTCTCCTCGTCGGCGGACCAGTCGAGCGCGTTTAGGTTGATCGGTCCATTCTCTAGCTCGGCCGTCGTAAGCCCATCTTCTCGGTGTAAGGTGAAGAATGACGCCCACTGGCGCCGTAGGGCCCCCTCAAGGTCAATCATGCCATCCCCTTCAGGTGATTTCAGTCTGAGGATCGCCTCTATGTCTGCCAGGCTCCATGGCTGATCCGCGTAGGTGACCCAGAGCAACGCTTCATTGAGATACTCGAGCTCCTCCTCATCGGAGCTTTCAGAGAGACTGGCTAGTACGTGTTGGAGCATCTGCTTAAGGCCCCGGGGAGCCTGCTTCAGTGCTTTCCGCATACTAGTCTCATTCCGCTTCTTAACTAACTCCTGCAGCATAAGATTTACCCAAAGGAACATGCCTTCCGCCCCAACTGTTAGCCTATCAATGATCTCATCCCGCAAGTTAGCCGACACCCTTCGCAGAACCAGGGACTTTTTGATGCTGGCGTGGATATACTCGCAGATATCGCCCGAATTCTTCTGCTTGGTGACATGAAGGGTTGGGACCTTAACCTCCAGACCTTCGAGCAGTTGGTCGCTAATATAAGGTCGGCCAACTATGGCTAGCTGCAAGCGCGACTTATTGCTATACAAGTCCCTTGCCAGGTCGAGGAAGATCCTCCGCTCTTCATCCGGGGTTTCATCCAATGCATCCAGCAAGATATATGCGGTGCTCTTGCTGTCAATATTGGGTTTGTTAAGAAAATATTCAACGAATAGGAGACGCCACGCACTCTCGAGGGTGCTGATCCGTTCATATTCCTCGATAGTCCCGAGATACTTCAGGTATACTGGGTCACACTTGCAGATCTGAAAGGCCAGGTCTCGCAAAGCCTGATGAACGGACCTTGTCTGGGGATTGTCCCCTTTGAAGAAGAAGTATCCGATAGAAACCAGTGACCTACTCTGAGAGCCTGAAGGAAACTGCTCACGAAGGAAACTGATAATATTCGTCGCTAGAAATGACTTCCCCGCACCCGGATTCCCAGACACAAAAAGGATCGGTGTTTCCTTATTAATCCAGGATTGGAAAACATCTTCCCTGCGAACCCAGTCTCCTGTGCCTGGTACATGGGCCTTGTGGATCTTGTCGAACCACTCCCGGGCTGAATCGATCTTGGATGGCCTGAGGACCTGGCTGACGAGTCTCTGCAGGGCCTCTTGATCCACAGCGGGCCCCTGCTTTTGCTCATCCGCGGAGACGATCAGCTTCCCTAGCAGCTCTTGCACTTCCTGTACCTGTGCGCCCATCTGGTTCACTGTCATCCCGGTCTCCAGGACAGTCGCGCTGATGGTGTTAACGGACACAGAAATACCATCAACTACACGGCCAGTTCTCTTCGACTCAGTCAAGGTCTCGGCTCCAACTAAGTTAGCTTCAACCCGGGTGAGCTTGTCAAGTCTCTCCATCGCCGCTAGGATGGCGTCGTCGTTACCGAGGAAGATATTCCGTGCGAACTTAAGTAGTCGGCCGCGTCGGATGGTCTTCAATGACAGTGCAAAGATCTCCATAAGCGTAACGATGATATCGCTGAGTTTGTCGCTCAGGGCTTCGGAGATGGCTTCTTGTGTATATGCTCTTAGCCGGATCGTGTAGTCCTAGACTTGTTCAGAACTCCATCTATCCTTTTACTAGTCTTGGTCCGCCAGACCCATACCTGCAGCATCTGCATCAGATCCTGAATCGCCTCATACGAGGCCGATACCCCCTTTGCAGCGCCCATCAAATGCAGCACGGCCCCAAAGACAAGACTGCTGGGGGGAATCATCATCGAAGCGGCCCCAGCCGCGAGGTTGCCGAACAGTTGCACGGGGATCATGGCTGACTCGAGAACATCGAACATAACAAATCGCTTTTCACGGAACTCGCGAAAGGCCCTATTCCTCTCATCGATTTCTTTCATGAGATCTTCAACATTGCGAACCTTGGAGAGGAAGTCGACCTCAAGAGTCTCCTCTGTGATTTCGCGGTACTTTTGGATTGCCTTCTCATAAATGGCAGGGAACTGGTCCGTGGGAGCGCCCATGTTTTATGCTAAAAAATCGATGCAATTCTCGCAACCCTGGCGATCAGGTGGAGCTGGGTTGGAATTTGGTGAGATTATCCCCATTTATCGGCTACTGCATTGTAGAGAGAAGTGCGGGGTACTGTCATCTTACTACATTGAATTACATGCCTGCAGCGCACTTGCGCCACTTTCTTGCCATGCTTACATACCACATATCTCCCAGCTCATATGCTATCCCTTCAATACTACTTATATATTGCCTGCCGATATCAATTAGCCGCAGACTAAAACTGGTACATACAACCATTGGGTGTGGAAAACAGGGCTTCCCGTCTGCTTAGCCGTACTTAAGCCCATTATTGAATGTGGTAAATTCTTAAAACGCCTTCATCCCCTGGAAAAGTAACCCTATAATTTTAGTATGGGTGCTAGTGATGTGGGTAAGGACTTTATTACTCCTTATCACCACCCTAGAAGATGGCTCATAAGTGGTAATGAGAGGTGGTAATGAGGGTTCATAAGTAGTAAGGAATAATACCTTTACTAAGTAAAATGCATGCTAGGCCACTATTCTAGTAGCTATTAAATAGGCTAAGAGCCCTATAGTTTAAAGATAAAGTTATTTAATTCCTATCTTAATTAATCTTTACTAAATTATCTACTAGCCCTAACTTCTAGGAAGTGACTCTTCGCATATTCAAAGCAACTTTCCTCCACTATAGTCTGAATAGTAGTCACAATACAATGCTGACTCTAATATATCAGATATACTGGATAGAGTGACAGAGTTAAATAAGACTAGCCCCCTTTTTATTTGCCCTGTGGAAATAATGCTTCTAGAAGTTAATATTATCCTTAAGGTGGGCTTCATATTCTTTAACTACTATACCTCTTACTTAATAGTCCTAATTATTATTATTCTTAGCAGGCTAATCTAAATCATGCTCTATTAGCTCTACTTTACTCCTAATCTGCACTGTGATCTCCCTCATGGCACTTACTTCATCCCTTGCAGCCTCCGCCTCAGATGCTTCTCAATCTACACTCTAGGCAGGTGAGTCGTGACACATTAAACAGCTCAGGGAACCTCATCTTAGCTTTTAGTGTTATAAATCTGCTCTTCAAGCAGGGCCTTTGCCACCTAACAAACACAGTCAATATCATGCTCTCAGATAATTCCTCCTATAGTCAGCTGATTCTGTTAAATAAGATTTTTTATCTTCATCTGCTTGCGCAATTGCGCGTTAGGACCACAGAAGATATATTGGCAAGCTAGGTAGACAAGCCGCTCATCAGGAGGAATCTTCACCATTGCTGAATGTCGGAACTCAATCACTTGTAAATATGGTATCTCTGAAGGAAGTAGAAGGCAGTTGGGCCCCCTTTAGTAGGTCTTCCCCTTTCACCGAAAACAGCACCTAGTTTACACAGGTGGTGGTGGTGAATTCATACCCTGACCCCTCGCCTAGGCGATATGCAGGATACAACTATGTAGTCCTAGGACCTAGGCTACACTGCTTTCCAGATTCAGCTGCCCTACATAATTGCCACAATTGATCTAGCCTAGCATGGCAGGGAGTGACAGACTCCCGTAAACATTAGCGGGACGTTCTTCTGGCTATAATAAACATACTCTGATCCTCACAGAGCGCGTTGTGCCACCCTTTCTGCGGGCCCAACGACATTCTCTCTAGCCCTACAAGTTTTAGAAACAAACGCTACTGTAAAAGTTTAGGGTGCGGGAATCTTTGAAGTAAAAGTTTGATGAGGGAACTCGATTTCCTAAGCAGAGCAATAAGAAGATAACCTAGCGTCGTTTCTCTAGCTGCCAGCCGTATCTAGCGTCTTCTCCCACTCAAGAGTCATTGATTCCATGGTGGAACCTGCCCACCGTTGACAAGGGAATCCATTTCCCTCTACCAGTTTTGATAACATTTCCTTTCGATCCATGCTTTTATTGTACCATTACCTGAAAGTGATCCTCAAGCCGCCTGGCCCACAATTCGCGCCCCCGATAAAGGGGAAGATCGATTCTGTTATGCCCGTGCGGCTTGTGGAAAATAATTGCATGATGGCTTCCGTCATGGCTCTTCCATTCAAAGCGACGACCGGACCCCAGCTGAGGCGTCAAAGAGAACCCTATACTTAGTAGAAAGGATTTCCAGCTGCAGAATGTTGTCTGTCCTTTATCGTTTAAAAGATGGTTCCAGAAATCTCTATCCTCCTCTTTTTGGATACGAATTAGGGGTATGCAGGGTGGCCTGACTATGGTTGATGCCGTGACCGCCCTGCGCAGGGATCTTGATGTATTGGATTGGACTTTACATTCTTTTGCCCTTTTCTTCTGGGTTTCAGTCACCTCTAACTTAGTCCCTTGTGTGCTCCATGCGATAGAAGAAGCGTTGGATGCAAAGATAGGCGCTGCTGGAATTGGAGCATCACGTTGGATAATAGCAACAATGTGACTGGACACCGCATTATTACGCATACACTGATCAATAGTGTTCCAGAAGATGCGGTGCCTTTCCTTTAATGATTGTGCTTTATTGGAAATGGAGACATTGAGTTGGTTCACTTTGCGGCCTAGATTTTGTATTGTACTCTTAATAAGCAATATCCATGGGCGTTCACGTCCATTCCACTCTGTTTCTGTATCATTTGCTAATGAGGCATACTCGTAGTTGAGGCTGCGTATGTACTGGTAATGATTGGAAGTCTTCTGCATGCAAATGGCCAGGACTGACATATCATTAAGGGCTTGCGCGATGGGAAATGGCATTGAATTACTAATATTGACTTTTGACATCTCGCGTTCAATGGTCCTTAAGACCGTACGTAGGCTAATCATGCGTAGCGTTGGGTCATTTTCTTTCATCATGTCAAAGAGATAGCAAAATGTCTTTGTCCCTTTTAATGTCCATCCTGAGGACAGCGCCATGTTTTGCATCGATTCAAGGGCCTTGTTAAGAATGGAGCGGAAGACACGGTCTAAAGATATCACTTTCCTAAGTAGCTCACCCGTAGGGAAAATCCAACAAATAGACTCAGCCGCAAGTAATGCAGGCGGTGGCCATTGTTTAGCAACATTCCATCTTCCACCGCTTAAGCGAGACCTTTAATTTGTAAAGTTTGCTCCCAGGTTATATACAGGAAAATGGTTCATGATGATTTTTTTGCAAATCTTCCAGGCTCTTTCAGATCGAGGATCTCTGGTTGACATTTCTCTTAGCCAACGAACAGGTTTCTCCACACTATCTGCAAGTTTACCGGTAGTGACCAAGCCTTTTTGCTTCCCATGCTGCAGCTTCATCAGGAAAACAATCACGGACTGCATAAGATAACGTAGCGTACACCACCAAGGCGAGATATTGTAAAGCCAGGAAGTGTCGGGGCAGTCAGGAAACAGTGACAGCATCTGATATGCTGATTCCACACATGAATCGGCCAACTTCTCGCATAGCGCACTGCTAGGTTGCTTCGTTGCTCGACAAAGACGGGGCTGAAGAAGCAGAAGCTTTGTACTGTAGAAACGAAATGCCAGGCTTACTCGCTGCCTGATATAAACATCAGACTGAACTTTTGTATCCTGAAACTGTAGTTCAGGTGAAAGCCGTGAGGACCAGTCGTCTAATTTTGTATTTAGCGAAATGGTGATATCCTCATGGACATTCCACGGTTCACTCGAACCTGCAGGAGCATATAGAGATTCAATAGACTGCCTCATCAAAAGGGTCAGCTGAACAAAAGAAAGAAAACAGCGCGAACTATCAAGTGCAGGGCCACGGCTCCCTTCTCTATCTGTCTCCAGGCCGTCACGTACAGACGCTATAGACGTCCGAGATGCCTCTGAGTTCTGACCAATAGTTAGCATACTCCGTTCAGACCTTCGCTTCCGGGGACATCGTACGGACCATATTCTTCCTCCGATTAATAGCTCACTCTAGTATACTCTGTAGTATCCTGTTTATATTAAAGCAATCATTTGCTTGTGATGTCTTGCCGTCTCTATCACCGAACAGGCTACATTCCCGGCCTTGACAGAAAGACGGTCAAGTCTTCAGAGAATACGAACAGAGTACGGTCACCGTCGGCGCTGGGGCCCGGATGATACATACCTTGGATGAATACTGGAGCAGTTTCGTGCCTAGTTCCACCATATATTATAACAGCATTCCCTGATGCAATAATACCATAGTGTGTTTGTGGCCCACTGTCCTCACGTTCATCCCTTGCCACGTCCTACTCCATTAGACACCCATCGCAAGTAGCTGCAGTTGGAGGATGCTTATACTGGATTTAGAACAGTCAGTCATATTGGCATTCTAGTCACCTGAAGTTTCATTACATCCGTGCATTTTTTTCGCATCACTTTGTCGATAAAAGAAGGATAAAGAGGGTCTTTGATTAATGCATTAGTTCTCATCTTGTTAACTGCAGCTAGTAGTAAACTTGGTGGATTGTTTAATGACCTAGTGCGGGTGAGTTGCCCATTTTTACTAATTTTGCCCATATCATGCTGGAACACACCACCACAGGTGCCTGTAGGATAACTGATCATAATATCACTGAGCTGTATGTTATTAGCAGTGGATGGAATTTCTCCTCTAAAACTGACCATCAGCCCAATCCATAGTGACTTGGAAAATGTATGCATCATGTTATTAGCAACTGTTGTCGCTAATCATCCTATATTACCCTCCAAGACACGCGAGCGCAACATAATGTCTGCCGATTCGGCCCAAGATGTATATATTTATATCTGCATTATCCTGCTCCTTGAGAGTCCCAATCTCTCATTAAGCATTTCCGGAGCTGCAGCTGCCTCAATAGGCAGGGCACAGATCCAGCTAATCTGGTACTCTTCCAGTGTGGGGGAAGACATCGTTCTCCAGCTGTATTAGCAGCAGAACACAACATAAGCACTGTATAGAGAAGAAGATAGAAAGATCAGGCATTCACACAAGGATCACGGATGAATTAGAGATGATCAAAAGATTGTCAGTCGCAACAAAGGAGGGAGAATTCAATGAGCTGGCACTGTCAAGATCAGCCTTGTGAAGATAACAAGGCTGACAATGTTGGTCAGTCAACAGTGCGGGGTCATGGCGGCAAGAGATGAAGCATCATTGGATGGATTCAGGAACCTCTGGATATAATCAGCCTATATGTAGTTGGCCCCTGAACCATCCCAATTAGACACTTTGCGCTTCCTGATTCTCTCATTTAGTTACATATTGAGCTGAATGCAACTTGCTATTCCCATTGCAAATCTACAGGTTATGAGCCCACTCTCTTTAAAGAGCCTCAGGGATTACCTTTGCCATTACCCACTTTTCAGTTCTCTTAATAAGTCTTTTTGATCCACAGTGACCCATTCCTCCCCAGTCCCCACATCCCTTACTTCATTCTTGAATCATTTTCATCTCATTCCTTGCTTATTCGTTATTCATTGCCTGCGGCCCACAGCACGTCCAACATCTACCTAAGCCACTGGTTATAACCATACCTCGTGGGCGAAGGGTCATGTACTCATAGTACTGAGGTCCTCCACGAACCTCCAGGCTCGGCTTGAGCGATGAGCGGCGGACCAGGCGGAGGGCTGCCTCCATGTGTTGGTGAAACATATTCGGGATTCATTGAACCGACTTCGGGCAGTACGTTCGATACTGGGGAAACTATCAATATTTCCTGGTACGGTGGAAGGGTGCAGTATGGAACAGGCCTAACAGCAATTTGGGATTTGGTACTGGTGCACAGCAATGATACTATTGGTTGGGAGAAAGCAATATTCAACTCCAAGGCGTTCACTTTAGAGTCTAATCGAACGGGCCTCTTTTGGACGTTTTCCGATCCATGCAACAATACGGTGTTCAATCAAAAATGGACTATTTCAGCAGACCTGAATTTCTCAAGCACCGATTTTGTACTGATCGCCAAGAACGTGACGACTGATACCGAAAACAGAACTTATACCAGCGATCCTTTTGTCATTCGGGAGAAAGTGGCATCCGCTACGATAGCGTCCATTGCCACCTCAGCCAGCATCAGTGGTACAACTTCGTCCTCTTCAACATCACGGCCAACGGGTACAAGCCAAGATTCGCAGCTTTCTACTGGTGCCAAGGCAGGTATCGGCACTGGCACTGCGCTGGCTGTTATCACTTTTCTGCTACTGGGATGCTGGCTATACCGAAGGAGAAGGGACCGTAAGAAGCGCGGTGCACCAACTAGCGCTGCGGAGGGATACCAGAAGCCAGAATTAGATGGGCAAATCATGAAAAGCCCAGTTGAAGAGGCAGATGGGCAGCAAATTTTTGAGGTTGACGGAGGTAATGCGACTAAACAGAAGATACCGCCGCAAGATCCTGTCGAGTTGCCCATATGATGACCACATCTTAAGTGGCGGCCTCACGCCCATATTCTTTATTTGTTTACCTTATTTATCTCCTACACCGCCTTTGAGTTTTCTGACATCGAGGAATAAGGCCTCACCTCATGTACTATGTAGTCTCCCTATCCACCTATGAAAGTGGACATATGTGGTCTGCCTTGCTGACCAGCGACCATATCAGCACCGATTTCGCGGTAGACGCGGGGAGGGCAGTTTGGTTCGGCCATACGAGGGGAGCTGGGCCGGACCAGACATGGGAATAGTGGGAAATCAACACGCCTGTCGCGCTTTCGCAGAGAAATATATCGCTGATTTCGTGGAAACGCATCTCGCGGGATACACAGGGATGCTGAATGTCGAAACGATCGGGGGCTCTATTATCGAGGTGCATCTACGTTTCTCGCCTCAGTAACTGAACCTGTATGGATCTTTTTTCACTTCTTCCCTTGTTGACCTTTATTGCGGAAAAGGATGGACAGGTCTGTTGGGCTTTAAAACTGCAGCACCAGTGGGGTATAGTGTTCCACAATGGGACGATGAGAAGTATGCGAAGATCGGTACGACTCTTACAGATAACGCTTTGCGGCAGCTGGAAAGTATGTTTAATGTCGAAAGCATTACGATGCAGTGTAGTCGGGAGAAGCCAGTGGAAAGCATTCCGAGACCTTTGGGTGGCTTAGGATAGCCTGGGTCAATGGGTATGATCTAACGATCTGCAAGTTAACCAGGTTGTGCATTGCAGGCATACCTTCATCAATTAGATGATACAGAAACATAGATATATAAAGATATTATAACTAATTAATCAACTCTCTTCTCGTCGCCTTTTAACTGAAGTGGATCGGTTTGAGCGCTGATGATTTCAAGCTCTACTAGGCCTTCTTCTATCGGGCGACCCTGAAACTAGGTGGTGGAAGGGTCGGTTAGAGTGCTATGTTGATTGCTTCATGAATTGAATACTAATACTGTGCGGCAGAGCCAATAGTCATACCATTATCTGCGTAACAACATTTGATATAAAATTATATGAAGAGAACCACATATAGCTGTTATTCCCTCCTATATCAACCAATGTCACTATTTACAAGAACAATTTAGGAACCCATATACACTTTTAGTACAACAGGGTAACCCCTGATTCACAGCGACTCGGCCACCAATACTTTAAAAGTACAACTTAACTTGACCTCATTAACGACTATTTGTGCGCTGGGATATAGTACATCAGATTCCTATGGTCCTCCCTCTCCGTATACGGGACCATTGATATCTTGGTCATCTCACACAGGGCCTGCGACACCATATACTACTCTAACTGCTGTGGCACAGGCTTTTAGAAGTGCTCGAGTTCCTGTCCATTTTTTCATTAGGAGGAGGGTCAGTTTGTCTACCATTGCAGAGTTGGAGATGTCATGATGTTGACAGATGTTGATCTTGTAGAAGTTGATTTTGTCGTCAGCGTCGGTAACAGCGGACGCCATGTCGTTATAGGTGAGATCAAGGGAGGCGCATTGGTGAAGGGAATTGCAGAAGTAGAGGATGGCATGTTTGTCCCGGTGGAGGATGTCGTGATACTCGCTGAGACTATGCACGTTTAGATCAGTTGGTGCCACTGTGACGAGACTTGGATTCTTGCCTGTTGACTGGGACAGAAGACATGGCGGTTGAAGGTGAACTCCGTAAGAACTGTCATGTTGTGTGCTGAGCTAACCCGGCTGTTGTATGTTTTTTTATTCACCAGGTAGATTTAATTCATTTGTCCTTAACAGTGACCTGAATCTGAATATTGCTCACCATAACCGCGCCTTCCTTTTTCAGGACTACCAAGTGAGGTCCTGCCTAAGTCCAGGGACGACAATCATCATCCAACCAAGGTATGGTACCTTCACTCCACCACACCTAGCTGTAAGCCCACGCCCCCAATACTCCGTACTCAAACAGGCAGTTCATGAACAGAAGAGTGAACAACATTATTCTAGTTTGCTATACAAAATCAATTGTACGTATTCCTATCATTCAAATTCGCTAATATAACATTATTAAAGGTATATATTTCTCGGCCAGTCAGATCGAGTCAATCAAAGTTTGAGTGCACCCGTCAAAGAGGAAATGATCACATTAGAAGCAGAATATGAAGCTATTCAAACACTAGAAAAGGTGTCTCCTAGCTTAGACCTTGACGAACAGATAGCCGGCCATTGATTCGCTTACCCTTCCAGCTACGCTGCTGCTTATCTTCTTGCCCCTCTTGGTATTCATTCCTCCCTTGCAGCCGTATAATCTCTTAGATATGGCGTACTAGGCGTTGAATCCATTGTTGAATCTTCTCCTGTGGTAGCTCATTCCATGCCTCTATCCTTTGCGCTTTACTGGTCTCCTTACCTCAAGTGGCTCCGCGTACAGTCGTTCTTCTCTTTAGAAATGGCCAGCATGGCTTGATAGCATTCAAATCAGGGGAATTAGGGTTTACGGAAATAAGGGATAGATCTATGTTTATACACTGGTTAATCACCTATATTCCTGCTATGGAATAATGACTGCTAGGCTGCTCTTCTTAATATACTTGAAGATCTACCTGAAGAAGGTAAAAAAAGAAATTATATTATGCTATCAACCTCATCAATCATAGCATGCATCTGAGTGGCCTCAGCTATCTATGGTATACAGTGCAGAATCTAGTTTTTAGTATAGAATCTAAGCTTCTAGACTCTATGCATTGTAAGTTATTGTTATTTCTTCCCTACAGAAAGTTCTGTTGGATTTAATAGCTTGAAAGTGTGTTTATCTTCAAATTAGTGAAGTTATCCAGGTATGGTGTACATCATAACCATCCCTCCCATAATAGAGTTTGGAATCATCTCTACATCCTCACACTCTGCTGCATAATCCAATGCAGTTTTCCCCTCTGAGTCCTCTAACTAGGGATTGGCCCTCCCCACTGTTAACAAGAGCTGCACTATCCTTGTGTGATGCTATTTAACTATATAGATCAATGCAGTGCTGCTACCATACTAATTCTAGTAATTATAATCCACAATGCTAGACTTTAATAGGATTTTAATAATGGAGATATCATCCTTTATTACACACAGTATAAGCACTGTCATGCTACTAAAATCTACTATATTTATTCTACTCCTGCAAGCACTAATATTCATATAATTCTTTCTTCTTCTTATTACACAGCTATTAGAAGTGCTGTCCTGCCACCTAGATTAGTAAAGTTAAGGTTAATTCTGCCTATACTTAAAAGAATCTTAGCCATAGCTATGTGGTTGTTATAAACTGCTTTAAGGAGCAGAGTCCATCCATAATAGTTAGGGGAATTCATCACCCTTCTGCACTCAGGATCGTGCCACGAGAGCTTGTAGTTAAAATAGATACATGCAATAATGGAGCTGCTTATACTCTTATTCTAATATAGATGATCTATCACTGTGGAGGCAAGAGTTGTCTTTCTAGCCCCAGGAAGCCCCTAATATAGGAGAATTTAAGGTAATTTGTCTTGCTCCATCTAACTTAAAAAGGTTAGATGTATTAGGAACCATCTATAAGTGCCTCTTATTTACTTTATATAGATATCATTATATTAGCTCTCACTAAGTGCAGGCGCTAACTAATCTAAAATTTCCTGTGATTGCTGGCGTTCATTTTATATAAGAAGAGGTTGGATATTGTGATGCATCTGAGCAGCTAACTAGTAGACTATATTCTATTAAACATGTAAAAATTTAGGAGATTGTATTTTAGGTTCCATACTCATACTTCCTCATGCTGTTGGCAGCGGTAGGGGGTCTATTGGATGTAGAAAGTAGGTATAGTCTCAAGGAACTCCTTGGCAAAAGCAGAATAGTAATCAGACAGCCGTCTTCCCTGTGGAATGAGCCACACCTTTTACAGCCACTAATGTTGCGGATGTTCTGGTAGTCATTCCATAAGTCATTACCACTGATACTGCAGTGGGTATTACCCTAGATGAACACACCACAGCTGCAAATCTGATCACCCTAGTAGTTGCTGGACTGGTTAATGCTAGACTTATTCCTAAAGGCATAGATTAGCATTATTATTAAGTATATAAGGGATAATAAGATTTTTACATGCTAATAGAGTAATAACTAGTAATAAATAAGTAGGGTTACTTATGTAGATGTAGTAAAGTAAAAGGGGTTGTTATATTACTGTAGGGTAATAACAGCCTAGTCACACTACTTTATAAAATTAGGGGTTATACATATGCTTAAGCCCTTATAGTTATAAGCAGTGAGATCTAGCTCAAAAGCATTGGTTAAGGGATTATAACCTTGCGCCTGAATGATGAATTTGCTCATGTTGAAAGTGGGTCCCCTGGGGTAACATCTACAGTAAAACCTCGTTATAGCGAGATATTCCAGACAGACCAAATTTCTCGTTATATCGAGGTTCTTGTTATATCAAGGATACATATATTTAGCCTGTAAAATAGCTTCGAATATCCCGCTGAGTCTGTAGGCTTAGCTTTCGGCCCCAAAGAACACGCTCATGCTTATCTAGCTCATATATAAGAGTAGGAACACCCTCTGCCTGCTGCTCCTCATATAAACGAAGTGTTCTTAGTGCTTCTAAAGCCTCTTCAAGTGGTATCTAAGGTAGAATCTCAAGCTCTCCCTCAGAATCATTGTCAAGCTCTGGTCCATACTAAGCTAGAACCTGGCTATTAATATCATTAGGAGTATCCTGGACAGCTTCCTCTGCTGGATTAAGGAAGGTATCAATATCCATTAGGTCCTGGATAGGCGTAGAGACCTTAAGAAGGGAGAACACTTTCTATATATCATCCAGAACTGCTAGATCGACAGGCTCTTAATATGATGGTTAAGAATCTAGAGCCTTTGTAAAGCAATTCTGGATTACCTGTCCAGAAAGATCAAATTCCCAGCTCTGGATTCCCCATCAAATTGCTCGTAGAACATTCATTGAGGCAACTGGATCATGATTAAGCTTAAACTCTTGAAGGATAAAGCGAATCCAGTATCATTTCCAGTATAACTTCCAACAGAAGATAATCCCTTGATTAAGAGGCTGATATCGGCTTGTAGAGTTTACAGGAAGCCATATAATAAGAGTATTCTATAGTGGATAGCCACTAGATTGAATCTCTGTTACAGCAGCTTGATGAGCAGAGAAGTTATCTATAAGAAGGACAACATTCCGTCCACTTATCTGCCTGTCAAACCAATGAAGAAAGTCTATAAAGATTGCTACTGTAATCCAGGCTTTCTAGTTACTCCGCCATATAAGATTCAGATTCTATATATTAACACCAGCAGCTTGGAAAGCTCATGGATTCTTTGCTGTACTAATAAACCATGGTTATAGCTTCTTAGAGCCATCTGCGTTGCAATAGAAGAGGGCAGTTATCCATGCTTTATCTTTCTTTCAACCTAGAAGTTAATGAGTTGAAAGACTTCATGTAGGAGTCTGCTTCCAAAAGAGGCCTGTTTCATCACAATTAAACTAGTCCTTAAGGCTATAAGCACTTAAGACTTATCTAATCTCAAGCATCTCTTAATCTGCCTGAGCTGGAACGCCTCCCTCCTCTCCATGCTGCTGATACCATCTTACTAACCTCCTTGTCTGGAAGTTATAGAGCCATCCATTGCTAAAAGTCAGCATCTCTTACCCTGGGTAGATCTTCTCCCAAAAAGACTAAGCCTTCTGTCAAATAATCTCTGCAGAGATAGGTATTTATCCCTCCACACATATAATCCACTCAAACAAGGCGTTCTCTAGCTCTGGCCAGTTCTCACGGCGTTAGCGCTTTGCATCGCGGGAAGGGAGGGAATCAGCATCAAGATAATTATATTTGCGGGACAAGATATCAGAGATAAGACCAGATGAAAGAGTATGATTGTAGGTATCCTTAAACCATTCACGAAGGTCTTTCTGTGTTGTGTTTGGATAGAGGTGTTTTCGAGCTCGCAAAGCAGCCTTCTGGGATGTTGGGATAGACTTCCTCTGAGGCATATTAGCTAATAGAACCCCTTGATATAACGAGATTTTGTATGGGAGACAAGGCAAAGTTAACAAGACTCGCTGTAGCGAGGGATCTCGTTATTTATAAGGAGAATTAATTGAAGCAAGGGATTCTTCTCGTTATAGCGAGGTTTTACTGTACTTGTAAGTGTAGCTAGTAATATCCAGGGTGATGGTGCTGACTACCTCCCATAACCATAGGGGCGATGTGGAGCCTTTAGGAAGTACACTACTATACTTATAGAGTGTAGTACCTTTAACCATATGGTGGGTGTAGATATAATAGTTAACTTTAAAGTTAACACTCCAGCCTAGATCAGAATCAAACTCATAGCCCATTGAGTCCCAGAGATAGAGGTGGATAAATGAGTAAGGTACCAGAATATCCGCCTGGATAGTGGTTAAAGTGGTTGAAGGAGAGGAGTTGTAGTTAATAACAGTCTTTCCACCAGGTAAAGATTTGGTATTCACAGTAACTGTATTCAAAGCGGTCTAGTGGTAGAATTCGTCGTTGCCATCAACGGGGCCCGTGTTTAATTCATGGATGATGCACTCCTCACCTTTTTGCGCTTTGTTCGGACCCTCATTTTTAGCCCTTAAGGACCCGAACTTTCTGATATAATGGCCGTTGCTTCCAGCTTCTCATCTCTGCACCCCCTCTTGATCATCACACTCATCATCTCATCTTGATATTCGATGTACCGGCGACAACAAATATCAGACAGCGACGACACAATGAACCTATGACCAGTGTTACAGACGAAGCAATGCAACCACGCATACTCAAGAAGACCCAGAACCCCTCCCACTCCCATCCCCAACCACATCGTTCTCATCATACCCCATCTCCTCCTTCCAAGTCCTCACAGCATCCAATTCCCGCTCCGGAATTACCACATCCCTATTCAAACGCCGCTGCATACCCTGTATCACACCCCCAACCTCCTCCCTCGCCTTGCCCGTCTCGCAGACGACAGTCACAGCGTACAAGCTCGCATTGAGGCTGACAATGCTATAAACCCCGTCTCTCACATGGTCCGCAATCGTAATGAAGACTTCGTTAATCGACGCGTTGAATGTAGACCCGAGACCCCTGAATGAAGAGCTGTCGTGGACGTTGAACCACATCACATGTACAGAGGGAGGACCGAGATACGTATCTGTACGGGTATTCTGCTGAATCTCGCCGGTGTTTGGGTCCTGGAATCTGCCGTCCACAATGGGGACTTTGTGTTCCGGATGCCATTGCGTGGGGTGTCTCATATTGAGAGAATGACTATTAAGGTAGAGTCTTTTTGGTGAAGATGGTGAAGACCTGGCGGCTAGAGACGGGATATTCCAACACTTGAATCTGTTGGAATTACATTTGTAGAAGAAGATGCGTCGGAGACTACCCACCTTGCTCTCTTTAGTCTTCTGGCAGGTTGTATGAGTGCAAGCACCTATAACATTGACCAAAGCATGTGGGTAAGCAGGTCTGTGTTGCATGACTCTACTTTTACGCCAGTCGCAGTTAATGCAGGGATTAAACCAAGCTTTAGGGGGCGCTTTGAGAAGCCATTGGAGTGCTGCCTAAATGTCTCAGCGCGATAATGTTGCCGCAGTCAACTTGCATTTGCCTATGTAACCTCGCGTACATGAAGTTGCATCTAAAGAAGCATGCCTACAATGTATTAGAAGGTAGTATACTATCAGGTAAAGCGCTAGTCTCATCTATTCCCTGCTCTTAACTATCATGACCTGTCCCAGGCCTCTACAATGCAGGAAGGAGTTGGAGGCAATGTCGCATGTGAAATGTGCTCTACCACGCTAAACAACAGAAGAATAGCTCGACAAAGATGAGTTATGGCTTTCTGGAGCCGACCTACCCGAGAATGCCGTGTGAATGGCCTGGTATAGAAGCTATAAAGGGGCATGCCCAAACATGAGATGAGAGACCTGGTACATCAGTTACTAAACGGCGACCAGCACTGACAGATCTTTGCTCTTCCATTACCCATTAGAATACTAGGCAACATGAAGCTCCAGGTTCGTCTAGCTTTCTTTGATCACATCTCTCCATCCTTTTTTCTTCTATCTGGCGATAGTACACTCTCATGTCATGGACATGTGTGTTCACAGCCGTGGGCTTAGCCCTGCCCATTACCTCGAATCCCGAAACCGAAGTACTCGAGAAACTCCAGAAAAGAGCAATAATCTATCACCTCAATTGCTCGACTCGCGCAAACACTTACTTTTGTGAACATCATGGAGCGTATTGTTCAGGGTACCACGTTCATGGAAGTGCCTTTTGCGGAAACGATTGCACTTGTTATCCTGGACTGTTTCAACATGGCAAAATCCCAGAAACTGGAGGTTCCTTCCAATGGTCCTATCTCCGCCGTTACATAATCCAGTCAAGTACCATGCCACGTTATTTGCGGCCTGTGACTCTTGTTGGGAGATAGTAAAACAAAACACAGGGGCAGTTTAGTGGCTGTGCACGGCCCATAGGTGCCTACCTAATGGATGCTTACTATGGGCAGACTGTTCCCGACTCCGAAGTGGTTACCAAAAAGGGTAACCAGTGTGGAGCCCCACAGGCCCACCCGACAAACAGTAGTACGGAGTACTGTGTATATTGATGTGCTAATGTGAGCGATGGGAAAGGCTTACACAAGTCTATACATGCAGCCACAGCCTAGCGCACGAGTTGCATTCCCAGAACGGTACTCATCCGCGCATCTTCTCCAGGCCATGAAGAATCAACATGTCGCTTCGAAGAGATATAAATATTGCGAGGATCCTCTCGATCATGGCATCATTATCACCTAACTGTCATTTCTAAGTGTCAGCGTCATTGTAAACTTCTATCCAAGCCATATCAAAATGAACGGCCTCTTCATCGCCTACCTGGTCTTCTATCTCCTGCTCGGCCACGTATCCGCTTACAACTTTTGGAAACATCGCTGGGCCGGTTTCCTGCCATGGTTCTACCTCAACCTTTTCTGTCTGAGTCGAATCGCTTGCGGAGCCCTGGGCATTGCCGATAGCGATGGCCTGGCGCCAAATATCATTGTGAGCATCGGGGTGACCCCTTTGATACTGACCGTCGACGGGCTGCTGCATGAAGCGTAGGCCTCCCTCCTGAACAATCCAGTTACAAATCTAAATGAGAAACAGTCGCACGTGTCGCAACCCCAGACAACACAAACGCCTCAATTGGTCGGTTGTGATCATGAACACCGTCCTTACAGGCGCGGCGGTGGCGTTGGCCGTGACTGGCGCCCTGGACATTTACGACGGATATCCCCACCCGGACAGTCTGTCGCACTGGAAGGCGGGCATGGGACTCATGGTCGCGGTCTGGGCCATCTTGATTCTCTGGGCTCTGTTCGCGCTGCTACCGTCGCAGAGACGGATGGATGCGGAGGGATACCAGGAGGGCACAACGGTGAGTTGGTTGCCATCGGCTAGCATATGAGTTGAACTAACAACGGTAATAGTTTCTGCAAGGCGCCTTTATTGCTCTGGCTCTCGTCGGAATCCGGGTTATTTATGGACTCGTTGCTGTCTGTACGCAGCGAGGTGATCTCAGTCCTGTCTTCGGGGGAGTCGCTGTGCGCGTGGTCCTGGTTTTCCTGCCCGAGGCGATTGCGGCGTCTATCGTCGCGTTTGTGGGAGTGCGGACCAGAAATATCCGACGGGGAGCCCAACAGAAGGGGATAGACATGGATCGGGTGTGACAGTTCCATTTCATCCAACAACAACTACTACTACTACTTTACTACTACTACTAGTAGTAGTAGTAGTAGTTTTATTATTATCAACAACATGATTTGAACGATTAGTAGAGTCGAAGAGAGATGAAGATACGAAGCTAGCTATCTGTCAATCTAATATCTGCAATCTGTCTTCAGGTCACCGTCAAAGGCCCCCTTCGCGGAGAATCCGCGCCATTGCTGACGCCTGCTGGATCCCCAGTTCCTCTCCTATCTTCTCCAGGCAGCGAGTAATCCACGATCTAATCTCCGCAGACGAGCCCTCACAGTTTGCCGCGGTGAAGAGCGGCCAGATGAACCGTAATGCCATTCCTCCGGTGAATCTGCTTCCGTCCGTGTTGATATTCGTCGGTACGCTGGCGCACATGTCTTCTGCCAGCTGTTTCTGGACCCGGGCACTCTGGCTCGCAAGACGCCGAAAGTTGCTCCTCTTGTCCGACTCGGCGTCGCGATGAGAGGAGAGCTCCTCGCACAGCCCGCAGATTATAGCATGGATGGCTAGCCGGATGCACCGGTAGTTACTCCAGAGTAGGCTGGCGACATGATCGGGATAGATATGGTAATAATCGCCGTAGCAGCCTTGATCATCCGATGTGACCGGAAGAACAGTATACTGCCACCGGGAGTCCAACGACAACGCCCATTCGACCAGAGCCGTGTCAAGGCCCAGAGCCTCGTCAATGACCGAATCCAGCTGTCCCACGCGGATAGAGTCGCGAAGAGTGCTGACCTGGCGGGGATAAAGAAAGAAGATATCGAGTGCTGGATCGCGTGGGAAGCAGCAATTGAGCGCCTCTGGGGCAAGTCGCAGAAGCCAGGCGGGGGTGTCCAGTTTGCTGTGGATATTGCTGAGGGCCTGCTAGGTCAGCATTCTCCACAGTTATTTTCTTTACGATATAAGCCGATATACCATTTGCATGCGCAGGACAGTAATAAACAATTCCAGCCCCACTGGTGTCTGCAGCTGTTCGACGCCGCGCACTTGAACCATTTTCAACGCGCCCTGGATATGCTTCAACCAGCGTTCAACCAAGGGAGGACCTTGACTACAGGTGATCTGTTCACTCGTCAACATCTAGAAAAAGGGAAAAAAAAAAAAAAAAAAAAAAAAAAAAAAAAAAAAAAAAAAGGCCAAGGAGGATCGTACCTCGTACACGCCCAGCAACACCACGGCCGCCAGCGTGGAATCCGCCGAGCGCTGACTAGGGTCTTGCAATGCAGCGTTGGTGGCCACTAGAGCGCACCCGTACTCCTCTCGGGCCTCCAGCATCAACTGAGAAGATCGGTGGATATTCGCTAGCGCCGCCAGACCCACGGCGTGAATTGATGCGGTCAAAGCGGGAGCATTCTCGGCTTGCAGGGCGTGTAAAAAGTCCAGTGGCCCGCAGATGTCGGGGGCATAGTGCCAGTAGAAGAACGCGAGGGCTCGATCGGTCACGGGTATATCCACCCGATGTAGAGTCAATGATGTCGCTGGACTATTCCTCCTTGATGCTCTCGATGGAGTCCGGGTTGGAGGTCGGACGATTATTCTGCTTCTGTTGACAACCTGGTTGCTCTGGTCTTCCAGCCGCAGGGCGGTTACATCACGATACCCCGTGCATTCCCGACCAGCTCGGAGACACTGTGAACATGAAGGGCGCTTTTGATCACACTGAAGGATAAAAGTTCAGGAAATGTCACTTGTACTAGGGATGTATTCTGCCTACCTTGAGCCTGCGACCTCGACACGGAGCGCACCCCGGACTTGGCTTGCCTCTGTAGACCATGACTCGGCATGACTTGGCATGTAGAGTTGAGCTGATTGCTGAAGAATAAATGGCAGGGCTTTAGCCTTTCGGCTTTAGGCAGTAGTGAAATGCTCAATAGGGCTGTGCAGTGGCTTCGGCTTTGGTGGCGCCGAATCATCTTTAAGCTTTTATAGTTACGGCGGACTAAATGTACAAAACCAGCCAAAACTATTTTTTACTGTCATCTGCTTGTATTACCTATAGGACTACTTCCACAAGAACCATGAACAGCATAGGGATACTGAATGCCACCTAGTATCGATATCATGCCGTATAGTCTCAATATCGAATGCCTTCCCTTACCACACCTCTTAGAGAAGTCTTCACCTCCTTTCAACTAGCCATCATCACATCCAAAGGCTTTCACGAGCCTCAGTCGAACATCACACCGCAGAGCAACTGCAATAAACGATAGACAGAAGAACACCGGGGTCACAGCGAAAAGGGCCCTACTGCAGCCCTGCAATGCCATTTTGGAACTATCGGAATAATTGCGTAGCCAAATGTCGGTACATGATAACTATCAACGTGCTAATATAATAAATCGGAGCTCTAGAGTGCCGTTAGTGCACGTCCCAAGACAGCAGGACTGAACATGGCCATTCTTGGTAGAAAAGAAAGATCGTCCGAGATATACTCGAGGTTGAGGGCACAATCTCAAAGCCTCTAGAGGGGAGGCTAAGCCTAGATCCCTGCGGGACAAAGACTATACAACCGTCCATGGCTTGATAGAAATGTTGGATGCTTGTGACCCGCAGATGAATTTTCAAACAGGGTGGCTCTACTCTGCGACCATCAGCAGAGACAAAGAATGTAGTATATCCCTGGGGCTATGGCCCACAAAATATTAACACCATTAAATGGGTCTCAATATCAACATCGACAACAGAAAATGACGGAGTCAACACGCAACCTCAAACGTCTGGAGTTATGAGCCATGTCATGCCGTCGCATATCCATCAGCTCACTCCTCAACCCCGTTGGTAGCGACGAGCATGCTTGCAATGATACAACCCTGGCCAGATTGTGCTCCACCGGCAACAGCCCAGGAATTGGCGCGTAGTAGCCACGAAAGGATATGCAGAGGAGTACATAAAATCAAGTTCCAATCAGATATAACGATTGCTTGTACTAACTACCTCCGCTGTTCTGGCGTAGGTACTTTTTGGAACAGTCGCTCTGAAGCCGGATGAGGGCGTCTTCGGCGAAGGACAGCACGGAGGGCGTGTCGCAGACAAAGGAATGTTACGACTATGCGCATTAAACACGTGGCGAACTCAGCGCCTCCAAGAAGCTAGAAGCCCGTCAGTCCTTACCGCAGAGACCATATGCCCTCATGGACGGAAGAATGCATGTGACTATGAATCTCCAGCTGGCTTGATTCTTAACCAGTTAGTTCTAGTAATGGCAAAGTTGACCGAACGTCAGAAGGGAGGAAAGCACTATGATCGCAGCGATAAGAGCTCAAGTTCATAACAAATATGGGACAAGGATTGCTGCCATCAGCTCAGGTGCTGTCAGAGGTTTATTGTCAAGCGCAAAAGTATATGACAAAGCTGCTTAGCTGTATGAGGAGATTTTGAAACCTCAAACAACTGCATTTTGATATTCTCCCAAATTAAGGTACTTATATGTAGCTGAGCAGGAATTTTGGCGCCCGTGGCACTCTCACACCCAGGAAGTCCAAACACAAGTCAGATAGCGAGAATGCTATCCTGGCTCAGCCCGCCCATCTTTTGAAGGTATCAGGCGAATTGATATGCAGGAAAGCACCATCCTCGAAAGCCATCTCCAACAGGAAGGGAACAGGATTGAACCGTGGGCTTTCCGCCCTCTCTCAGTGCGACACGGAAACTGCGCTACAGGGGATATTCGAGGTACCATCAAGGTGGACATACGCTGTATTCTTTAGACTATCGTTATTCATAACTGGCGCAGTGCTTCCAGAAAGCACCAATTGCGTAAGCGGTGGCGAAGACCTCGGTAGGGGTGCAGCACTGATGTTACCTGAGCCGGACGTACTTTCGCGACCATCGCTGCCTCGGTTTCAATATGCTATGTTTCGAGCCACTCTTCTGATAGGTCCTCTGTCTTGTCCGTCCTGGGGAAATACCAACTCCAAACGATGATGGTTCTCAATCTCCCTCACGGTGACAAGGTGCTTGAACGTCTTCATCTCACCGATACCTCCACTAGTGTTGCATAGCTTGTTCGACGGCGTTGAGCTCAGCGCTAAAGCAACCAAGTCAGCGACCGTTGACCAAGGCATCGAGCTGTATCCTGATATAACCGTGTACAGCACAAACACGGATACGAATATGCAATATAACCCCAGGAAAACGAGCGCGATCTTAATGGGAACTCCATCCATCGTCCAGGCGTAGCCCCTCAAGCTACCTTGAAACGTAAATACTAGCCCAGGCGGCTTTGGCACATCCTCTGGAAGATGGGTGTGCGGGTTCATGTAGTTCCATAGTTTGCCTCCGGCATTCTTTACCTCCCACCATTGTTCAGAGGCACCTGCGGAATGCGACAGCGCGTTTGCAACCAAGGAGGAAATAAGGGCTTCATGCATGTAGGGCCTTTGGAGGGGAAAGGACTGTTGAGCATCCAGACCATAAGTGCCATCGAAAGGGCACACATTGTCTGTAATGGGAAGAGCTCGGAGCAGATTATCAGCTACCGTCCGGTTTTGGTTGCTGGTGCGCTGGTTGAGACTATTGGCCCATTCCGTGGATATCCGCAGCGGAGGATCAGACCAACGAGGAACTGTTATGGGTGATACCGTCGACAGCTCGCTTACAATGCTCTTCGAGATGGTGGCTAGTCCATTAGAGGCGATCTCCAAGTGAGCCGTGGTGTTCCCCCATCGTGCACCAACGACACACGCCGACGCGGTCAAATATACTTTGCCTGCATTGCACAATTCGGGTTGGACGACTATAACCCCAATACCCCCTCTACTGGCGGGATTATCGAGGACGATGTCATCCACCCAGATCAGACGACCTTGTGGGCTCGAAGTTGCATCTGCCCATATATCCTCTCGCCTAATCCGTGTATAATTTGCAAGCTCGGGCCAATTCTTGGACGAACTATCACACGAATCCCCACACCCAGCAATGTAAGACTTTGGGAACTGTATTGGTCGGGTATCATTCTCGCTCAAAATCGTGTTCAAATGACAGAACGTGCTGGCATAGGGCTGGGGTGTCTCAATGCTGGCATTGATGGTCACGGGCCGAGATGAAAACGATGCCGCAAATTGTTTGGCTGCGGTCGATAAAGAAAGAGCCACTGGAACATGCTGAACAGTTGCAAGTGTGCTATTAGGTGCATACTGGACATACAATGAGCGGACAACCTGGGACGTTCCTGGAAGGTTTTCCGACCAAGGCGTGACGGTTGGAATGAGAACTGAATAAAGCCGGGGCATGTCCCATTTCATCCTCCCAGTGTTGTCTCCGAGGTTTATCGTTCCAGTCTGCAATCCGGTTTCAGTTTGCTTATCACTGCTTACCGCAGGGAGAGCCCGAAGATATTCCCATCCCGCCGAAAAGGAAAGCTCGTTTTCTGCACAAGTCATGTCAGAATATATAAAACCATCTAATAGCCAGGCGCACCGGAGGTCTCACCAGTAGCACTTCTATTCGTTAGCGGGGGACTAGCGTGCCCGAGAGTGTCAGGGAATAGAGAAGCATAGGACAGGTTTGTGCCCAACGGCCAATCTGGGAGTCTATAATTTGTCTGTCGTGGCAGAAGTGCAATGGCGCTTGAAGGGCCGATCGTGGACGCTAGCAAAATGCTGAATGGAACCAAGCAAATAAAACCGAGGTATAGTTGCCCCGAAAAGTCGTTCGTGGTCACCGCGGCCCAAAGTTCCGGTGACCAAATGACACTCACCTGGGATACCCGAAAAGACGTAAATACAGCTCCAAATGGAACAGCAGACTCGTGAGTGAGCAGATATTGGAGATATACGACCATTATTGTGGCGACCGATCCCTGCATGAGTACTTCATGAGCCTTCGAGACATACTGAAGAAGACTGAGCCCGGCCAGATCTGGGCCATAGAAACAGGTCTTTATATTAAGGACAATCAGAGCTAATGCCATTCCGAGGGGAGCGAAGTGAAAGAGTAGGAATGAGTAAAAGGATCTGAGTCGGTCATTGCTAACGACGACCTTTCGTTTCTCTGTTGTATATTCCGTCGTGGACTTTGCACCATCCACAGATTGCGTCGAAGCTAATAGACCTTGATCATCGTGACAGTGGATTTCCTGCTCTTTCTGTGTGGTGGCCATGGGATCATAAGGACTATGAACCCGTGGGGCTCTATATCTGTTTTCACCAAAAGATCCGACAACGTATCAGTAAATTTAAGATCGCACTCCGAAGGTGTGGCTTTTAGCTCTGGGGAAGATGCCATCAAGTATGAAATTTTCCCACCTTCCCCTATTCTTCATTTAATCCTTCCTAAGGCGGTGCAAAAACAAGCCGAAGCTTGCCAAGTGACGCTGGTGAATCCTTCAAGCATGATTTAGGCCTAGCACTGATACTCCTCCAATGATCTTGATCCGAGTAGTCAATAGGCAAATATGAGTAAGTAGCTGTCTTGAGGAGTTTCCGGGAAGGGTTTCTTGGCGAGGGTTCACGATCTAACCCAGCTCTTGGCAGGTCAGGCCAGCTTTCGTGCGTGGGTCATACAAGCCTGGTTGAAACCCTTCTGTCCTACTGCTCTGAACTTCTTGAGATCTAATGCTTGCTTAGTGGCATGACGGCTATTTGAGGTGCGTCAAGCATGAGACGCACGACATCTGGGAGGTGGCTGGCGCAGTTGGAAATGCGGATTACGTGACATCGATCCTTGACGCCAAGCCATCATATTATTTTTATTACTATTATTATTATATTATCTTTGGCTATTGCGGCCATAAGCAACCCGCGCTTGTCAAAGTGCCCATCCGATCGTAAGCTTCTGTCTGAACCCAAACCCTCAAGGCGATTTGATTTCTCGTGCAGTGTCACGTAATGGACTACCAAAGGGACGCTTCACACTTACTTTGCCGAATGAGACGCTGCTCTCAGTACCGTGATGATGGTTTCCTATCCTGCCCAAATTCAACTCAGGAAAGTCCTTAACCGTGTCCATACCAATCTGTACAAAGTCTCGAGTTAGACACCTAACACACTGCCACTAGAAGACCTACTAACTGTATATCTAACTGCACACTCTCCTTCCCATGGCCTAAATATCAAGAGAACATACAGCGCGCTCAAGATGCTCGCTACTAAAAGGGTTGATGACGACCAAAATGTAGATTAAGCAGAACACACTGGTCTTGACCGATGTCAACCGGCTTTGCTCATTAATACCGAGTCTTACCTCGGTACATTAGCAGACCGCGAATTCAAATCCCTGCTACACTTGAAATTAGTTTTTCTCTAAGGTTACATCGCATGAGACCCTAGAAGTGGGACGCATAGCTGTGCCCATTTCACAGTTGTATATTGCACATTTTTGTTCTTTTCTAGACGGTATACTTCTTAATGGGATCAAACCCCCTTTGACTGGAGACATCCTGGTGGGCGTCCAGTCGGATCTAAACATGCTGAAATCTAGTCAATTCCCTTGCTTGATATGAATTGGTAAACCGTTGACATAGTCGACGTAACATAAAAAGAGGTTCTTGAACCAACAATGAACTCTTTGTCTATAAAAGGAGAGTTCTCACATCCTCTCAACTCAAGGAACAACACCACAAATCTTCAAGCAATGCCAGACTGGTACGGTCGTCTACTTGAATTGACTCGTCTCTGTTGCTTATTTGGTCTTGTTTTTCAATGGATACAATTACTATGTTCTTCCTGCGGAGTACAGTGATCGCGACTCTGTGTTGCTTTGGAACTTACGTGCTGGGCTCTTCCTGGCCTTCATCTATCCAGGGGCAACCGCTGCCAGACAAATAGTTTCAAATGAACCTCGATCAACTGGAGACCAACCTAAGCGAAACTGAGTTCAATTCCAGCCTAGTGGAACGCACTCCGGTCACTTCATGTTTAGCTGTGCTTGGAGGAGTATCGTCGTGCATTACAATTAGAGGTTTTATTATTCAAATGTGCCAGAACCTTGCTGGTGGCATCAAAGCTCTGTCGGACCAGCACAGTTGCAACACCATGAGCGGCACTATCGAGGGCGTGAGATATACTTATCACTCCACTGGCCAACACTGTGATACGACAGCTCAGCGAGACACCATTGCAGGCGCTATCAAAAAGTTCCTTTCGAATGTGGAGTATAACAAGATCTATGGAACCCTTTGCCTACGTCTCGACCATGGCGGCACCTAGAACAGATGGCTGAAGCTGGGTCCGGTAGGCTCATTCAATAAAAATGCATACTGCGGCGCGGGACTGCCCTTCAACAGCTATATCTCTGGTGGCAACAATGACATCTAGCTTGTCCACTGATGGGGTTTCCTCAGGACTGATATCACAATCAAGGCGCATTGGATCTGTTGCGCGCTAGATCTTTTGCCTTCTTCTCTCTGGGGACCTGTCTGTGGACAACTCGCAACATCAGTCATGTAGTTGCCTGTTTCCTAGAGCAAGCCAAGTGTCCTTTCTACGGGGAAAACAAGCCCTGCATGTCTAGATTTCTGTATTAATAGACATAAGGCTAATCTACTTCTACCCGCAGTGAATTGCGTGGAGAGTGTGATTGCGGATGGGTCAGTCACAGTGGTATTTGAAAATAAGCAGGGGGCATACGTCTTACCACTCACCCCGTCTATTCTGCACTCACCTAAGCTCACCCAGGGTCGCGCGACTAAAAGCAGCGTCGCGCGACGGCTGCCCCCACTGACCTTTTGACCGCGTTCAAGCCACACACCGGCCGGTTAGTAGTTAGGTGGGTGAACACCAGCAAATCCCGGCTATTGTATGTTTTTGGTCTATACTTTTTATTGCTGTGTTAATTATGCTGTTTCTGCCTTTTCTTCATCCTCTTCACCCTTCACCTGAACGCTTGCCTGGACAGCCTGAACATCTATAATGCGCACCCAGGGACCCCACCCAACGGCTGCCTGCTGATGTGTCCTCTCTCAGCAGCACTCGCCAGATTTTGTGACCTACTCTGTAAGGGCCAGACCCGAGACCCGTATTAAGCAAACGGACGTGCCTCGACTGGCCGCGGGCACGCATCAGACTAGAGTTAGGTTGGATTTAGAGCTAGGATTATAAGGGGACAAGATATAGTTAGATAGGTATGACCACAGATTAACCCGACCTCCTCTGCTTTTTCGAGTTTGAATATTAATCGCTTTGGAGAGCAGCTCCTACTGCTGCAAAGTACCTGGGGTACTC
Organism: Aspergillus fumigatiaffinis; assembly: GCA_012656285.1. Lineage (NCBI taxonomy): Eukaryota > Fungi > Ascomycota > Eurotiomycetes > Eurotiales > Aspergillaceae > Aspergillus > Aspergillus fumigatiaffinis. Next base: position 188,972 of record JAAAPX010000016.1, read on the forward strand.
CGTACCATCTAAGAATTCAATATCCCTACTAGATGACAATTCGATATCCCTACTAGACGACGATTTGATATCCCTACTAGGTGACGATTCGATATCCCTACTAGATAACAGTTCAATATTAGATGATAATTTAATACTATTACTGAGGCTTTATTTTATGATTATATTTTTAAGGAAATAGTAGCTACAGGTAAGATAATAAGACAGGCAGGTAATCATAAAAATTTTATTTAGCCAGCTTGTGGTCCATGCTACAGTGTAACTGGAATGCTGCCTCCGGCACCAACGAATCTTGGCCCCGGTCGAAATCACTAAGCATCAAGCCTAGTGAGCTCAAACCTAGTTCACCATGACTCATTCCTCTCAGTGATCTTCCAACCCATCCTCTTAACCGTTTCCAAAAATGCCCGTCGGCGCGTAATGACCGCCTCATTTTCTACCACGCCCTTCCCTCTCCATGCCTTGTAGACCGAACGGAACCATGCCACCTTCTGTAGACTGGCATTTTTGATTCTATTGTCGATTTCTTCCCATGGTAACCCCGACTCAAGGAGGGCAAGCGCGAGGTAGTTGACGGGCTTTGTGTATGACAAGCCACCCCCGATGGGGTGTGTCAGGAGCCGCCTCTGGTGTATAAGACGACAAATTTTCGATTGAGTGTGCTCTTTCTCCGCTCTGCCTTGGGCAGTGAATTCAGGCCAGTTCGCTTTCTTCCATTCGTAGATATCAACGTCGAAGATTGAAGGAAACTCAATTTCCATTTGCGTCCGGAGGTAGTCGGCTTCATGCATGGAGCCAAGCCTGTATGTCACTATGTCAAACAATCTGCTGAGTTTCTCTTTGGTGAAATCGGTTCTCCCGCTCAGAATGAATCTGAGCATGTTGTGAAACGCTACATTGGGCCCAGCATTGTCTGGACCGGGATTCGCAGCAAAGTATTCTCGAGCAAGGACCTGAAGCCGTCTACATTGTCGTGCATTTCCTGTTCTTGGAAGAAGAGCGTCCCCTGCGTCCCCTTCAGAGGGTGCGGTCGCCGGGATCTCTCGGAGGGACTCCCATCGAGTCTTGTAGGATGTCAGCGGGAACCCAAGACGACTCTGGTAATTCATCTCCCATTCGTCGTCTTCTGCGCTAAAGTGTATCCTCTGTTCCTCTCCGAAAAAGTGCATTGCCTTGATGGTTTTAAATATTGAATGGCTAAATTCAATGTATGTTGGGTGTGGCGAGATTTCTTCCAACTCTTGTGACACCTCTTCTTCAACCTTGATCAGGGATGCAAGAATGGCAGAGGCGGCCAAGCTGCCGCTTGCACGGCCTATACTTCTGCTAACGGGCCAGGAGTGGGATTCCTTCTCCTCTCCGGCGGCGGCAATACCGGTCACATTGAGGTATCGCGAAGATCTAGAGAGATCTGGGCAGACGAGCCAGCCTCCAGAATAGCAGGATGTTATCAGCAGAGTTACTGACAAATCGCTGGGAAGCAATCTGCTGATGTTTCGCATGAAGAGTCGCGGAGCGCTCTCAGAGTCCCCTTCACCGCCAACGAGGACCCCAGAGGTCACGGCATCTCCATGGCCGAATATCATAATAACCAGCTGTTCGCTTTGGCGTTCCGCAATCAGGGCCTGTTCGCGAACGGTGTTGAGGAACCTCTCAAGGAGGTCCTTTCGGGCGACGACACGCAAGTTCCCCGCAGAGGAGATCTCATCCAACAACTGTGTCTCTAAGACAACTCGTCTCTCCCCGTGGGGATCCCCGTGTGCATATTCTGTATATTTTCGGACCAAATCGTCGGGGCTCTCTGAGGTCAACCAGATTTGGTTAGTTGATAGAGGATCTGGGGAGCTTTTAGTCAGCTAAGTTTCATATGTAAAAGAGAGCAATCACGAAGGAAAGAGACGGATTTACCACGAGGGCGTAGGAGATGGTGAAAGAGGTAAAAGTCCGATATGAACCACCCATCTTTTTGGGGGCTGGCACCATCACCCCAGTCCGTAATCCCACAAAGCGAAACGATCCGGCTTCTTGGAGGGAGGTCGGGGGGGCAATGGATCAAGAATTCCATGCCTGCCAGGTCCGCTTTTGTTCCTGTCGTGCGGCCAACTGCATTGAAATCCGCCATACTATCAGGGCGAATCGTATCTGTCATTGTGAACTTGAAATATCTGGATACCCTGCTAGGTGAAGTGTGATAGAGAGGTCCAAGTGCTAGCTTCTTTCAAATTACTTCAGAAAAGACCGAATGTTGATTGCGGGGGCCTCAGCTCAGCACTCAGTATGCTCTATTCCAAGCTCGAAGATTGCGAGACGATGGAAGTGATGATGATCGGGGAGGTGAAGAAGGAAGAAAGAAGCAGGATGGGGATGGGAGAAAGGGGTATTTGAACTGATGCCTAATAGGTAGGTGTTCAAGTGGGTGTCATTATGAGCTCTTAGAGAGGTGAGTGAATGGTAATAGGAAGTGAGATAAAGTTATATTCACCACAGTAGTCAGTAGCCCACTAGCCCCCAACCTCACTAAGATATTAATGATCAGATAGAGAGGCTAATTTAATGTAAATATTAATACCCTTAATAACCTCAGTGCATGCTTAGACAAACATAAAGATATAGAAAGTGGATTAATGTAACTAGATAGACTGTGAAAGGTATCTGATGTATAAGAGATGAAAGGGGATTAAGATTTAAGGAATCACATCAATAACTGGGTATAAGTGTTATTCCCTTAACTTGCTTAGCAGCTTAGAAATGTCTGCTAGTCATTCTACAGAGTACAGACTAAACCTTAAATTGTCACAGTCAGAAGCTGATTCAACCAATGAACCAGGTTTGGGTGGTAAGAAATCGCTAAGAAGTTCTAACTGGGGCCGGAACATGAAGAGATGTGTGTGAATGGTAAGCAAGGACACCTGACCGACCTGGTCTCCAGCTGTGCAACAGGAGCAGGAAATTAAACAATGACATTCCGGACACTGGAAAATGATGCTAAGGTGAACTGTGCTGGCACTGTTATTATTGCAGACCAAGCGCGCTGGTTTAGAGTAAATATTACTGTACTATTCATGATCGATCACAAACTTAGTTAGCAGCGGTCCCCACTAAGTATGGATGAAGTCTTAAATGGGTGCTGGGTACTGCCTATAAGCATCATTCGGCATCTAATGTACCAGGTCATAATAACACTAGGCCATGCTGGTTACATCAGTTGTCACACATGCTTGATTTATCCTGTGCTAGGCAATCCCAGGGCAGTAGCCTGGCGACTCCGCAACATCCATTACTGCTAGCATCTGCATTAGTAATGGTGACTAGCATCTACATGACTCAGGTTGGCTGTTGTAAGTAACTAGTTGTCATAGCTCTAAGTGTATGGCGTAGACTAGTATAGTCTGTTGAAAGGAGGCATTACGTCATTCCAACTTCAGGCGGCCAGGCCGCCAATCCTTCCCCAACGATCAACAGCTAGATCCCCACAGCTTTGAAGATCACCACCAAAACTACTCCCAGCACTATCTATCCGACTGCTGACATCTCGTCCAAACAGTATATCAAGAAGTTTCACAAACTTTCAACCGGATTTGATTTCCTAGTTTGAACAAATCAGGGTGCAGAATTCCAACTAGCCATCCCATCGACTCACTGAGTCAACCCGTGTACTGGAACTGCAACCTCAACATAAAGCCCCACATCTATACTAGCTACCCACCGCAATAATAAACATGCTCTCATTCTCATTACCCTCCTTCAGTTTCCTTCCATCCTGGAAACGCCAGACAGTATTCGACATCCCACCAGTGAAGGTCCATGAGGTCGACACAGCCCACGAAAAGCCCGCCAGGGCCTTGAAGCACCTGCTCAAACTGAACCACGCGAATCACGCCATCCTGTACAACGAGCGGAAATTCCACAACCATGCCCCTCATGTCTGTTTTCTGCCCCAGTTCTGGAGATCATGTTGCTGATGTTATCTAGGCTCTGAGTTCGGCGTTTCTGCAGGGTGCGGACGCGGATGATCTGAATCGAGTGTATGAGGCTGAGTCGAAGACGCTGGAGCCGTGGGTTGATTCTCCGGGGGAGATCAGTACGTATGACTGGCGGGATTATCTCGGACGGCGGGAGTATGTATCTCTGGTTATTGTGTGGGATGAGTTGCGGAATGTGGCTGATGTGGCATAGGTACCAGCGGGCATTTGTGGATTTCTTTGAGGATGAGCTTGTGCGGCATGGGTATGACTGGAAGAAGGTTGTGGCGGACTATCTGTTCTCCGGCAAGGAGCCACTGTTTAGTTCGCTTGTTGCTGATCGTGAGTGGTTGAGATATTGCTTGAGGAAGGATATGCTGACGTTGTGCGTTTAGTTGGGCATCCGTTGATTCATCTGGGGTATGCCTTTGAGATGTCGAGTCGGGAGGTCGCCATGGAAGCGTTGGGTCTTGCGGCAACTTGCTACAACGACATACACAAGTACATTGATGATCCGTCCTATTCCAAGGCGGAATCGTCGTACCATTCTACTTCGCTTTTTGAGATCCTAGCCAGGGTCCGCGCTGACAAGCGCTTTAAAGGGCTGTTCGCAACCCCAGGGGACCATAACTTGGAGACTCTCTTCCGGCACCACGAGGTGGCCCTACTGGACCATTGGAACGCTTGGAAGATTGAGGATCCAGTGCCTCAGTTCCGCGAGAGCCAGCAACTCGCCGCCGCTGTGCTTACTGCTACACAAGCAGATCCCACCGAGAAATACGACTTCTTCCTCGTGCATATCCTTACCACCAGCCATGCTGTCCGGATCCTCCTGCCGTTGATTCCTGCGCGGTTTCAAGTGCCACTCGTCAGGCAGTGGTGGCTGATGACGCTGGCTGTGTACATCGCCCAGCTCAGACCCGAGATCGACCTTGACCGAATTCGAAATTACGACCTGCAAGGAAGAGACTGGAAATGGACCGCCAAGCAAGCGGTCAAGAGCAAACATTCTACGGATGCACATTATGTCAAAGCTCTGCGTGCTATGCGAGAGGCTGCAGCAACATGGGGAGACTCGGATGAGCTTTATCTGAAGGCAGCTGTGAAGTTTGCAGAGCACTTCGACGGTTGGGGAGGATTTGTATAAGGGGCTGTGTCAGTGCTTGGTTTTCTTCAGCGGTTGTATTACTACGAACTTTCAAGCTGGGTAATTGCTGTCTACGACGATCTAAAATGCTTAATCTCGTCAGTTATGGAATCACTCATATTGATGTTGGTAAAGCCACTACTTCTTCACCTTACCTATATCTCATCACGTGAGATGTATGAAGGGAAGCAACAAATCACGTGATACTGGCAGATTTGTAGATTTGTTTGAAATGTTTGCAATCAAATCCATATCAACACAACCACTGTCGCCTTCAGGAATAATGACACCATTTCTTGCGCGGTTTGCTCTATCTCCAGTCTTGCAAGATACTCTTCTTGACAGATTGTACTCCTGCTATGTGAGGATCACAAGCTGTCATGCCTACTTCCCCAGAGAGCCCCAAGACAGATGTTGACACGCCCTTGTATCTCCACGCCGAACTCCTCCCAAACATCCGTCACATCACACTCTACATCTCATTACCGGCCAATCTAGGTACCCAGAACGTCCAGCCACTGATAACTCTCTCAGAATCCCGTCAGGCTGTCTCGGTATCCCTACCGAAACCCTTCGACCATGTAACGGATACCATCAAGCTGCCCGCGCTGGTTAATGAAGCCTCGCGGCGCATTCTAGCCACCGGTAGACAGGGCGCTGCGACTACCGCAGATAGCAGGCGACGCGAATTCTCGTTCCGAATGCAGATTGATGAGTCGGATAATTCACTTCCGTCCAAGGATCCGCTCATCGATGATTTCGTGCCCTGGACCGCGGCGGATATGTCTCCGTCGACGAAACTGCGTTGTCGGGGGTGTGAGAATGTCGTTCTGGATATGCCTCGATGCGCCGACGGGTCTGAGAATACCGGTCCAGCAGGCTGGACGTGGAAGGACCTGCCGAGCGGGAACTGGGCCGAAATGATGGATTTCTGGCATTGTCATAAACCGGACCCTCCCGAAGGCCATGGGCATGGGGAAGACCCCAATGCTCAGACGAAGGGGTACGGAGCGGCGAATCAGGTGGTGGCGACGGCCGGGACGGTCCTCGTGGATGTGGCGACGTTTCTGGTCTCGGAGGTGGATTGCAGGGGTTTAGAGAAGGTAAGGCTTGTCAGTGCTTTGGTTTCCGCCATTCTTTCTCTTTACTTGCGGGCAAAAAGAAGGAGGCCTTTCCGTTTCCATGGACGGGTCTCCGATACAATTGCCCTATATTGATTTAAGCTCCTCCGAGTGGGGCGGACTGACGTGTAGTCGTGATGGCAAGATGGCCTGGCTCTTGGGGTGCAGTTATCCTCCTTATGAGATGGATTTCGCGCTCCATCTGCTTAGGCCATTTTGTCGTTGCGGCTCACGGAGGCCCGTCTGATGCTCTGAGGTTAAGGCTGCCTGGCTCGTTTCTTCGTTGATTTCCGTCTATGGGACTTCCCAGAGGTATGGGATCGACGCGATTAGGCAAGGTACATGCAAGCTGTAGAGGTAATGCCTTAACTATCCGTAGGTTAGATAGGGTTGTATTCTGAATACAAGTTGTCATCTCTGCGCATTGCTACGTATTAGCTCGCTGATTCCGACTTTTACCATAGGTACAACCTTCCCCTGAAGAGTCCGCCCAAAAGAAAGAAATATCGTTGAACTGCGCGAAATGCAACGCCACGATCGGTATAGAAGACGCCGTAGCCCAGGGCTGGCGACTCTTCAAAACAAGCCTATCCGCCAGTATCCATGACCCAACAACATTGGAAACCCACCCCATCGAAACCATCGTCGCAGCTCAACTCCTCGAGCTCATCGAGCGGGAAAGCGCCCGTCGTTTCGTCATCCACTGCGGTAGGCCAAACGGACTCTTAGTATGTCCCTCGCCCCTGACAACAGTTCGTCAAAGTAACTAACGGTGTGGTCATCAAGCTATGGGTATTCAACCCCGACTTTCGATACTCCAGCTCCAGCGCAGAATATACTGTCTCCTCGCAGCGAGCGATGAAGGTCCTCTTCCAGGAAGTCGTGGACGTAGATAGCATTCTAAACCCTGATCGGGGTTCGTCGCTTTCGCTGGAGGAGGTGAGGCTTCCGGAGTATGTGTACGAGGCTGTTGAGCGGGATCTGAAGGCCAGGAATGAGATGCTGCCAGCTTCCGCGAGGGAGTTTCGGGAGTGGAGGGTTGGGGCTTTGCATCGGTTTGAGAGGGGAGTGTGAATATGGTGTATGTAGTGCATTAGTGAAAGTGTGGATGGGATTTGTTTCCCTGTTTACTGGTGTGAGGTTGATTGATATTCACTGCCCTGCTTCTACCTCGCGTATAAAATCTCGCGAGATCGCACCTCTCAACTCAACTCATCGCTACACTTCCATCTACTCTATTCTGAAATAAACCAGTAGCTTCTATCTACTTATCTGTGAGTAACTCCTGCTTATAGAAATCTACTAATAAAATACTAACATCCAAAGCTCACCCACAGCCAACCAACACAACCTCATCATGCCCCCTAGCAATAACAATAACAACACCCCCAGACCCTGGGGAAGCCAATGTGCCTGTGTTAGTCTAGACAGCACCGGCCAGAGAGACTTCATCCAAGGCTTCGCATTCATGGAAAGTGACGATGAGGAGGGTCTCTCCTGGCAGCATGTCGAGGATATATCTATCTTGGCCCCTGAGGAAGAGGACTTTTCGACTGGGGCTACGGGCCGGAATCGTGAGAGTGGATTTAAGAATGGTGGGACTTCTGGTTCTGGTTCTGGTTCTGCTGAGGGGGGTGGTTCGAAGAAGGGGAGCTTTGGTTCTGCGAAGGAGGGTTGTTCTAAGAAGAGTTTCTTTGGCTTTGGTGCGAAGGGGAAGGGTAAGGATTCTGCTGGGAAGAAATGAGTATGTTGGTATTCTCCCTAGATTGTCCCTGAGAGAGGGCTGATGTGATTGGTGCAGGGACCTCGCAGGAATATCGGATGACCAAGCGAGAAACGGGTATGTTGTTGAAGGGTTGGACTGCTTAAAGGGAGTGGAATATACGACGTGCTGGGGCATGTGGACGTTGCATGATTGTGACTGTTGAGCTACATGGTGTCCTCATTTCATGGAGACTACAAGTAGGTCAAGTATGAATGGGTGTTCATGATCAACGGATTGTTTCTCAATAGCACTCGGTACAAATGAGCACCTTGTCCCAGAATTCGTCTATTGACTACCCTCAAATGGCGTCTCAAAAGGTGGCTCTGCCTGAGGAGTGATCCTCGCCAGATGACGCCTCTGTCCATCTTCCCAGTCGAAGAGAGCCGAGTGTGCGACGACACGGTTCTACTGTCGTTAGTACTTCCCAGAATGCAGGCTGAGTATACTTACATCCCAAACAACCACTGTTCCAGGAAGCCATCGGACGCGTGTCTGTAGATCCTGCGAGAGAGCAATGTGATCATACAAGAACTTCAGAAGCCAGTCCGACTCTTCCTTCTTGTATCCCACAATGTAACGGGTAACTGCACAGTTAGAAGCTTCTCCGTCTTTACTCAAGAGAACACTCACATTGTGGATTGACGAACAGGGCTTTCTCTCCAGTGACCTAAACGGTATCAATCACATATCACCATCCTGCTAAAGTTCTTCAACTTACAGGATGAGTCCTGACAATGGGATGCTCGGACGTGATCCCCTCGCGTCGAGCAATCCCCCCTCGGTTCAGACTATTGTTGATCTGCTCGATACCAGAATGCACCGCCTTCAGACCGTGCAGCCGCTTACGGAACTCAGGCGACAACCGTCTGTACGCCTGCGCCATGTCGGCGAAGAGAGTATCACCTCCGCTGGTCGGTCCGTCGAGAAGGTACAAGAAAGTCGTGCCGGGCGGCTGCTTCTCGAAGGTCACGTCCGAATGCCAGGTCACGGTGTTTGTACGTGTAGCCAAAAACTCGGCACCACTCCGGTCGTCCGCCCCGCGGTGAACGAGGTGAATCTCGGGGAAGCCTTTGGGGGCTCCGGAGGTTTGATGGATATGGTGTCGGCCAAAGTAGCCACCAAAGTCAAGGGCTTTTTCAATAGGGAGATGGGCAAAGTCCTGGTCGCGGAAGGCTGGGAAACTGTCAGTTTACATCAATGAGACCAGCATCTGTTACATACCGACGACCTTTCTTTGAGCGACGTAGAGGGCCAGCTGGTCCTTTCCTTCTTTCGTCAACTGGCTGAGCTGGACGCCGCGAACTTCACTGCCAATGGTGGGTGTGAGATTGTCCACCTGGACTTTACCCTGAGGCAGAAGGTCAGGAAAGGATGAATCGGCGTCTTTGCCATGGTCGTAGTGCTCAAACGGCGTCAGCGGTGGATATCTAATGTCATTAGCGGATCTGACACGAGACTCGGAGGCTGAAGCATATAGTTCACTTACCTTTCAGTTTCGTTGTCCCACACAGGAAGATAGTTAGGAAACGAGGCAGGAGGCTGCTTCTCTGTGCCCTTCACCTCGGTTTCATGGCTGTAGACCTCGCCATAACCGATCACATTCTCCTTGTTGAACCCAGCGTCAGTCTTGAGCTTGGTGACCGGCGCAGTGCGAAGAGCAACGTTCTCAACTAGCGACGGGGCCATCTTGTATGTCTTGACTCAAGCAATCCTTGATTTCAATCTGGGTCTAACAGTCATGCAAGCGAGGATACCGCTCCATATATATCCATTCTCCCTGCCGAATACCCGATCTGTGCTCGCGCAATCACTGCGGGGAATGCTCTGATATGTCGTATCTAACGTACGATTCGATTATGGGCTTCTACACGCGGGGTAGATAAAGGTCAACGTCTTCAGACATCAGGCTACTTGGAATGCTCGAGGACGTGATAGGCATGGTGAGCGCTGTTTCCACCGGGATTGGTTATCCGCCCTGTCGAATGAATTCGGCGTATTTCTTCACAGCGGCAGAGCGATTGAGATATCGCGAGTCAGTCATTCTGATAAACCTTCGAATCAAGTTGCATTGCTGATAACAAAGTCCTGTTGGACTGTTATTGCTGTTTGTGGCCAAGTATGACGTGATTGCGGTGTTGAGTCGCGCAACGCGTATACAATGTAAACCACCTGGAGAAACGAGGCGAGATTTTCCCTTCTCCACTTTAGAGCTGGAGATTGCTGCTTCCAATGAATCTGGCTGGCAAGAAGCCTTGCTTGTCATGGTGATATCTCATCAGAGCATTTCCAAATCAGACAAGACTTTGCAAAAAGAGTGGACTGTCAAAGGCTCATCCAGCTCCTCTTTGATGTCGAATCTAGTGATCGCCAGATGAAGTCTAGACGATGATGACCACAATGGCGATTGGCGTATGATAGCACCATCGTCCATCACTATTGCAGGACAACTCTAACTCATTTGCCATCAGCCTTATTGGGTGCAAGAACTGCATGGATCAGGTCAATGCCGTGGGAGTCTCCACAAGAAAGCTCCATTTTCGACACTACTCGATGTCCCCGCACGCCTTGGATGAGATGACTCGTCTTCTATAACGTCAATCTTATTTGCTTTGCGTGATGCGAACTAGACCATACTACCAAGTGCGACTACAGCCCTTGACAGGTTCTGTTGGGCTTTTGGCCGGGGCTTGCACTCACTTGTAGCCTTGAACCCACCTGAATGCGGCCTTCATCTTTGCCTCTTGGGGCAGGTGGATTTTTCTTATCTCGGGTATTTTCATTCTTCATATAGATATCTATCTTTGTGGGGAGTGACACCGCTTGGATCCATACTGACCTATTCAAAGCCGTAGATTGCGTGATGGATCTTCAGATGCTATCAGTATACGGCAGAATGACCGTTTATATCGTCCGTCTCAGACTGATTTTTTACAGAATGTCACACAGACAGCCCAATCCATCCGAAAATCTCTGTCTGCAACCGCAAAATGGCCGCGGATGAAGTGAAACGAGCGTCTGCTCCGGAGAGATATGACACCAAGGCATTCCCGAAATCCATCGCTGCAGAGGCGTCTACATCTTCATTGTCAAGTGATGAGCCTCGACGGTACAAGGATGCAGATGCTGCATTTGATACCTCTGAAGACCCGCGGTATTACAAGCCAATCCCGTCGTATGAAGGAATCCACCGTTGGGATCCAGACTTCGAGTGGACAGAGAAAGAGGAGAAAAGACTGATAAGAAAGGTACTCCAAACTCAGTTTCGTCTTTGCAAACAATACTGACAAGGCAGATTGACCTGCGAGTCTGCACATTCGCATGTGTCACGTTCTTCGCACTCCAGCTGGATCGAGGCAATATCGTCCAGGCACTGTCGGACAACATGCTGGGCGACCTTGGTATGAACACGAACGACTACAACACCGGACAAACGATCTTCTTCCTCTGCTTCCTCTTCGCGGAGCTGCCCTCGCAGCTCATCTCCAAGGCACTCGGACCGGATCGCTGGATCCCTATCCAGATGGTCTGTTGGAGTTTGATCGCCGCTTTCCAGTCTTTCATCAAGGGCAAGAGCGGGTATTTCGCTTGTCGAGCGCTTCTCGGGTTATTCGAGGGCGGATTGTAAGTCGAGCTCTAAGCCACTGGTGCAATAGCCTTGACGTTGACCCCTGCAGCATCCCCGACACGATCCTCTTCCTCTCCTTTTGGTACAAGTCCAAGGAACTACCCATCCGCCTGAGTTACTTCTGGGTCTCGTACGAAGCCACTGCCATCGTCGGCGCATTCCTCGCCTTCGGCTTCCTCCGCATCCACGACGGCGACGGCAAAGGCGGGTGGCGCTACCTCTTCGCCTTCGAAGGCCTCATCACAGGCATCATCGGCATCATCGCCGCATTCTGGATGCCTGCGTCCCCGACACAGACGAAAGGCGGCTTCCGCGGAAAGAACGGGTGGTTCAACGAGCACGAGGAAAAGATCCTCGTGAACAGAGTCCTGCGCGACGACCCCAGCAAGGGCGGCATGCATAACCGGCAAGCCGTCACCCCCAAGATGCTCTGGAAGGCGCTCGGCGATTACGACATGTGGATTATCTACCTGCTCGGGCTGACGTGGCTGATCCCGAACACGCCGGCGACGAGCTACATAACGCTGCAGCTCAAGTCGTTGGGGTTCAAGACCTTCGAGACCAATCTCCTGACTATCCCCGCGTACGCGATATTCATTGTCAACCTGCTCTTCTGGACTTGGATCTCAGAGCGATTCAATGTGCGTTTCCTGTTGGGTGTCGTGGCAGAGGTCTGGTGCCTGGTTCTGCTGATTGCGCTGGAGGTGTTGCCCGCTGAGGCCAGCCCCTGGGCCCGATGGGTCATTTTGATACTTCTTCTTGGGGCACCGTATATTCATGCGATTATTGTGGCCATGACTTCGAGGAACGCAGGAACAGTGCGGACACGAACGGTTGCCAGCGCGCTGTATAACATGATGGTTCAGACCTCGAATATCATTGCCAACAATGTAGGTGTCCGGCTGGGTCAATCACGAGTATCTATATCCTATTAACAATACTCAGATCTATCGCGAAAATGATAAACCGTACTACCGGACCGGTAACAAGGTGCTCATTGCTTTGTCGGTATACAGCTTGGTTCTCTTCGTTGTGGCCCGGTTCTACTATGAATGGCGGAACAAGTACGTTTCCTTCCCGGGTTTCATTTGATGGCTTGAGATATTAATTGCGTCAATAGAACAAAAGCAGAAAAGTGGAACGCCATGTCTAGCGCAGAAAGGGAGGAGTATCTTTCTGCGAATAAAGTCCTGGGGAATAAAAGGTTTGTCAGATGCAAGACATCGATTCCCAACTGAGCTGACTCTTCGACAGACTCGACTTTAGATTTGTGTACTAAGTGCCGGAATGAATGAGGTCCTGCTGGCTTGTATTTGACAGCCGTGGCTTTTTGTATAGACCTTGAACCCGCCATAAATAGCTAGCAATAGCTCAGATGCACCTCAATACAAAAGCCCACGGTCTCGTGTAATACTGATAATCATGTAGAGATCCATCAAAAGCTGATCGAAGGTCTACTCCCCGATAACATATTCGCAGCCATCGTCTCCAATCCACACCTCATGTAACTTACCAGCGGGCACATCGATTCTTGCGCCCACTCCAAATGTCTCTTTCTTGACTTCTCCATTGTGCAGTTTGGAGTTATCGTCCGGATATGTGATAGTAAGAGTGCCCCGCCGGATGAGATGTGTTGTCAAGCCGCTATGACTATGTGGGGGGTAGTAAGCGTTGCTATTCAAAGAATCAGTAAACGACTCTTAAGGTATGAACATCTCAATTCAAAACGAAAATGCAAAGGTATAAGCTGGTATACCTTCCATCAGTCCAGGTAAAGACATGTTTGAAGCCCCACTCTCTGACTAGACGTTCATCGTCGCTGCGACTTCTGATGGGATATGTTTGTGTCATGATCTCTTTGAGTTTCGCTCTGCAGCAAAGCAATCAGGTACTTGTCGAGAAGGACTAGGTTTGTTCCTTTCCCAGGGATTATAGATTGAGCGTGCGATACGATGGCGGGGAATATTTGATGACGTCGATGGAGAATGGCTAAATATATGAAGATCGTAGAATTGCCCAAACCGCTCCTAACGATATCTTGTGCATTCACGTGCCCCTGTATCATAACACGGTGAATTGGAAGCTTGACAAAAAATCTCCCAAGACTCATATGTCTGAGGGTCAATTTTATGGTCTTTTCATTTGATCTGTCGTCTCCACCCGTAGATACATGTAGGCCCGTAGTTTGTCTTCGGCACCAGACATATCAGCAATCATTTCAAATATATTCCTGTAGGCTTGTTCGGTCCTGGACCGAACTTAAGCCAATATCCTACTTCAAGTCAAGTAGGATACGGGAGGAAACACCTCATGAGTCATATTTTGGAATTTCCGAAAGATGAAGTAGACGAAGGATGGTCGAGGAGGGAAATCGAGAAAAGAGGTGCAAGAGAGGAAATAGTGCCTTGATTTCAAGGCAATGAACAAGTAAACATACACCAGAAGAGGCAGCTGCTGTTGTCCTTAACCTCTGGTTTCATTTGTGCGTGGTTTCGTGATTAGCATCCATCATTCTATCGTACAAGAAGTCCTTTTCATCCTCTCTTCATCTCTCACCGTCCAAGATTTTCTCAATATCGTACAATGCAGCCCCCGTCAAACATCTCCCAATTGCCTTGGTCGACCGTTGGCCCAAGCCTGGAGATCATGTCTCTTGCTTTCCCGGCGTTTGCCTCAGACACCTGCCGTCCTATATTTCTCGTGGACAGCCAGAAGGTCGAGGGTCACCGAGGGACCTTCTATACTTTGTTTTTGAGGTAGGGATTTCCTCCTTTTCCCAGAGAGTTTCTAATTTCCTGGAGTTTGGTGGAAAAAGTCTTAACGAAGGATCTAACACAGCGTCAGTTTAGTGAATTCCACGGGTCCTTTCAAAGAGTCATTCTCTCACCGAGGTCGATCAACATGGCGTGCCACAGACATGGCAGTTCTTTCCTGGTATTACCCAAGTCTCTTTTCCCTTTCCCTGGCAAGATGGACAGCGAACACCAGGCATCTGGCCAAGTAACGACAATCAGCAATCGCAAACAAGGGATTATGACCCGTCGCTCAATTCATACCGTCATTGTGGCTAGATTTGATCAGGCGCTTGCTAACAAAGTGTGTCGTGACTCTCAGGAAACGCGTGGTCTTGCAATCTTGGGAATGGGTTGAGAGTTCGACTTTAAAGTTTCGATCCTCAAACAAACTTTCCCGTGGATATGGATAAGAAAGGACTTGTGGTTGAATGAACCGGACCTGAAAACTAGGTCGATCGTCTTTATATAGCCTGGCGAGCGAGTGACTGACCAGAACCCGTAAGACGCTGAGGATTTGAAATCTCCATCGGGAGATCTCCAGTCCAGATTGGACCGATTTAACACTAGACACAGGTGGATTCAATGCATCCAAAGAGGAGAATGATCCTCGCATGGACGCAAACACCACTTCTTGTCGAAAATCAAGCTTATGCTCTGGAAAGCTCGGGTGATCCCGTCTATGACAAGCGTCGTGCATTCAACTAATGAAATATGATTATTTGCTAGCGTCCAGCTTTACATGCTACATGCAAGATACGTGTGCAGAGACTCCAAAAATGACTCGAACTCACCCGAACTTCTGGATCCGCTAAAAGAACGGAGATCAAGCAAAACGATACCCATGTAATGGGTCACAGGCAGCCGTTTAAGCAACACGCAGTTTGCATTATCTATCCAGACTGCTCCATACATACTTCACTGCATATTGCACATTCACTATAACTTTATTATGTGACTCGTTGCAAATGACATTGCTAAGAGCAATCAATCCAAAGTAGGTATTCAACGGAGAAATCGGGGCTACCTTGAACGCGATATCCACAACACGGGTGACGGATATGGTCCCAATGTCCCGACTCTTGGAACTCACGGCAAGTAGTTTATATGGGTCCTGCGTGATATTACTGGACCATGCGAATTGTCATCATCAAGCCGTCGTTGGCGCCCGGCTGATGGATAGCATATCAGATATGCAATTTGCATTCGATATACATCGAACATTCGTTACCAATTAATTCCTTCCATCAATTCTATCCAATTGGTTCTTACGGAGTACTCCAAGTACCGATCCCAATTTCTCAACATGGATACTGTGGATCTACAGGGGCAAGTGGTAAGTGCTGTGATCTGGAAACCAGCTTCGCTGGGCATGTTCAGTTGTGATGGATGTGACTTGAAATTTGATCAGTGACATCCTTTCCCCATCAAGCGCCTGTTCACCGGCAGCCAGACCCACTGGTCCACCGACTCGAGGACGCAGCTTACGATGTCCGCCAAAGCTACTCCGACAACTCCGTAGCAATCAACTGACAGCTGGCCCCATCTAGGTGCCACTGCGTGCGCCTTACATTGGTAGCGCACGTTAATGATCCCGTTGTTGTGTCTGGTGACTCCTGTCATCCATCACTATGCGAGTGGCTATAAAATTAAAGCAGCTATACGATTAGTAGACCTGCACATCGGCTGCTTGAGATCAAGACCAGGGGAATATGGATGGTCGATTTTGACGTGAGAAATCTGTCGGCATCCGACAGTGTTGATCAACTGTCAGTTGACCGACTGGAGACCCTGAAAGGCGCATCATCTATCACTACCCCTGAGTTTCAGGATTCCGGGAGAAAGAGTCAAGAGACTTGTTCTCGCAGGCTGCGAACCCCCCTTTTCTGGGACCAATACTGTGGACAAGCCATCCACAGGCTGCGGTAGCCAGCATTGAGTTTGTTGCTAGTCAACCCGAACCATTTAGACTGGTCATTAGCGTTGATAGTGAATCTTATCAAGGTCTGGGGATTTATCCATCACTTTTGCTGCGCGATGCCCCACATCTGCAGTTGATCAGTCAACTCTCCCTTTCTCCAGCCATCCTTCAGCTTTCTGTTCCAATCCTGAACGTTATGTGATTGTGATTTGTGGAGATTTGTTGAAAACTTGAGCTGACCAGTTTGTCTCCAACTGCGCGTATGAGTCGTTTGGCAGATTGACAATGGTAATGATCTTCTTGTTTTTTGCCCTTTTCTCTTTAGTGATTTACATACCATACTTGACGATGTTTGCATGCAGGAATTCCCCTGAGGCAATCCCTCAGCAACAGGCCATGCGTGTATGACTGTACTGACTGTTGACTACAAAGAGTGTGGCTCTCAGAGGCTTTCCCCTAATCCTTAGTCACTCCACACCACCTTAGCGGTCATCCAGTCAAGGATCCATCCACATAACGACATTCCTACTCGTTGACAGGTCACTTTCCTACCTCCCTGCCAGATCAAATATAGCAGCAATCAATATACTTTGTGAGACAGTTCCAGCAACCTCCCTCCTCCCCCTCCATTCCTTGCCCCAATTCTCTCGAGGGGGGTTTGAGCAATGTCAGTCTCTGCAGGCTGAGGAATATGCTCGTATCCATCCACACCGCCAGACTATCGCGGTGTAGCGATACTTTTAAGCTCCTGACACTTGATAGATCATTCAGGCGTGATTAAGACATATGAGTGAGAGCTCTCCGGATAGTCTATTTCGCTAATCCTTGCTATGCTTTACGGAGAATCCATGCGCTCTGCCGAATAGTGACTCCACAAGACTCTACGAGTACTCCGTAATGTGTTTGTTCATCTACCTGCTTGCTGGCCCGCAGGTTCAACTGGGACAAACGCGCTCGAATTCGAAAATGGAATCAATGAAGTATCAAAAGTGAAGGATTGTTGCACCCAAATGCAAGTAGCTGCAGCCAATCGACGGCGACGCTGGAATTGTCTACTCAGGTCATATGCGCGCAGAGCTGATGCACATGCATGGCATGAGCATGAGCATTCCGGCTGATTTATCCAAGTACTCTGACTGCAGGCAAACAACTCGCATATTGCCTTTTTTTTAAGGTGGGGGGTTTCAGAATGTTTCTCTCTTGTCTTTCTAGATGAAGCGTCGAACAAGGTAGAACCCTGCATGAAGCTTGTGTGACAGGTTAATTAGACGAGGGCCAAGTGCCGAGTACCCCATATGTAGCATGTGCAATTGCGGGCCGAATGGGTCTGAATTGAGGATTTGAATTGATCTGTCTGGTTAAGACGACTGAAACTTCCAAATCCCAGTCCAGTCCCACTACTCGAGGGGATGCATATGCATATGGATACATCGTCATTGCTACCACTCAAGGCTCAACTATGGATCCTTGTTCTGGCCAATCGGCACTTTGGAGAATGACTACTCATGAGAGAACCTTGGTGATCCGGACTAACAGGACAGCACCGGCTTCTAGCCCAGAGCAGTCGTGGAGATGGATCAGTCGATAGCCCTGCTGCAGACGGCTGAGTTTGAGACATGCCCAGGCGGCTAGAGAGTCTCGGCCGAGCTCGTCGTCTTTGACTTTGAATCTGTAGTTTTATTAGTCTGTGATTGTGGATTTGGGCGGTACTGGTTGTTAGAGGGAGGATTATACCTAACGAAAGTCAATTCCTCAATGACACCCTGCAAAGTGGGGAACTGGATCATCTGCGCGCCGAAATCCGGGTTCGTGCCTGTCGCACTCTTGATGCCGCGCTTGTAGCTCGTCTTCTCCGAGTCGGTGGTGTTGTCGCCTCCCGGCGGGAAGCCGTTCTCCTCGTCTGGGCACTCCACATGCAGGTAGCAGCTGACGTAGGGGCGGAAGCCGGATTCCTTGGTATCGCCCGGGGGTAAGGGGAGGTTCTGTCCGGCCAGAATCTCAATGGAGAGGTCGAGCTGTTGGCGCTTCACGGGGGCGGAGGGGGGATCGGAGCTGCGGTAGCCCTGGGGCTTGAGGACCCAGCCGGGCTCGCCGGTGAACATGCCACGGTTGAGCATCATGCCCTTGTCGAGGTTTTGCCAGTTCAGGGCGACGATCTGGGCGCCGCAGCGCCAGAAGAAGGTTGGGTCTGGGTTGGAGGAGTTGACGCGCAGTCCGTAGGGGTAGACTCGCATGAAGAAGTGGCGGTTGTGCTCGAAGAGGGCGTTGCGGTCTTTGGCGTAGGCCTCTCGCGCGGCGTTTTCGGAGAGGGAGAATACATGTCCGGGTACTTTGGCCTCTGGATTCGTCAGGTTAGACTACTTACGATCTACTCACGCTGATACTGTAGCAGCCGGTGTCTATGTACAAGGGCTTACCTGGCTGGGCGAATTGACGGAAGGAGAACCCTTTAGTAAAAACCGCTAGCCTGCTCAGGGAGTGTAGGACCTTGGACGGTTTGGCCGGTGCAGGTTGACCGTCCTGATTTCCGGAGGGAGGTGTATCAAGCGTGTCCGTCTGATCGTCCTTCTGCGCCTCCCCTTGGCCGTTGCCTGTCGCTGGGACCCATTTGACCTTGATGAGAATCTTGCGTTTCAAGGACTCCAGAGGAGGCGGGGCCTGAGTAGCTTCGAGTTCCGGGGTGACTTCGATCAACATTCCCTTGAACGCTTCCTCCATGATTTCCACCATTGTTGCCTGCTGCTCGATGCATGTGTGCACCTCCAAACTGACAATGACCGGCAGATCACTTGCCACAAAGGCGCTGTCGCGAATCGCATAGCAAACATCGCGGAACTTGGTTCCTTTGGTCAGCGTATGACCATGGAGCACCCGGGGCTCCGGACGGCGTAGGATTTGCGCTGCAGTGTCTACAGCAGCAGTGGTAGCAGTCAATGCAGGTTTATTAGTGGCTCCGTTAGGAGGCGATGATTTGCGTCCCAGCAGGCTTCCGAATTTGGACCTGAGGCCCTTGCGCCGCGATGTTGCCTTGGTTGACTGTGTGCTACCATCCGTCTTTGGTACGTCCTGCTTCTTACGGCGACTGGGATTTTCTTCATCAGAGCTCGAATCGCTACTACTGCTGCTGCTTGTGTCATCACCAGAAACGCTGTCATCGTCCGCATCTCCATCCCAAACATCGATTTCAACGCATCTACAGCCACTTAGAAGTACCTAGTAAAAGTTAGTGAAGGTGACAACCATTATTCAGGCGGACCCAAGTGAAGAGGGGAAGTGTTTGGCAGTGCATTACATCAACCCGCATGAAGAAGCCTGCAAGCACCGGTGCAGTATCTCCCCCTCAGGCCGACAATTCAGCAAGGAATGATCAGGTGAGACATACGTTGGTATATGCGGCCGCTGCAGCATCGCTGTACAGCTGATTCCCCGTCAAATAGGTGTTGTGACTGGACGAGATGTAGTAATCTGTTATCGGTGCCGACAAATCCTGACCTTTGGCTGGACGCAGTGCATCAGACGCCGGGCTGGACATGTACGCATGGAATGCTGCCAAGGACGCGAGGGGATTTGTGGCCTCAACGCTACCGGCGACATCTTCTTTTTGTACATCCTTGATAAAATCGGAGGGCGACGCAGCAGTCAAGGATGCATAGATCTTGTCCAGATGGGAGGACAAAGGGCCAGGCTGCAGTTGGATTGACCGAGCGGGCTTTGCTGACTCGAGAGAAATGCTAGCAGCACGACCAGCGAGTTTGTCCATTGACTCCATCCTTGTGTATGTATTGATCGACTTGACGATGTAGCTCTGTTGTGTGCAGATTCGACCCACCGCTGGCCTTGCGTTGCGGTATGGTTGCCTGTGATCAATGTGCGCTGGATGGAATGTGATACAGCAGCTGAAAAGGACAATCACAAACACTTCGAGTCGGCTACAGCGAACAGGACGCAGGGGATGGCAGAGATCACCACACAGAGTAGAAGTTCAAATCACGACGACGAAAAAGAAAGACGGGAAGATGGTGCTGAGTTGGCTCGTTTCGACGCTGTCTGTTTGCTCCACTCGGCGTGGACTTGGCTGTTCTGGGCTGAGCCACCGTGAAGATTGACTGGACCGAGTCTATCCATTATGGTGATGATCAACTTTTAGACCTTGAAATAGCTAGGGAAGATGCAGAGTATGGTTGATTGCAGATACCTAAAATGAAATGAAGGTGATGTTTATCGACGACGCGGGGTAATCTGCAATCATTCAGAGACCGATAAGCAACGGTGATCACTACGACATTTTCTTCACCTGAGAGTCTAGAGAGGTACTACTTGATTTGATTGAGTCTTCTAAGGACAATAAGATGCTGAACTGTTCGTCTTCATACGATTTCTTTGCTATATCCAAACCTCCCTCATACTAATGACTACCCCTGTCATACGATCATCGTCTCCAGTCGAAGTGGGGAGCAGGCTGAGCAGCGGTGAGCCCAGAGAGCTCTGTGTTTCTGTTTCTTTCTCAGAGCCAGTGGAGATTGACAGTGATTATGACAGAGCATATACACTCTCCATGACAACGTTGACAGTTGATGTATCTGTACAACTACGCCATTCAAAATGACATTAGGTAGTCAAAACCAGGGCCTCAGAGCTGTAAGCTGGTCATCTCTGCACCGTGAGGAGTTATAGTCCACTAAGTATGTCACAAAAGCCTCAAATCCATCCACGGTAGAGTATTTCAGGAAACTGGCCTATCATCCGTCTGGTAAGCAGAATATCAGGTACCGGAAACTACAATGGCAATGGACCAAGGATACTTTGGAGACTCCGCACCAACTGCTGATAAATCAAGTCTCCTAGCCCCCGCTCCCGCCGTAGATAAGACTCAAGACTCATAAGCAACAATGAAGCCTCCAAATGTCCACCAACTACTACGAAACATCTCAAGCACACAAGTACGACTTTAGAACGCAATGGCAAGCGACTCACCAGTTCATTTCTTCGACATCACATCGACCCTTCCAGGTACGAACACAACCCCTCTTGTCCCCTACTGAGTACTGACCAATCCACCAGGATCCTCAAAATCATGGTCCCCTAACACCATCAAGACCCGAATGGTCCTAAACTACAAGCGCATCCCCTACACCCAAAGTTGGGTCTCCTACCCTGACATCGCGCCTCTCCTCTCCTCCCTCGCCGTCCCCGCCAGCCCAGACGGAATGCCCTACACCCTCCCCGCAATCAACCACAAGCCGACCGTCAAGTCCAACCCCACCGGCACGCTTATGGACTCCTTCGCCATCGCCTGCCATTTGGACCAGCACTATCCGACCCCGTCGCTCTTCCCCTCCGGCGACGCAAGCTACGCCCTCACCATCGCAGTCGGCAAGCTCATAACCAGCGCAGTCAACAAGGCCCGCCCGCTCATCATCCCCAACGTCGCCAAGTTCCTGGATGACAAGGGGAGAGAGTACTTCATCAAGACGCGGTCTGCGTTGTTCGGCAAGCCGCTGTCTGAGGTGCGGCCGAAGGATCCCCAGATAGTAAAGCAGGTGACGGACGAGATCAAGAAGGAGATGGAGGGGCTGGCGCAGATGCTGCGGGGGCGGCTGGGGAAGAAGGGGCCCTTCTTTGAAGGGGAAAAGGCCGGGTATGCGGATTTCATTGTGGTTTCGTTCCTGGCGTGGTTGGAGAGGGCCGATAAGGAGCTTTGGCTGGCCTTGCTGGAGGTCGGTCAGGGGGAGCTGAAGGCTTTGTGGGAGGCTTGTACCCCGTGGGTTGAGGGACAGGGTGAGGAGAAGGACTGGCCGGTTGCCAAGTAGATGTCTAGCTGTACTGTATATAGGAGGGCAGGATCGACATGATATACCCATTAGCGTAGAATCAGATAGTGCGAGCTTGCAGCAGAAACAATGTCCCATTCAGCTCGTATCACGGGATGAACAGTGAGATAAAAATACACTTAGCACGTTGCCGGACCAGACACTCTATACCATCCGCAGCAACGCATCGTACATATCCTCTCAATCACCATGGCATAACCTGC
Source organism: Aspergillus fumigatiaffinis (assembly GCA_012656285.1). NCBI lineage: Eukaryota > Fungi > Ascomycota > Eurotiomycetes > Eurotiales > Aspergillaceae > Aspergillus > Aspergillus fumigatiaffinis. The sequence continues at coordinate 211,339 of JAAAPX010000016.1, forward strand.
CCCGTCAACCAGTTGAAACCACTCACAGCCCGCGCAGGAAGTTCGCCTCTCTAATCGCCTTCCTCCGAGCATCTCTCGCGCTCTTCGTAATCTCCGTCCGCTTCTCCATGCTCTCAGCCGCCAACTCAAGAACATCTTCCGTCCGTTCACGGTTATACTCCGCAGGCGTGATATCCGAAGCATGATGATGAACCGGGATCTGAGGCGGCAGCGTCGCCGCCCTCGCAGCCATTTTCTTCTCGTAGCGTTTCCGCTGTTTCTTATTCAGAGCTGGGAAGTGTCAGCACCCTCACCAGACCATCACAACTGAAGCAAAAGCAACGGGGGAAAAAAAACAAAGAACGTACTGCTAGGATCCACCCCTCCCTCCTTCTTCGCTTTCTTTCCATCCTCCAACATCCCCCACAACCAATCGGGATACTCCGAGTCCTCCAACGCAAACACATCCGGCTTGTTCTTGAAGTAATTCAGCCCATTCAGCTTCGTCCCCGCAGGCGCAATGCTAGGCGTCCGCTCGGCAGCTGCCTTGACGGCCGCCGGCGCCGGCTTCTCGGGGTTGACATCCACGTGGACGCTTTCTTCGGGGGTGCTCAGCGGCTGCGACACGCCGGGGGTCGCGGACGAGATGGCCGAGGGGATGGTGATGTCAGCGCCGACGGGCTGGCGGGGAGTGGGCGGGGGAGGTGAGGCGAATACGGTGGGTTTGCCGTCACTGTAGGATCGGAATTGGCTGCGGTGGATGGGAAGCTGGCGTGTGCATGATGAAGCGGTCCATGACACTGTGGGTTGGGGTTGGAGCTGGGAGAGGATGCTGGTTCGGCACCGGCGGCAGATCATTTTGTTGGTCGTCTAGGATCTGTCGAAGGGATTGATTGGTATATCCCTTCACGGACTCACGGCCTAGTGAGATGCCGTGGATTTGATATTGCGTATTGAGGTGGATTGATATGAAGCCGATATCTGAAAACTGCGGAATGAATTTGATGCCAAGCCGGAGGTAAAGGTCACGTGGTTTTGACATAGAGCAGACTGTTCATGCCTTAATGCCTTAGGTTTGTGCTCCTCCCAAGTATTAGACTACCTAATAAGCAACTTCAACGTCTGAAATACATGGCACATGAGCACTGTATGATATTCAGATAGTTGTGCTTCTCAGTGGCGACCGGAGAACTCTTGACTCAGCAGTTTAGTGGCCTACTGAAGATGAACAATTTCTATACGCATAGAGACGTTGAGTTGGACAGCTGAGGCAGTCTACAATGACGGAGATGACAGGAAGGCTACCCTTGAGTCATGAAAGGTCGGTATTCGAAGTAGCTTTAATATGTTATACACGCTGTAGAGGTTCCCGACTGGGCGGATCTCTATCGTGAGGCGCTTCCGTTATTTCCATTCTAATAACAACGCTAATCCCTTTTCTTTATCCTAAATAGTAGGACCTCTTCCTGGTAAACAGCAGATGCATTGATGTACATACTTCGACTCCGTCACCTTCTCTTCAATTTCCTGCTAACCTATCACGTTGTAACCTTCTCAGACGGATCATAGTCCACCGGCACGGCCACTCTTATCCCAGTAGTTCTCTCCCTGGCTCCGGCAAGTACCAACGACGCAGTAACAGTGACCGCCCTTATTGCCGATATTGGTAGAGAACATGACATAGTCTGGTCCATAGTTGTCAGGCGCATAGCCCGTACATCTGTTCCGCAGGGTGTTCCGGACAGTATATGCCGTATGAGCGGTATTGTACCAAACACAGAAAGTCTCATGAGGGCCGCTGTTGCACGGGTATGTATTGCCCGTCGTCCAGCTCTCTGCCACGGAGAATCCGCCGGAAATTCGCCCAGCCGCGCGGACACACTCGCTGTCCAGCCTATCGTGTACCATTTGGATTGCTGGCTTCCCACTGAGCAGGATTGCGCACTGCCGCAGTTCATGGTTTCCTGGGTACGTGCCAGGCATTGACTCATTGGTAGTGGGAAAACATCTCGCAACTTAGGCTGAGCTGCTTGCACCAGTAGCTCTGGTAATGGCTTCCGTCGCCGACCCTCATGGACTTTCCTGCCACTGGTAGCATGAGTCGAATTGTCTTTCCTCCAGGGATTTCCCAGGCTCAAACGTAGTAAGATTTGCGGTGTCAAACCCGGCATCAGCAGAGAAATGGTTACCAGTAGGGAAGGAACCCTCATTAAAGTGGAGGGCTTCTGCTGCACTCTGGAGACTCCTACTGTTCACTGTCTGCGTGAAACAACCACCGTTATCTCGCTTCGTAAGAGGAGTCAACTGGAGAGAAGCTGGTAGGGGAACATCGTCGCAAATCACATATGATCCATCTCGGTCATAGACCCTCACGCACTTGATACCTCCTGAGTGTTCGGGGTTCTCTTGAACACGGTAGGTGTTAGGCCCGACGGTGAGAGTTTCAGCACCACTGGATCAAGGTCTGCGGTGACAGAGAAGTCTGCGAACCGATCGGATGACAGGGACTTGGAGCATGCGTATCCGAACAGCGCAGACGTGGTTTTGATGGTAATCTCCGTCAAGGAAGTTTGCTTCTGATGCTGCACTGTGACGTGCGCCCTGCCTGATGTCCTTGCGGACATGAGGAGAAGGCGATGCCACGGCGACTGCAACGAGCGCTGAGATGGTGCGAGAGACTTCATTGTGTTTCTGATGGATTGAAGTCTTGTGAGCGGATGTATGATGAGTTCGGGCGCTCCTGTCGCCCTATTTATACACTCGGAGGCTCCAATATCTAAGCTTCTCGCCCTCCAAGCCACTAATGATAGAAATTGAACACAATGGCGGACACCTCCGCTGTTCCTCCTACAGCAGGGCTTTCTGCCTAGGTCAATGGGGTTTGCTTAAGCTGCTTAATCCTTCAAACGACAGCATGATGGGAAACACTGTGTAGGTAGACTGTGAGTAAACCTGGCTAACTCAACATAATTAGACTGTGTGATCACTTTCAAAGCTTATGGCGATCAAATATGGCATGCTATTCATGAACCACCTCAGGGACCTCCACCAGCATATACTTATATCCCTGCTAATTATCTAGCTGAAAGGAGTAAATGAAGAAATATGATCCCAAGATCTGCCATATCAGGTCATATTAGCGTGGGGGATTCATGCTTCTGGTAATAGCGCTCATCATTGGAAGTTGGAAATGAGCCAAAGTAGTAGGTAGGGCGAGGTAAACATGTTCACGCAATGGAGCTATCTTATAAATGCCAAGGGTCCAATACCATTTTATCCTTTCGGCTAGGAAGCCAAGCCCGCCTACACTGAAATGTTAGGTAAGAGGATTCGAGCTTAATATATTCACTATCAGGCGGCAGAGTTATTCAAGAGACTAATTTATAACATATATATTGATAGACATGTGATTGTGGTCAAGGTGTGGGGTAGTTCGAGAGGTATAGTATATAGTTACCATGTATGATGTCGGTCCCTGACCTCAATAAGCTTATGGATAAAATAAAGCTTGAAACAGCCACATCTGTTGATCATCCAGCTGCAGATACCCCATCCTACGAACATACCACTATAAGACCATAAAGTTAGATGATAATTGAGATCAAACTTACACTCCAACTAACTGAGTACTAGACAGTGCATACAGCCATCTGCATGGCTAACTAGGAACTAGTAACTACTACGTCAAACAGGCAAGACAAGGCAAGACAGCAACATGGAAGACTATCCCTAGTGACTAAGTTTAGGGAACGATGTAACCTCTTTGATCATGTTCCATGTTAGATCTCTGTCAGATTTCTTCTTGTTTTTCTTCAGCTACAGACACCTACCTGTTAACCTCTTGACAAATCTCCTTAATCAAACACCTATCCCTCAACCGACCCGACTATCAGTAAGCTCTTCTCCCACTAGATACTACACTTACTAACACTTAATAGAACACAAAGCAGCACTCACATTGCTAACATCAACAAAACACAACAATGGCATCAATCGGCCCCGCCCGCTGCGCAAACCTCACCGGCCTCCCGGAACTCACCTACCCCAACACCTGCGGCATCCCGATCTACCAGCACTGGAACGCCACACAAGACCCCTACACGACCTTGGGAGACTGCTGCCACGAAGTAAACGGGACGATAGGCTACTTTGGGCAGGAGAGCTGCGCCGCATATTGCAATGCTACGGAGAGTACCAAGGCACAATTACATGATTGCCTTGCGCAGTCGCGGGAGATTAATCAGTTTGGATGCTCTGGGGCGGCGGCGACGAGGGGGAGTTTGTGGAAGGCTGTGGTGGTGATGGGGTTGGCTTGGGTGGTTTTTATACGTTAGGTCTGGTCTATAGATCGCTTGATTTGGGTTATGATGGATCTGTCGTCTTGTCTTTGGGATACCGCCTGGTTGTAGGTATAGGTTAACCACTGAACAGATCAGTTAAACCATTGAGAACTAACAAGGAGATCTAAGCGTTGGAGAACCTGTTAGGAAAACCTGCTACCTCAAGGACATACTAAATAAATACAAATGCTTGATATCTATATAAGGCCACACTGCAGAATGGTTAGGTTAAGCCTAGATGCTCTTTCATCAGCTCAAAGCCATAATCAAGCTCCATTATATACATTTGGTCTGGTCAAGCTTTAGTCGTGTTTTCGTTGCCAACTGGCCGAACGCATTGAAGTTGTTAGGGTTTACTACCAAGATAAGCATAGCACATGTGCAGTGAGTACTGCAACTACTAAATATCATGAAGTAAAGACATTGTTCTAGGATTGTACTCATGCTTCGTATTGATGCTGTTAGAAGGTGAACAAGAAACTGATGATCTTCGTCTAACCAACCAATCAGATGGGGTGCATGATACCACGCTGGGGCCAGGTGAGGGGATACTAGAGAGCTAGTCTACAGAGTGCTTATTTCTCTCCTGAACAAAACAACAATCTCCAAATTCTTTGTTACTGACACATAACTAACAAAGCCGAACTGTGGCAACTTGCGTTATTATGTTGGTGTCCAAGTCCAACAAGACCGCTCAATTATGACCTGAACTATGCTTTTCTATTGATGCAAACCAAACAACAGGACAAGCAGATTTTCAAAGCCCCCAATGCTCGAAATGAGGACGACACAGGAAATGATTAAGGATAAGGTATAGAAAGCCCACCAACGCCATACCAGAAAAGAAAAAGTGTGACATGCAACAACATAACTAAGTAGACAAGCCACTGACTTCCAGGAAATTGCACAAGCTCACACAAGCATCCTTGAGTGACTTTTCCGTCTTCCAGTGGAGCTCCTGCTGCGACCTTGTGGCCACGGCGACGCAGGAGCCCACATCACCCGCGCGGCGATCAGCTGCCGTTCGGGGGATGTGCTTGGAGGAGACACCCTCCATGGTCTCGACGACTTCCTTGACGGAGTGTCCGCGACCGGTTCCCAAGTTGAACGTGCGGAAGTTCTCGGCCAGTTTGCCTTCGTTGGCTGCGCTGAGGGCGGCGATGTGACCGCGCGCAAGGTCGGTGACGTGAATGAAGTCCCGGACGGCGGTACCGTCCTCGGTGTCCCAGTCTGTGCCGAACATCTGCAGCTCCTTGTACTCGCCTGTCATGACTTTGACGACGACAGGAAGTAAATTTGTGGGTGTCTGTCTGGGGTCTTCGCCGAGGAGGCCGGACTCATCGCATCCGATGGGGTTGAAGTACCGCAGAGCTACGATGGTCCATTCTGGGTCGGAGGCGGCGAGGTCCGCCAGGATGGCCTCGCAGATCCATTTGGTACGTCCGTAAGGATTGGTGATGCCTGTGCAGCCGGGCTGGACAATGCGTTCACTACCGTCATGCTCGGTATAGATCTCCTCCTTGTGGGTGCAAAGCTCCTCCTTCAGGGGAAGACCGGAAGTTGCCAAGGTGCCGTACACGGTGGCCGACGAGGAGAAGATAAAAGTCTTGATGCCATAGTCACCCAGGGTCGTGGCAAAGTCGATGAGGCCGCTGACATTGTTGGAATAGTACTTGAGTGGGTTACGGATGCTCTCCTCCACTGCTTTGTAGGCAGCAAAGTGGATGACACCGGAGATCTTAGACTTGGTCGTACCCCATCGGGTCTGAGTCTGGTGCTGTTCTAAAAGGTCCCGGAGAGCAGCAGTGTCACGATAGTCGTGCGCATGCAGGTGCAGCGACGGCATCTTGGTCCCCTGCTGCTCATGGTACTGGGACGCTAACAGCTTGATGCGGTCGAAGACGATCTGAAAGGAGTTGCTGAGGTTGTCGATCACAATGACATTATAACTGGCCTTGAGCAGTTCCAATGTTGTGTGACTGCCAATGAAGCCGAGGCCGCCAGTGACAAGGATGTACTGGTCGAGAGGGAAGTGGCGCAGAAGATCTTCCAGATGACCGTCAAACAAGACGGACGACTGCGTTGCGGGTGTGTCCACGCAGCCTGGGGAGCAAGGCTCCACCGGAGTGCTTGCGTCGGATTGCTGAGAGCTGTCCATTGATATGTTGATCAAGTTGATCTGTTGATCGCCAAGTTGAAGATCACGCCGAGAATGATATGCTAAGCAATAGGATATCCGTGGAGAAGGCCGATCACACTTGGAAAAGAAAGGTTGCTCGGATTTGCTCAACGAACGTGGATGAACTGGATAAATTCGGACAGATCGAGAAACGAAGGAAGAGTTTTATACTCCAAGGGCAAAACAAGCACCACCTGGCAGCGGTCCGCTCTATCCAGCTCTGTCAGGTAAAGAGTGTATGATGACTCGCACGATCTACACGGGAAGGTAACTATTGAAGCGATTGGATGCAGATGATACAAGAGGGCCAGACGGACTAGATCTCGTCAGAACAAGGGTACAAAGGGAAAAAAGGAAAAATCAATCAAGTGGAAACAAGAAGAATCGGCCTCAGCCTCAGGAAAAGAAGCCAACTAGCCAAGGATGAAAGCACGGAAACGAGCGGACAGGGAAAAACGAAGGGGGAAAAAAAGCGAGAGGGCAGGCTGTCCTCGGAGGAAGGCCTAGACTAGACGTTTGATGCTTCAGGATGAATCGCCTCTTTGCCTCTCTCTGGAACGATGTCAGAATCATCGAAGAGCCAGAGCCAGCCTTGAGCGCCTCCACCTAAGGTACTACCTCCGTGGGCAGGATCTTTGGGACCGGAACTTGGACCACATGAGGTCAGGAAGCGAGACGACTTGTCTGCGAACTTTAGCCTAACTACTGAGACTAGACTAGAGGGTCTGGTCTGGTTTGCTTTGCTGCATGGCATGGTCGAGATCCGCCCCGCTCGTCTATTTTGGGCGCGATTGTGTTCGATGCCCGGACCAGATCATATCATATCACATTATTCGTTTTATGCCTGTGGATCATATTATCCATGGGTACTGTTTGATTTTTTTTCTAGCCGAGATGCGGCCCATCCACTAGAAACAGTAAACCTTGGTGAGCATGTATCTAGGGCTGACTTGGACTAGCCAACTACTTATTTCGTAGGCTTCCGGCGCCATGTCCGTCCGTGGGAAATCCACTTGTGCGTTTCTTCTTGATCCTCTGTGACACCCGGTGATTAGGTTTTTTAAATCCTTTTGATTATTATTTTTAATTTACAATGGTGGAAAAACACGTGAGCAATAGACGCTGCCTGCAAAGCCGGCGCTCTCGAATCCTCTTGGCTGTCTTTGTTTTTATTGCTATTCTGGCTGTCGTGATCCCTCCGGCGGTTGTGGTGACGCTGCACAAGAAGAACGACATGGGGCCTAAATCCAAGGTCTTTGTGCCTCTCTATGTGTACCCTGCACCCGGAGCCTGGACTCCACTTGAAGATGTGTATGTTCCACGTTCCCCCTAATCATCCTCTAACCAGTTGAATTATCACAACCAACTAGGGCAAGTGGTAAGCACCGAGGACAACAGCTAACGCCACACACAGGATCTCCAAACACCCAGAAGTGAACTTCACAGTTGTGATTAATCCAGGGAGCGGACCTGGACCCAACGCCCTGCCTGATGCCAACTACACGCGGGAGATCCCCAAGCTGGGCTCATTCGAGAATGTGCGGCTGTTAGGCTATGTGGCGACAACCTACGCGAAGCGCAACATCTCGCTGGTGCGCAGGGATATCGAGACCTACGCGGCGTGGCCAACGAACTCTTCCAACCCGGCCCTAGCTGTTCGGGGGATCTTTTTCGACGAGACCCCTCAGCAGTATGATGAGGATGCCTTGGCGTATCTGCAGGAGTTGACCGATGTTGTGAAAAATACCCCTGGTTTGGGACCAGATCATTACGTACGTTTGCCTGTGTAATTACCACGTCCGTGGTAATGTACTTTTTGTTTCCTCGCTTACCACCTTCCCATCGTTTATCACCTTGCTTTTTACAGTCCCTGAACCTGTCCAGTTGCTATTGCTAATGCTAATGCTATTGCAGGTTGTTCACAATCCCGGCGCAATCCCTGACTCTCGCTACCTGTCGACAGCAGACTCGACCGTCGTGTTCGAAGCAACGTACGACACCTTTCAGGAACGCCATGGGGCCAACCTGTTCGAGGCGATCCCGGAGAGCAACCGCAGCCAACTCTGTGCGGTGATCCACTCAGTCCCAGAAACTGTCGAAGGGTCTGCGCTCCGGGGTCTGGTGAAGCAGGTTCGCAAGGTTGCTGAGGAGATTTTCATCACCCACTTGGATACGGATTACTATGCCAGTTTTGGGCGGCAGTGGCCTGAGTTTGTGGATTTGATGGGAAAATAGGCGGGTACTACCCTGTCCCTGCGCCTTCATGCACTTGGATGACATGATGACATGATTATGATAGATGATATTCCATGCTGTTGGATAGGTAGAGTACTGGTACATCACTGACCTTACGTAATCTACTTCCATGTATTTAAAGCTGTAAATTTCAGCGATACTTACAATCTTACCAAATTATGGTTAAATGCATCCATCCCGCGTAATCACCTAAAATCCTGCACCAACCGCCAAGTAACAGTACTCATTCCTCTAGGATGTAGCGACCCAAATATGGGAAGAAGTGAAACTGCCTCAACAGCGTCCAGTCCCTGTCTGCCAGCGCCAGATCTGAGGCTGACCATTGATTCATCCTCATCCATACTCGTACCCACTTCTTCGTTTTGCATACGAAGTACGGCTAGGTAGAAGTAGATGTACCTGGACCTCACCTCGTACAAGTACCCATACCAAGACTGACTACTGCATATGATGCAGGGGTATCTGCATCCATCATTGGGGATCCCCACCAGACTAAAACATACACAATCAGTGGACGGGGAACAACTGGTCGGCAGGTGGCGCTGATGGGATGGCGCTGCTTGGCATTAGGTCGTTGGTATTCGGGACTCCGCGAGTGTGCGAGTGTGTCCTCATCTGGAAGGTAGATATTATTTAGGTCAATTGTTGGGCTGTTGACTAAGACATACATATGTACAGAGATGCTGTCACTCAATTGCCATGCCAGTTGGCTGAATTTTGATATTTATAGAAGATGTTTCGAATTGAAACTTTGGGTTGGATGCTGAGGCAACCAGGGTGAGGGTACAGAGTTCGAAGTACATATTGCAGGAGATAGATCGAATAGATACATAGTACTCCGTACTCCGTACAAGTACGGTGTAGACCGGAGTATGGTGTAGATTCCTCCAGTGATGATGTGATATGACTCGTATACTATTATATCATCGTGATTCTGTGACACCAAATTTGGAATTATGGTATGCCAATACCGCGGCTCGTTTCATGAGTTTCGGGCCTTTGTTTCGGGGCAGAACAGGCCCACTCTTTTTCGTATTTTCCGGGTTGGCATTTGGCTACTCTATTCGGAATTGTACGGACTATTTGTATAATATACTCCTAGTACAGAGTAGTTACTCTGAAGAATCCATTGAATATCCACTGAAATATCAGCTTGAATTCTTGCACCTTTCTAGTTCCCGAGAAAACCCACACATAAATTAATTTGGGTCTTCTGGTCTGGTCTGGTCTGTTCCTGAGGACCCAGACGCAAGACCCAGACCAAAACAAAACAAACCAAACCGAAGAACCACGGCGCCATGACAAACTCTATCTACGAACTTGTATTTAGGATTACCCGACCATTACTTATCTATCAGATGGCCCACATTATGGTCGGTGGATCGCGGGTTGGCGCCAAGTTAACTTTTCCAAGCCAGGTTACAAGTTCTTCTAAAGCAGGAGTTTGCAGCCGAGCATCAGGCTAATAAACTCAATCAGTCAATCCCTATTCCCTGGAGTTCTAGAGAAAACTCTGTTTGGCTTTGCCGCTGACTACTACTAGGCTGAGTGAGACTGATCCACTGCTATCCGCTCAGACGGAAAATCGCTCAGACGGAAAATGGACTAGAGGAGGTATTCCGTGGCTAGTGTTTCATTCAAGGATAGTCTTCGATCTATGAATCGCGCGGTTGTGTGAGTCCAGCTCAGTATCCAGTGGGCAGTTTGCTTTTTGCAGTTTGCAGTTCGAACTGCTGTGTCCTCCGCTGGTTCACGCGTGAGGGTCGGGACGGCGGCTATTACTTGATGCGGATACGGAGTCGCCAAGTCCAATGCTAGTGGAGTGCTATGTTGAGGGCTTGAGGCCAAGGTGTGTGAGAGAGATGTTGCATCCCGTGTATCATGTTGATCGCGTGTATGAAACTGAGACATCGTGATGCAGATGCAGATGCAGATATAATTAGATACTCAAGTACATAGAAACTAGAAACAGATAGAACGTCACAGTCAAGATCAATGAAACCAACTCCGCCCATGCACTCCGTATTCATGCTCATCTCTAAGCCAGACACTCTAACGAGTGGAGGCTAACAATATTCAACCCAATCGTTCAGATTCATATTCTTAATGACCGTCGAAAAATTGGCCGAGCCCGCAAACTCACAGGCCGCGTTCTTCTGGTTTGTTGTCACGGCAAGATCATTGTTGGTTTTATCCCCCTTGGGATACTCGATGTGAAACACCGGCTTGCCGTTTTGCGGAAACACAGCGTAGGTGTCACACTCGCTGTACTGCGCACACTGCTCGTTGACACTCCACTGCATGTTTTTGATCACCGACGGGATGATATCTCCCGCGTTCTTCAACCCGACCGACATGTTCCGCGCATGCGCCGCATTCGCCAGGAAATTCACAAAGCTGATCGAGTCTGCCTGCGTCAGGTCCAGCCCGTTGTCATTGTCGTACCCGTCGACATTGTCCGGGTCCACGCCGTCGCATCCCTTGTCGCGTGCCATATCCAGCCGGTCAAGCATGATCTGCCGCACGTTTGCCGAGCTGATGTTCAGCCATTTTTCTCCGGGCCAGTCGTCCAGGTCGTTGCCTAGATCCGAGTCCTCGAACTTGTCCTTGTCCGGTCGCCAGTTCTCGTAGCTGCCTGCCGAGAAGTAGCAGATGACTTTGCGGCCGGCTTGTTGTAGTCCTGCGATGGTGGACTGGTTGTTGGTGAACAAGTCAATGTCGTATATCTCTGCGTCGATGGAGGTGTCGTTCAACTGGTGTAACAGCTCGATCTGCCATTTTGTTCCCACTGCGGGCTGCCATTTGGCTGTTGTGTAGTTGCCTTCTGGCGTTGTCGTCTCCCCGCCTGAGCCTTCTTCACCTTCTCCGCCACCGCCGCCCAGACCGATACCCAGACCGACTCCGAGACCGACTCCGAGGGCGATGATGATGAGGAGGACTAGCGAGAGGACGAAGAGCTTCTTCCTGGTTGTCCATGATTTCCAGCCGCCGGCCGACTGGCCTTTTCCAAGGGGATTCGCCATCCGTGTAGATCAGTAGATGTAGATGTAGATCAGTAGATAAGTGAAGAGTATGAGATAAGATAGTGGGTGACTGTCAATATATGGCTATGGCTGTAGCCTGTAGCCTGTAGCCTTCGACAGGCACGTTGATTTGGAATCTCAATTGAGTAAAGTTACACAGCATCAGAAGAAGCGCTCAACAAGACCCTACAGACTCTTGTCTAGACTTGAGAATGTCAGCCACAGGGCGATCACAAAGAGTTAACGCCTGGGGCTGTGGTGGTATGAACAAAGAGACTGAATAATGCGGCAGCCTACGGAGGCAGGACTAGCCACATTGGGTGATGGCTGACAGCGTCTATTACTCTATTGTTTGAGGCTGGCTTTTGTGTTACCGGTAACTAACCAGATGATCTATCTATCATAATTGACTAGTTAATGTGACTCTGGAATATCATTCACCTGATCAGATCATCAGATCTGAGTCTATTACCTTTTAACTTCTGTGGCATTTCCACTCAGCACTCTATAAATATCTAGGTACTGTAGCATTGCAGCAAAGGATCTACCTACATTGCAACATTGCCAACTGTCCGACAAGTGGAATCAAATTAATTCCAGGCCGAGCTGCAAGTCTCAGTCCCAAAATCCCGTGTCAAGAAAGACTTTTCAGTCTATGGAACATGTCCAATCATGCACGGCCAGATAATCGCAAAAATGGGGCGCTTAGCGCCGGACGCTAAAGCTTAGCGTGTAGGATCGTAGTACCTGTAACCGGTTTTACTTTGCAAATCAGGCGGTATTATAATACGGCAATCATACAGACGGGCAATTATACAGTACAGTTTCGTACTCCGTACACAGTCCTTACTCCAAGGTACTAGTGAGTATGTCCGACTCGCACCATGGGTACACACTGGCCCAAACTCGAGCTAGAAAGGGAAGATACCCACCACGCTGCCACGTTGTTGACACTGACAGCTGACTAGACGATTCGGATAGGGTCAATGCAATTCAATAGTAGGAAAACTAAAAGCAAACACGCTTCCCCATTTGTCCGACGAGAGTCATGAATCATGATGTAAGGTATGCTATGCTGTCCATGCTCAACTCAACACCGACACACATCCAAACCCAGACGAAGTCAAGAAAGTATCCAAAGTCAAAGTCGATTACCACTACACTCACTCAGCACTGACAACAAGTGCAAGTAAGTGTAAGTGCTTACTCTAGAAAGCAAACCAGTCACAAACGCCAGCTCATCCACCTGCCCTGCCCTGGCATCCAAACGTCTCCGCATGATGGGCTTGAGCTTGAGCTTAGCGTACCTTACCTCGAGTATCCTACCCTCCCGACGCCGTACAGAGGACAGAGGACAGCATTCTGCAGGGGTACACCGTGCAAAGCAATATACGCTGACTGTACAGCGGAGAAGGCCGCGCTGCGCCCAAGAAGCAAACAATGTCGCTTGCATGCAGTGTCACTGACTTGACTTGGCTACAGTACAGCCGCACCCACTTTGCACTTAGCACTTAGTAGTCTAGTTAGGGCTAGGGTGTGATGATAGGACATTAGATGACATTAGTGATGACAGCGCATAGTTATCCTACTGCACTGCACTGTAATGCAGTTTGTAGTAGTGCACGGAGAAGACCGATGCTCTGCCTCTATTGACGCCTCCGTAGAGTGACGCTTACATTCTGAATAGTAAAGCCAAGTCAGTCTACGAGTAAGTGTAGTCTCGGCTAGATTCAACGGTTCAACCAGACAAATATCAAATCAGGCCATTTCAGCCGAGCAGTCATGGTCCTTGTCCTTGTCCTCCTCCAAGTAAGGGGTAATCCGGTAGATACTTGGCATGCAATGCAATTCAATTCTCCGGCCAAGACATGTCACTCCGCCGGTAGGGATAAAAGATACTAACATTAACCGTTGAGCTCGGAATAAGGGATAGACTATTGAATATTGACTTTGATTTGATTTGCCACAGGCATGCGGACTATTTGCCTCGTCGGCTTTAGGAGCCAGATAGGAGAAAGGAGACAGTCGGATGAATAATATGATGAGTCGATTACGGAGTAGCTATGACCGACACCGGCGCCGGGTATAGTGGAAGCCGCCAAGATATCCATTGTGGATTCTACGATTCAGGTCCAGGGACCAGGGGCAAGTCTTGGATTCGCGTGGTGTGACAGATGCATGGATGCGTGGGCTGATTACCCGGTTAGTTGGAGATTTAGTTAGGGTCGATTCAGAAGTCCCAGGGGCCATGGCCGGGAATCCTGACCGTGGACGTTAGAAAATGATTCAGTTGGTCTTGTCCGGTCTTGGTTCGGCGGATGATTGAGAATGTCTTACTTTGTTCTTGGCATGGCATGGTATGCTACAATGTAGGTGATGTTGAGGACTGATTCAATTCAATTCACTAACTATGCACTATCATTACGACATGTAATAAGTACCCGTATAAGGGATGAGTGATGTAGGGAGGTTACAAAGCAATAGGAGTGGAAAGGGTAAAGGTAACAGGAGATCCCGACAGCTGCACCCACACAGTCAATGGATCACTCCCCAACTGCTCGGTGGCATAGCCCTGAGTGCTGGTGGGAGCCACAGGGAAGGTCACTGGAATGGGCCGGCTGCAGGTGTTGCCCGTGGCCGTCACGGTCACGGTGGTGATCTTCTTGTCGGAAACGGCATACGACATGGCGTAGCCGCACTGGTCACGCTGGTACCGGGCAAGGAAGCCGTCGGACATCTATCACAGTTAGTCAGGTACAGGGAAATATGGAAGATTGAGACGAGGACATACCTCTTGATGGGTGAGGGTGACCAAAGGCCAGTCGACCAGACGGACGAATTCCTGAACAATAGTCTCAACCCACGCCTGGAAGATGGAGTACTTGGCCGTTACGCCGTTGATGGTAATCGGGTCCACGTTTGAGTTGCGCAGATTGGCCTGGTGGAACATGTATCCATCATGCCACAGACCAAAGAGATGGCGCATGGTGTCGGCTTTCTCAACGGCCAGCAGGTCGTCAAAGTTGCCGGCGCCGGCAGAGGTATCAATCCACTCCTGCACCGTGCAGGCCGGAGTGTCGCAGTTGTAGTAAATGCGGGTAGCCCAGCGGCCGTTGATCTGCATGCCGGCGAACCCGTCCGACTCAACAGTAGTAAAATAAGGCCACATGGGGTTCTGCTGGTTCATCAGCACCGGGCGGGTGTTGTCTCCAACACAGTTGCGGATGCCATTGTCCCACCAAGCCCGCAGAGCATCGCCGTTGTGGAGACCGGTGATGGCAGGGGGGATGATGCCATTGGACGTAAACCACTTGGCCTGGTCCAGGCCGACCTGTTTCAGCCAGGCCTGGTTGAAGGAAATCTCCTTGAAGATGTCCGAGTAGGTCGAGTTGTTCTGCTCCTCGTGGGTGAAGGTGTGCGAGATGTGGCCGTACGCGTCGCGGTTGGCCGGGGTGGCCCACCACTTCAGTAGTTCGTCTAGCTGGGTGCAGGCAGCAGTCCAGTCGTAGACAGTCGGCTTCGAGGGCCAGAGGTCGGTACCGGTTCCCAAGGGCTTCTTGAATTCCAGAGGAGTGTCAGGGGGAGAGTCGTACTCGATCCCGCCTCCGTTGCAAGTGGTTTCACCCGCATCGGTGGAAGACGATTGCTCAATGTTGCCGTTGCCGTTGTGGCCAACCTCAACAAAGTACGAGCTGCCGGGGTTCATCTTGGCGTTGATCGTCGGGACCCAAGCCGAGATGCCTTTCATGTCATCAACGGTGATGCGGAAGGTGGTTCCATTAGGGTAGTAGATGTCGGTGATGAGGAACATGTCGTCAATCTGCGTGTTCAGGTTCACCCGGCGGTGTCCAGCGTACAGACCGCGGGTGATCCAGGTGATCCATGCGTGCTGCAGGTAGTTGGAGGTAGCACTCCAGTCCGTGGAAAAGCCAATGAAGAACGCCATCTGCTCGCGTCCGTCAAAGTTGTTGATGACAGCAGCAGTGGTCTTGGTCGAGGTGACAGAGTTGGCAGCGAACTGGGCAATCTCCTTGGTGGAGCTCGTGTTGCTGATCGTGGCCGGGTAGTGCCAGAGACCCTCGGTGCTGACAGTGGCGCCAGTCCTCAATCCCGCGGTGGGAAAGTCACTGGTGTCGGTGAAGGAGATCAACTGCTCCACGCCGGTGTTGCAGCAACCCCCGTTCACAGCACTGGCACCAAACTTGGGGCCGGGATAGACGTCCCACTGCACCATTCGCACGCCGTACTCGAGCTGGTAGGCGTACAGCTGGTTCCATTGGTCGGTGGTCAAGGCGCTCTGGTAGCCAGAAGTGCCACCGTAGTCGTAGCTCACCTCGGCAGCCACGACAATACCGCCGTAGTTGCCGACATTGCTGGAGTTGAGAGCCGGCAGGGCAACACCCGCCTGGGGCACCAGCAACGTGGTGTACGGGATGCCGTACGCATTGAGACCCGAGGTGGCCGAACTGGCCGCCGAAGAGTCCTTGGCGATCACAAGGATGTTCGACAAGACCGAGCCATGGCTAATGGGAGTAGCCGAGGGGGTGACCGAGGGGATGATACTCGAACTGAGGCTGAGAGACATGGTGGAGGACAGGCCAACGGAAGAAGAAGAAACGAGAGTAGTTCCGGTGGGAGTCACCGGGGTAGAAGTTAACGAGAGTACAGCAGACGAGGTCGTCAGCCCAACAGTAGATGCTACACTACTGCTCGCTACAGTGGTCTGTGATGGTGGCACAGATGTAACGACTGTGGGATTCGAAGTCCAGACACCTGGGGGAGTACTACAGGTTATAAAGCCAAAGTAGCAACCGGCCTGAATCACCCACGAGAAGACCATTGTAGTGGTCAGGGGAACGAAGAGGATGACAGGATGACGAGGCAACCAACCTCAGCTCAGCAACCAAAGTCGAGTAATGCAAGTTGATCAATCAGAAGATGAACGAGAGACTGGGTGGAGATGATCCTTGGATTGAAATCGAAGGATCATCAACAAGTGACAGACAGAAAGTCAGAAAGACGGAGACAGAGAGATCGAGTGAAGACGAATCATGTGTGACGATCAAATGCTTTTATGTATGTATGCATGCGACAAGCACAAGCACACGCACACAGCAGCAGGCTGAAAAATCTCCTTTCTTGGTCTGTCAGGGCCATAGCTCCACCGACGCAGCCGGGCATGGCATTGTACTCTCTACTCCGTATCTACTCCACCGCAATTGACTACGAGATCTTGGGCGATGAAGTCGTCGACTAGCCAGAAAAGGTCAAGAGAACCGAGCACAAAGTCCATGCTTTTTTGTACAAGTATCCTATCGTGAGTGACGACGAGGCTATGATGTTGGAGCCATGCAACCGTCATTGATGCATCACGACTCTAACGCAGCGGGAAATATGTATCTACCGTGAGTTTTCCAGGTCAGAAAAAGCGAGGAATGGACCCGGACCATTAGGCTAGCGTCCGACAGTGCTGACAAGTGGCAACCGATTGAAGAAGTTTTACACTAGTTCCTTAGCAATGGATCAGTCAAAATATCCCTCTGAGCCCACCCCGGGGTCCAGATGAGCCGCTGGGGGAAATTGGAGGGCCATTGTGCATCTCCACGAGACTAGCGGGAACTGTACGATTCAGATTGCAGCCGAAGGAATTATTATTAGCATACCAAGACCAAAAAGAGGGGCTTTAGGTCTTCCATGATTCTTGAGACTTGAGACTCCGAGTGTAGGTACAGATACTTGTGCTACAGGGGGTCGTATCCGTGTTACATACGGTAATAAATACCGGCTGTATCATGTATTGCAGAAATTTCATTCCAAAATACACGTTATCAAACAATACATACATACAGACCATACTAGGGTCTTGACCTTGTTTCGCACTTCTGCATCTCATGGATATGAGGAATCCACCTCGGCAGTCTCAGTTCCTCAACCCACAGTCCTCAGACTAGATGACTTGAAGAAAAGGCAAACCAAGGATCGGGCCAATGGACTATTGCTATCAGAAACCCCGATGGTTTCCAGCTGTTTTTTCAATCTGGAGTCATATGAACGGACTATGGAGTATCTTGGATGTCCTGGAACGCTCGTCGCTTCGGCCTATAGCATACATAGCAATAATAAAAATGACCAACAGGAGATACAGGCAGCATGCATGGTCCTGCTGTACCTCCACTCTGCCAAGCTCGGAACATATTGACCCAAGACGGAGGAGATGAAGCTGATGTTTGCTCTCAACCGGGCAATCCGCGTGGGTTTCCTTAAAAGGGCTTTTCCGAGATGGCTGCCACGCTGTTGACACCGTTGTTCTGGTCAAGCTTCTGTTCCAATCCAGCAGGATTGAAGGATTAGACACTTGGCCAGTGTGCATCCCAACCGGAGTATTGTCTATTGTAGTGACTCTAGTGACTACTGAGGCTGTTTCATACGCCGGGCCAGAAACCACACACTCTTCTTAGCGCCATCTTAGCGCAGACAGACAACAACGAGGCTATTTTTGTCTTCGTCATTGTGTGTCTGCCGAGACAGACGGTCCATGAACTAAGTATCCATTGGTCTTGTCTAGAAATTCCACTGATTGATTGACTTTGCCGTCGAAAATCATAAAAAAGTACATTACTTGCGGCGAACTAGATCCTCCGAGGAGCCTTATGATCTCCCCTCGCCACTGGTTCTGATTCGGAGCTGCCAAATGTTGGGCCATCACCGCTTTTTTGCTTTATGAAGGCAAACTCAAGTTGTAGAGGCTGGTAGATACATGCTGTGTTTGCTTTGACTTTTCGCTTGCCAGCTCTTTGACCGCGTGTTGGTCTGGTCGATCGATCGTCCTATCGTTTCTTTTGCCCTCGTTCGTTCGTTCGTTCGTTCTATATTGCGCTCGTTTATGCACAAATACTCATCTCGGGTCGATCAATCAATCACGGTGATGGTCTTTTAGAGAGATTTGTATCTCTGTTTGTATACATTTTTGGGCTCTCAGAGCCTTCTTGTCTCTCGCTTTTCTACCTTCTCGTTTCCATGTCCGTCTATACTCCTAACTCTAATCTCTAATTGTATCACCATGGGTCTTATCATCGCGATTACCGGTGATGATGGTCATAAGAAGACTCGTCCCGTGGGATGGAAGCATATGACAGATAACTGGTGGCAATTTGTATGTATTCTCTCCTTTAGCCTCAGGGTTTACTAACCTGGTATAGGTCCTCATCGGCTTGCTACTGGGTAGCGTAGTAATTGGATGTTCATACCTCCTCTACGCGGGTCTGTCAAGAGCTCGCAAATGGTACAAGGTCGGTATTCTGTCGATTCTTCTAAGGACATTGTTGACATTCACAGTCGCGAGCACAATCAGCAATCGTGCCCAAAAATGTCTCTGATAGGCTGGACCACCTATCAAGGCAGCAACTGTCCTTGCCCAATGTCCAGTTCGCAAAGAAGCCGTCGTCTTTCGGCGTCTACTTGGGCTCTTTCGATTCATCCTTAACCAAGGATCAGTTAAGGCTGCTGAGTCAATGGGATCTGTTGATCGTTGACCCCTCGCAGTCCGGTGTAGTCGAGGCCATCTCGCTGGTCGAGAGGAAGCAGTTTCTGGGCCGAGTAGACCTCGGTTCTGGCTCAGTGTCGACCCTGGCGGCTATCGACCGACTCGAGAGCGCATTGAACAGGTTCAATGACGCTCCGTTCAGCGGCATTCTACTCGCCAACTGGGAGAGCAGCTTCAACTCGGCCGCCATCAAGAAACTGACGGAGGCTCTCCGTGCCGTCGGCCTGCCCGTGTATCTGGAGACCGCTCCTCCGGACTTCCTCAAGGACCACAAGACTCTGCAGACCGACGCAATCTCCGGTCTGGTCATCCGCAATGCCTCCATCATGCCTGAAGGCGAGAAGCGCGACTACTTTCAGATGATCAAGATGCAGCCCACTATCAAAGCGTTTGTGTCGGAAGCCTGCATGCGAGACTTTGTGGTCATGGCCTGGGAGACTGTTGATGACAACGCTCACTTGTCCAATGCGGTCATTCAGCGATCTCTCCAGTGGTGCAACTTCTACAGCGCTATCACCTGGATCGGTCGACAAGCTGCTTTGCAGGATGCTTCTCTGAACGTCAAGATTCCCGAACCCCTGTCTGCCTTTAGTTGGTTGAAGGAAGCCGAGATCATGAAAGTTCACGACATCTGGCGCGCCAATTTGAACATCCAAGAGGATGTCGTGGACAGAGACGCATGGAACACTCTGCTGCAATACTTTCCCACTCTGGAGAGCGTACTCACCTCGTCCGAAAACAAGCCACAGCGCATGGACAGCTCGATGATCTCGGTTCGTGATCCACCAGAATGGGTGGCTCAAGTCAGGTCGCAGGGCAGCCCGCTGTCCATCTCAATGGCAGGCGTGGAGTACAAAGAGTTTGGCTGCTTCCCCTTGGGATCCGAAGCCACCGCCGTTGCTTTTGTCGAGATCCTCAAGTCCCAACAGCGGCTTAAGTCTCTTGGACTGCTTCACCCAGTTCCTTCCGACAAGGTTCAAAAACTTGGCGCCCTCCTGCGAAAATTCCACGATAAATTCGCAGTATCGCATTGGTCCGACTTGCCCAATCTGCCCGCTACCATCAAGGAACTCTCCAATTTTGCATCCCACGATTCCTTGCGCATCAATCTAGGCCTCGATTCCGGTCTACGCAAGAGCGCTGATGTCCGCTTCTGGGCCGTCTATCAGACCGACGCGGACGGATTCGAAGTGTTTGCCTCGAAAAGCGCTCAAGGGCTAGCAGGAACCGTGCTGCACACTTTCCTGTCCGCGAGAGGATTCCCCCGTCATGTCTGCTTCGAAGCGGAAACCGCCCTGGCTGAATGGTCCAAGGATGTGAACGAAGAAATCGGTCTGCCCCGCCGGCTCATCCAAGATGTGGACGCCTTGAGTCCTGAGGAGCGATTGCTCCTGCTGCAGCACCTCTCGCTGACGGACGCAAAGAGTGAACTTTCAGAGACTATCTGCAGGTACATCCGCAGGCAACTCATCGATGCACCGTCCCTGGCGCAGCTCAAGGAGCTCAACACTGTCGCGTATCTCGACGGATCCCTTTCACCAGAGGCCTTGATCAAGACCCGCGTCAACTGGTACCGCGATCAGGGCTGCCGCTATCCTTCCACTGCGGCATGCCTTGCCTTGTTCCAGGAGACGGATGCTATCTTCACTCGTATCCTCCGGGAACGCCGCGAGAGTGATCTGGCTCAAATCACAAACGCCCTGTGTCAGCTTGTCCAGAAAGACCAGATCGACGTGTATGCGGATATTATGACGCTCTCCCTCTTTTGCGCAGCGAGAAAAGGTGCCTTTGACGAGATCTACATGGAAGTCACTGATCGCAACCCCCTGTTCAACGACCAGTCCGATCAAGCGGCCGCGTTCGCCGAGTCATTTGCTCTCGGATCGCGCTGTGAAGCATACTTTGACCTCTCGCCCAGCGCGTTCGGAAAGTTGCTCTCGGGTCGATTCAGAAGATACTACAAGGACCGGGAACTGCCCGACTGGATAAATGGCGCTCCGCAGATGGCTACCTCGTATGCTGGTGCGCAGATCGATGTCAACCCCGACGACAAGGTCAAACCTATGCGTGGGTACCAGCGCTTCACCTTCCTCAGTGTCTTCGCTGTTCCCGCCCTGATCGACATTCTCCTGCTGACTCTGTATGGCCGCGGCTTGTACCTCTCCAGCAACATGCCCGACGAGGTCATGCACAGTGCTTCCATTGCTCTGATGATCTCTCTGCTCCTGTCGGGTGCGGCTGGCACCTGGATCGCATGCGGTGGATCCTACTACCTCATTTCCATGGCTTTTGCGGCAACCAACATGTTTGTCTTTATCAGATTTATCGCCTGTTTCGCCTTCACGATCGTGGTCGGACTGGTCGGATTTGTGGTCATGTCTGCCGTCAAAGGCCCGGGTCCTGGCATCGTCTTCTACCTCTACCTCGTTGCCTTGACTCTCTACTTCACTATATTTGCCTGCCTCGCCTGTTTCAGCTACCCCGGGTCCAGGTTCCTTTCTGGACGCAAGGCCATCTTCGCCTGCATCCCCGTCCTTTTCATCTCTCCGATCGTGACGAACTGGAGTCATCACGATGTTATCATTTATCTCATTGTGATCTACATCTTCATCGGGCTGCTGCTGCTCAGTTTGCGGTCCGTCGCCTCCAAATGGGTCACCTGGTACCAGAACATCCGGCGGACAGACGACACCGAGATCCGCAAATGGTATGTGTCCAAGTACGGCAACAACGACGAAAAGTGCTTCGGCGGCCTGAGCGATCCGGCCGTGCTGAAGCTGTCGAGAGAAGCTCTGTATCGCGACGTGATGGCCGAAGTGTCCCGTGGGATCCTCTCCAAGCCGACAAAGGATCAACTGGTCCTGGAACTGGCCCGGGACTGGGAAGCGACCAACTTCCTTCTCGACTGGTACTGCCGGTATGCCGACGTGCCGCGGCCCATCCCCTTCAGCTCGGGTTGGAACATCCAGACCAAGGTCGGGTTGGATGTGCTCCGCAATTCGCAAAAGGGCCAGCGCTTGCACAATGCGTTCATGCATTGGCGCCAGTCAAGCCGGGAGATCGGCTGCGGTGTGCTCTACTTTGTCTTGGCTCTGCTCGATAAATGGGCCGGTTTGCTTACCGGTAGCCCGTTGGCTGGTTTGCTACAAATTCCCGATGATGACACGCGGTTTGCTGTCGGTTTCGCCCTCGCGTATTACCTGATCGGCGCGGTCCTCATCGACACCAAGGCTCAAGAGCTTCATGATCTCATCGGTGGCCAGACCAATCAGGCCGTGGGCACCTCCAAGGATATTCGTCCCTCGCAGAAGCGCGCCGTGAGGTTCAAGAGAAAGGTGTACTGGAGGACATTCTTCAAGTATCTCATGTGGCAGGTATGGAGTCTTGCCTTGTCGACTGCCTTGCTCTGGACGTTCCGGTCATCAGTTGATGCCATGGCGATGTTCTGCGCCTATGTGGTGGCGTACACCGGCCTGCTGTGGTATCAATACACGAAGATCTTCGCTGGTCCCCATGCCCTCAAACCGTTGCTTGTCGGTGTCGTCGTTGGTCTGCCCGTTGGTATCGTCCTTAACACCTGTGTGCAGGGTTATTGGAAGAATTACGGGCCGGTCATTGGACTGGGAATAGCCACCTGGACTACCGCTATCCTCACTCTGCTCACTGCGAAAATGGGTATGCCGAAGAAGGTGGACTCGCCAGTCGACCTGGGCAAGACGTTCCACGCCTACACTACCCCGTGGGCGGATCCCGAATGGTCGCAGCAGGAACTGCAAACCTTCTTCGAGAGAATCTCTCTTGTGCCGTCGGACGCGCGACTGAAGCTTGAGCCTGGCGTTCATCCTGGAATAGAAGTCAAGTCTCTGCTGCTGTCGCGCAGAGAAGAACCGCGAATCGAGGAGGCTTTCCCAAAGGCTCAAGAACTGATTAACCTGGCGCTCGAAGATTGGGCCAAGGGGGTGATTTCGATCGAGCTCGTTCCCCTGGGCGCCCTTGGTCCCGGAATCCGCGCTTTGAGCTGCCATACCAAGGACCAGCTGAAATTGGTCATTGCTGTCGGACGCGGACTGGACGAGCGCATCGACGTTAGCAGTAACTGCCAGATCATTGCCGAGACTATGCTTCATGCAGTATCCGAGTCCATGCTGCGGATGCCTCACGAGTACGCGGTGCTTGCCGAGTCGCTCGTCACGGCGGGTGTGACCGAGACCATGGCACGGCAGCTTCGTGAAGAAGCCAACACGCCCGTCGTCGTACGGTGGGCCAAGAAGGAGCTCCTCCGGCAGCTGTGTCTGGGTTTCGAATGTGACACGCACTGGGAGAAACTGCCCAAGACCGTCCGGAAGGCACTGCTGGATCGGTGTGTCGGCAACCCTTCTCACTTCTCGGACCGCGACAGGCAATGGCTTCAGGAACACCTTTGCCGTTTTGATACCAGTGATCTGGATGTCCATGTTGCCCGATGCAACCTGGGAGCCGCCACCGCCGTCAGCATCCTTGACTACGCCCACTACGGCACCGGCGAAGAGGCCCTGTACAAGGATTCCGAGACGCCACTGTTCATTCCCTACGTGTCCAATAAGCTGCCTGCGGCTCTGGCATTCATCAAGGATCCCCTTCACAACTTCTGGTACTCGGTTGCGTCCGCCATCAAGTTCATCATCATTGCCTTGATTGCCGATCCGGAATTCCAAAGAGAATTCGACCATGTAATGAAACACCGCGCGCCCATCATCCGGGTGCCGTGCGTGTTTATCCTCAACATGATCTGGTCGTACTCGAAGATCGTGCAGGATGTCGTCCTGTCATTCTTCCTCTTTCATGGTCGTGACAACGTCAAGCGCCTCTGGGACGAGACCAAGGGTATGACCATCAGCATCAAGAAGAGCAGGTTCATGGTCCAGAGTCTCGACGGCACGTTTACTGCTTTCAAGCACGATGACGAGGATGGAGGCTTCAAGGTCTACTACTACAGCGGCGAGCACAAGACCGAACCAGAGGGCACCAAGTCGCTCAAGTACGTCAGCACGTACTCGAAGGACATGCTTCTTCTCATCCGGCAAGAGTTCAAAGACGGCAAAGCAATCAACGAGTTCCATTATGACTACCGCGCCCCGAACAAGAAGAGTCTCAAGTTAACCCGCGCATCCGATACCAGAATCCCCCTGGGCCGGCGTTGCATTCGCGGTGACAGCCATCTACAGAGCGTCCAGTATAACCGCAAGGGTCTCATCGAGGCCGGTTCCTACATGAAAGACGGCAACCTGATCCGGTTCAAGTACCACTACCGGAAGAATCCCCGATTCGGCGATGAACTGCTGCGCGCGGAGTTTGTGCTCTCGCACATCACCTGCACCGTCTCCTGGTGTGCTCCTCCCGTGCGGCATCCCGAGAAGGTCGAGCGCTGGATCCCTCACTCCAAGGTCACCGAGGCGACTTTTGTCCAGGGCGCCGATGTCTACGAGGCTCGCTGGCTGTACGACCACAAGTTCCACCCTACCATCTTCACCACGCTCAACGGACAGAAGATCCAGACGCCGCCCATGATCGAACATGATTTCCTCGGCGTCCTGGCCAAACCCAAGTACACCAGCTTTGTGCATGACAACCCCCTCTTCTACTGCGACAGTCTCAGCTCCAACACCATCACCCGCTTCCTGGGCCTCTCCACCAAACGGTTCCCTGTCTCGACCTCGCGGGCCCGCTCTCTGGTCTGGAAGGCGTGGAAAGACCGCGTCGACTTTGACGGCATCATCGTCCGTTGGATGGATGAGCGGCTGCTGCGCAGAGACAAGACGCTGGTCCCGTACTGGCGCAGCCGTGACCGGGGCGACCTTGCGTCGGCGAAGAAGTACCTGGATCTGCGCGCGGACTCGGTCATGGCGAGCGCGGACCTCGACGACAACATTTCCAGCTGGACGCCCATGGCGATCAAAGTCAGCGATCTACTGAACTTTGGCCCTGGTGGCGATGCCGTCGTCAACACCCGGTCCAAGGATTTCGGGTCTGACACGGACAAGTCGCTGCACGTTATGGCGGCCGATACGGGCACCTGGCCGAACGAGGGAGGTGGTGTGTCTGCCTGTCGGCGTGATATGATCAACTCGTTGCGGACGATCAAGTGGCATATGATCTGCGAGTCGGCCAACGACTTTGGCATTCCCAAGCATCAGACGGAGCAGAACGTGCTCTCGTTGAAGATGATTCCTCTATGGGGTTTGGACTTTTTGACGCCGACGCATGGGCTCTTCAAGAACAAGCTCGACTCGGAGGTGGAGAACGTCACGTCGGCCAACGACATGGATATCAAGATGAACTTTATCCCGATCCTGACGGCACTGGTCAAGGGTGCTCGCGCCATCGAGCTGTCCAAGGCGGATATCCATCAGGCCACGCGGGCACTGGTCAACCTCAACACGTACTTCCAGGACTCGCGGCACTGGACTCAAGTCTGGAACAGCGATATCGTCAAGGAGAGCTGGCGGGATCTCTGGCTTACGCAGGAGATGCCCAACACGATCCCTTCGGAGCAGTGGTTCC
The DNA here is from genome assembly GCA_012656285.1 of Aspergillus fumigatiaffinis. Lineage (NCBI taxonomy): Eukaryota > Fungi > Ascomycota > Eurotiomycetes > Eurotiales > Aspergillaceae > Aspergillus > Aspergillus fumigatiaffinis. Next base: position 237,199 of record JAAAPX010000016.1, read on the forward strand.
ATACGGAGCTTCCCACCCTGGGGACGCTCGACGTTGCGCTGGAACTGTGGTACCGCTACCTGTTCATCTTCTCGATTCCCATCCCTGAGCAGATCCCCAGCGTGTTCCAGGCGTCTCACCACAGTGTCAGTGCGTCGTACGGCGTCGTCTGCAAGATCAAGCGAAACTGCACCCTGCAGATCTGGGACCACGCGATCAGCTGGCGAGAAACCAACCTCTGCCTTTCGTCTGCCCTGTGCAAGCTGTCGCCGTTTGTCCGGAATGCCCTCCTAGGCTTGATGCGAATCACCTCCGTCATTACCCTCCATCATGCCGACATCATCTCGCCGTGTGCCGACTTCTTCAATCCCGGATGGGAGGTCGAGATCGGTACCTGCCAGGGAACCATCGAGCACCGCAACATCTTCCGCCGCAAGGTCGACCCCGTCGTTAACGGTATCACAGACATGCAGAAGTTCGCCCCCGTCAAGGAGATCAAGTCGCAGCGACCCACCGTCACCATGCTGTCGCACGTGTGGTACGCCAAAGACATCAAGACCGCCCTCCTGGCCGCCGACATCATCATCAACCAGTGGAAATTCGACGACTACCATCTCGACATCTACGGCGCCATCGACAAGGCCCCGACCTACTCCACCGAGTGCCAGGAGATCATCGCCTCCAAGGGTCTCCGCGGCCGAGTCACCCTCCGCGGCAGCGCCGACCCAATGAAAGTCCTCGAGAACACCTGGCTCTTCCTCAACTCCTCCCTCTCAGAAGGTCTGCCCCTCGCCCTCGGCGAAGCCGCCCTAACCGGCGCGCCCGTCGTCTGCACCGACGTCGGCGCCTCCCTCCGCGTCCTCAGCGACCCAGACGACTTCTCCCGCTTCAGCGCGGTCGTCGCCCCCAACGACGCGCTGGCCCTCGCCCGCGCCCAAATCACCATGCTCGCCCTCCTCGGCGAATGGTCCCAATACGCAGACGACACCGAGCCCGCACCCATCCTCACCTCCTCCCCTACCCCCGAAGACGTCGCAAAGATCACCCGCCGCATGTACGAGAAGTCCGAACACCGCCGCAAACTAGGCATGATGACCCGCAACATCGTCCAGAAGTCCTTCTCGGGCGACCGCTACCTCCGCGAACACGAGCAGATGCTCTGGATCGGCAAGGCCGTCAAGACGATGGCTGTTCGCGCAGCAGCTGGCGCCCCCGGCACTGCCCTCGCTGATCCTATCGATATCACCGAAGCCCTCCAGACCGCAGACCCCATCGAGGAAGAAGTCATCACCATCCCGCAGTCCGCAGTGCACTCCTGGCGCTCGTCTGCGGCTTCGGGCATGTCAACCCTCTACTCCACTGTCTCGGGCTACCCCATGCTCCCGCTCACCCGCCCCGCGTCCATCCGCTCGTCGTTCAGTAACTTCTCCACAGCCACAGACTCAGAGTCCTTCATGCCGCTGCCTAGCAACGTATCCCTCCCCGTTTTTGCGCCGCGGCAAACCCTTTCCTTTGACGCCGGAGGAGCAATTACTCCCACGGGTCGGCTCTCGCCATCAGGCAGGCTGTCCCCAGCGTTTAGTCGGCACAGACACTCGCATGCGCGATCTATCTCGACGCTGGGCCGTGAGCAGCTTCGTGGTCTGCAGCGCGAGGAACCGCATCCGTACCGCAATTCGGACGTTAGTTTGCATATGCGGGAGGAGTTTATGCAGTCGAGTATTTTCAAGTCTTTAGACGGGAATGGTAATGGCAGTGGCAATGGCGGTAAAGTCTGACCTGCCTCGCTATACCACTCCTGTGGCTGCAAGCTGCACCACATCTGCATATATCATACCAGTCTGGACTTGATGACTGGCTGATTGACTGACTGTATATACATGCATGCATGTTTATATCCTCTCTTACCTTGTTTACCATGTACTGCATGCATTGCATATATTAATGTTTAAAGGCGAGGCTGGTTTGCATTGCATTACACGTGAAAAGAGTTGTTGTTGCATTGTGTTTATAGTTTGCATAGCGTGTTGAATATACATTTGCACTTTATTTAATTACTTACAGACGTAAGGATATAGAAATTGTATATACTGTCCTAAGAATACAGCAACGGCAACGACCGCTTCATACGCTCCCACATTGACTCGTCCGGTACGGGCTTTGCTATTAGATGCCATTCACCATTAAACGCATTGACGAGCCAGTCCGAAAGACCTAGTAGGGGTTAGTATTTCTTACACAAGTACTCGGACACAGATATCAGAAAGGAGGAGACATACGGTCGTAGACCATGGTGTGCGCGTTATGGAAGTAGATGCTATGATCCGAGTCCGGGTAGAACTGCAGGTCGTAGTTCTCGACGTTCGACAAGTCCAGCTTGTCGATTAACACAAGGGTATTCTGGAGATGGACGTTGTCGTCCGACGCGCCGTGCATGACGAGGAAGCGGACGCTCTCGGACAGGGCGGCCATGTCCGTTATGGTCGAGTTGTCATACCCACTGGGATTATGCTGCGGGGTGTGCATGTATCGTTCTGTGTAGATTGAGTCTGAGTCAATTAGTATGGTATTCCACGAGTAAAGAAGGCGGGGGGAAGGATACCGTAGAACCGCCAGTCTGTGACAGGGGCAACGGCCATTCCGTACTGGAAGGTCTGGCCAGCGTCTTGTTCAAGAGTCTTTAACGTCATGAATCCCCCGAAGCTCCATCCCCAGATCGCCATGCGGGTTTCGTCGACGTATGGTTTCGCCGCCCACATCTTTGCAGTGGCGATTTGGTCGTGCGCCTCGTAAAAGCCTAGGTTACCGCGGACGATGCACCGGGCCTTGCGGCCGATGAAGCCTGTGCCGCGGCCGTCCACGGTCACGACGATATAGCCCAGGCTGGAGGCGACGTAGGACTGGAAGTCAACGGTGAACTTGCGGTCCACGGTCTGCGAGCCCGGTCCGCCGTACAGATAAAACAGGACGGGGTACTTCTTGGCCGGGCTGAAGTGAGGAGGGCGGCGCTCGACGAGCTGCAGCGTGTAGCCGTCGACGGTGACGTTTTGGTAGATCTCAGTCGGGAGCGCGTACGCCTCTACCATCTTGGTGAGCTGTGCGTTCTCTTCGATGCGGTCTTCGTACGTGATTCCGTCGCCTTGCGTGTTGATGATTGCCTGCCAGGGGACAGAGGGCCCTTTGTACGTGAGAAGCGCGTAGCCTGTGCCGTGTGAGAAGGAGACGTCATAGTAGCCTGGTTTGGAGGTGTCGGTCAAAGGTTTAAGATTCGACCCGTCCAGCTGCACACGGTAGACATGACGCTGGGTGGGTGCTTCCCTAGTGCCGATAAAGTACACCAGCCCCCGTTGCAAATCTACGGCAGCCGGTGCGTCCACCACTTCCCACTCACCCGATGTGAGCATCACGGCGTTGGGGTTGTCGAGTGGCGCGAAGTATGCAAGGTGGTCGTATCCGTTGTATGGCACGGTATCGATGTACCCGTCGTGCGGTCGTCCATTGTCGGGGTTCGCGGGGATGAAGCGTGTGGATTGCGAAGGCTCGACCCAGCCACCGTCAAGACCGGCAACGTCTTCGGATCTCACCAGTTTGCCTGTCCTGGACTTGGTGTCGATCAGATACACCTTGAGAATGTCGCTTTCGCGGTTGGTCGATCTCACGATGACCTTGCCCTCGGAGGCCCACAAAACCTCAATGATGATGCGGTCATCATCGGCGAAGTCGTCTGCTACTTCGACGGAGAAGACCTCGTTCTTCTCGACATCGTAGAACTGCAGATCGACGACTGGGTTCGGGGCCCCAGACTTGGGATATTTGATCTCCCTCACGTCGGGGTAATTCTCCAACCCCGGGAGAGGCTTCTTCCCAGATGGTCGCGAGATGTAGTACTGCACCGGAAACTCAGGCACGCTCGTCTCATTTGTCCTGAAGAAAGCAATATACTTGGCGTCATTCGACCACCATGTGACGCTGTTCCCCGAGATCACCTCCTCCTCGTACACCCAATCGGGAACACCATAGAAAAGGTCCTCCCCGCCGTCCTTCGTAATTGCGACAACCCTGTCCGACGACAGTCTCCGCAGATACAAATTATTGTCCCGGACAAAGACAACCGCATCAGAGGCAGGAGACCAAAGCGCGAGCTGCACTCGACCATCCGGCGCACTGGGATCCAGCGGTTGCGCTGTCTGAGAATCCACGTCCAACACCCAGTACTTCCCGGTGAACGAGTGCCTCCAGTTCTTCTGCTGTTCGGATATCAACAGCACTTTCTTCAAGTCCGGACTCGGCCAGACGTTGCTGGGAAGAATCGCCTTCCCGTCCACGTGCACGATGGGCTTCCTCATCAGCACCCTGCTCTCCTGACCGGTGCCATTGCCCTTCCGACTCCGGATATCATCCACCCGGAGATACCCCTGCTTCTCATCCCCACCCTTCTCAACTAACAGACCGTCTTCATTGTTCGGTCCCGCAACCCACCCGATCGCATGGTACCGAGGATTCCATTGCCCCGAGAGCACCTGCTGCAATGTGACAGGCTTGCCGGAGCTCGTGCTCGTGCTACCCAACACCGAGTCGGCTCCGTGCGCCTGTAACGCGTCCGAAGCAGTCTGGTAGTTCGCTCGCCCCCCTGTTAGAAACAGCACAAAGGCTAGCAGCCAGCCTCCAAGGCAGAGAAGAACCAGGATCCAGAATATCCGCCGTGCGCGACCGCCTCCGGAGGCTGCTTTCTTGGACGACGCGAGGAATGGTTCTGTTTGTTCAGCCTCGCCGTCCTCGATGTCGCGGTATTGGTCATCGTCGGCTAACCCCATTGTCCCGTTGGCGTTGGGGAAGGGTTTCTGTTCTCCCGGAAAGAGGGATTCGGTGGATAGACTCGAGTCGGTGGAGGTTTGAGATGCGGCGGATACGGATCGAGAGCGGGTCATGGGAAGGAATTCAGAGGTTTCTTCATGGTCGTCGGATGGCCTCATTGTCACGGTGGTTGTAGGACGGTGGCTGCAGTGATTGAGTTACGGGGTACGAGGGGCACATGTGATGGGTCACAGCAGATCGACGATAAGCAAGGGTCCTTCGACGGATCCTTGGAGGTTGTAGCAGTCAGGAAGGCTGATTTAAGCCGTCTATAAGAATATCATCAAACCAACAGGTAATTCATCGTCAAGACATGGTCAATTCTTCGTCTGTAGAGAAAGAAAGTCAACGAATGGCTGTAGAGTGGGAATAGTGATGACTGATGGAGTCTGGGGTAATCTGTTGTTGATGGCGGCGATGCAGATAGCGCCTCTTGGCAGCCGATCAGATCTTATTCACCTTATTGACCACCTTTTCGGGTATTTCGATCTATTCGCGACTTCAATAATGTCCACTAAGTCAATTCCATCTACAGTATCTATTGCTAGAGGTAACTGTGATATTTAAGTGCGCACGAACAGAGTGGCTCTAATGAGCGATTGGATGTATATCAAATCAAGTTGACTATATTCTACTTGGGCTTCAAGAATCGAGAACATAGGACCTGACGAGAAAAGGACTACTTTCGATATGTGAAAGACTTCATTAGAGACCAATGGTCTTTAGTAAACATACATGGATGCCTGCTTCAAGCGAGAGAATAAAGAACGATCAATATCAACCAGTCCACCTTACACCTTTAAAATAGCAAGTAACTCCAAACTCCTGGAATAGATCTTCCTGGGTATCTGCGAAAACAACATACAAAGTCTGTTCAAATACAAGTCATCCTATCCACCCGAATGAGCAACTTAACAGTGGATGGATTTGAAGCGAAACTCAGCCGTATCAATGGCCAGCTTATAGGCCTGACTCTTGATGACGGTCCACGAATCCTCATCGAACATGGGCTGTTCTCTGAGCGTCTCAATAACGCGACCCACGCAGTCATGGAATCGCTTTATCTCGACATAAGTGAACATACACAGCATCGCATCCCGTTCCTCGACTGTCGCAAGCTGGTAATCATCCAGCAAAAGAGGCCGCTGGTCCTGGCCCTGGTACGTCCGGACCAGGTGCTGGTAGAACGCCCGGCATCTCTGCAGGATCGTCCGGCAGAGCAGATAGAGGAAGGTTCGGACGTATTCCTTCCCCGCGCACCGCTCGCAGGTGCTCATGGGCTCTAGGGCATCGAGAGCGCGCCTGATGTAGTCCAGGCCGCACTCCTTGGCCTTGAGCGAGCTGAGTAGTGGGTTGTTGAGGTAGGCGACATCCAGGGAGTTTATCCCCTGTAGGGTGCAGTCGCATGGGAAGAGCTCATCGTCTCCCACGTCGAGGTCGATGGTTGGTGGAGGTGTGGCAGCTTGTTTAACTGCCTTTCTCTGGCAGGAACTCTGAGGAAATGTCTCCATTTGGGCGAGGATGACCCTCAGCCCCTTCATGAAAGTGGTGATACTTTGGCCCTTCATGTTGTTAAGTTACTGAGACAAGCGAAAGTTTGTAGTTTGGTATGAAGCGAGTGAAAAGTGTTGCTAGTTGCGAGGAAAGCGAACGTCTGTAGATTGTCAGAGAGAGATGAAAGTGAGAAGAGAGGAGTGTTCTCTGCGAGAGAGCCATATTTAGCAACTATGACTCGTACCAGGAGTGAACCAAGGTAGAGCAGCCGTATCTGGCTTCAACGAGTCAAAGTGACGACATTCGCAGAGCTCCTGACGATTGCAGCCTTAAGGATCGGGAGTACTCAAGCAAGTACTGGGATGCTGATGCTGTACAGAGATTGACTTGTGGGCACAGTTAGAGAGATTAGAGCACAAGACGAGTTTAAGTTGTACGCAGCGTGAGAGTTATATGTATTGTTGGATCATCTATATTCTGAATCATTTGATTTTTGGGTAAATTACTTATCATAATACACCGCATCTGATCCCATCTGATTTATGTGCCTCCAATCATCTCGATAGAGCGATATCATCAATTCTCATAATCATCTTGACCGTCTCAGCCGCAAGTTCGATGGCGCTGGTGCTCACCAAAAGTGGCTGCAAGATGTTCTCCTCTGTGATGTCGTCCCTCACACCGCCACTACGGATGCTGACACCAGCATTGTGCTGGCCTTGAGCGTGGCGGTGACGCAGCTCCGTGACAACCTTGATCGAATTCAGGCCAGCGTTCTCAGCCAATGTGGTGGGAATGACCTCCATGGCATCCGCAAACGCCTTCCAGCATATAGCCTCTGTGCCTGCGAGCTCACGGGCACGCATGGCCAGAGAGTGGGCGACCTCAATTTCAGGAGCACCACCACCGGCAATAAGGGCGCGTTTCTTGACCAAGCAGCGAATGACACAGAGGGCATCGTGCAGAGACCGCTCGGCCTCATCGAGAATCAGGTTGTTGGCACCGCGAGCGACGATAGATACGGTCTGGTTGGCAGCGGTGGCGGGTGCCTTGATGCCGGTAATCTTTACGTACCGAGCACCAGACGCCTGGACTTCCTCGACAAGATCGGCAGTACCCAGCTTGTCCTCAGTGAAGGAGTCAATATTGGCGACGGGCTTGCAGCCAAGACTCTTGCACAGGAACTCAACCTCATCCCGCTCAATGTCCTTGATGGCAAGAATCTTAAGTCGTGAAAGGAAGTGAAGGGAGAGGTCGTTAACGGCGTCACGGAGGATCGATTTTTGGATGAGGAGGACGTTGCACTTGGTCTTCTGGATCTTCTTGATCATGTTCAGGAGGTACTGGCGTTCTTCCTTGAGGATCTTGTCCATCTGACGGTAGTCGTTGACAACGATCTGGTTTTCCATCTGTAGTCATCCGTACGTTAGCAACCTGTATCGTGCTTTTGAGATAGATACAACGTACATCAGGCTTGGGAGGGCTGAGCTGGAACTGAATCAAGCCTATCCGGGCCTTCTCAATTCTTGTGGGGCCGCCGCTGCTCTTGATGACGGGCTGGTTCAACACGAGACCGTCAACCATCTCACTATCCTCAATTGTACCGCCGACCTTCTTCACAATTCGGATGTTTCTCAGATCCACATTCTCTGCTGTTTTAGGATCGATGACCTTGAGCACCGAATCCACGGCCATAGGACCAAGAAGGCCAGAGTGCTGCGATACGATCTTGGAGGATAGCGATGTAGAAGCGGCTTGCAGGAGAGTAGCACGGTCCATCAGGTTGATCGGGCGAGACATGTTCTGGAGGATTTCCACCGCAGCAGCAGCGGCTCGCTGGAAAGATTCGGAGATGATGGTGGGATGAATACCCTTGCCCAACAGGCGCTCAGCGGCTCCGAGCAAGCTACCAGCAATCACGACCACGGAAGTTGTCCCATCACCAGCCTCGACATCCTGAGCAGCACTCAGATCGACAAGCATTCTGGCCGCAGGGTGCATCACGCTCATGTCTCTCAGCATCGTGTTTCCATCGTTGGTCTATGGATGGGTTAGCGCCCAGCTGTATATTTCGGGACTGGAATTCGTACGATAATCGTGTTTCCCTTGGGTGTTTGAATCTTATGACAGTTAGCATTGATCAACATGAACTTTGGACATGACTATACCATCTTATCCATTCCTCTGGGTCCCAGAGACTGCAACGCCGTTAGCCCCTCACCTTCGACATATATGGATCTCTAAATTGCATACCGTTCTGATGGCATCGGCGACGGCTAGAATCACATCAGCTACCATGTCATACAGACGTCAAAACAATGGTAAATACCTCTAGCAGCCAGAATGTTGGCTGTCCGAACCGCCATAGGCTTCTCCTTATCCTGCGCGAGTATCAGAAAACGGCCCACAAGCAGTGTTTGCTCCGTAAAAACCACTCACCTTGAAGGTAGTGCCAGGGGGCCCCTGGGAGACTGCGGTCGCCATTTTGAATATGTCCGCGGATAGAGGCACAAAAATGAACTAGAAATTCAACAGGGACACGGGTCGTGATGAGGGGAGGAGATCCAGCGTCTGGAAGCGGCTCTGGGAATTTCTTCGAAGGTGCTTTGGCGGTGGTGATGCTTGGCGGCCACTAGCGTCAACAGCTGGAACCCGTCGGTGACAGCACCTCAAGCTTGAGAGCTCGATCACATCACTTTCCCAATCAAGCTTCACCTCACACATCCATCTCGTTAGACTCTTTCGACCTTATCCTTTCATCATAATCCCTATTCCGTCACGACTGTATTGATATCTTTATTTTCCTCGCCTTCCTTGTCATCCGGTTCCGCAGTGCAGTCTCACCATGCCTAGCGCCACGGGAGCGAACTGGGAGAAGTACAAGAAGAACTTCGCTGACGACGAAGAGCCGGAGAAGAAGATCACACCTCTCACAGACGAGTATGTTGTGGCTGCGAGCAAGATGGCCTCTAAATGGAATTTATGAATCATCGACTGACTATGAGACAGTGACATTCAAGTACTCAAGACATACGGCGCCGCTCCCTACGCGACCGCATTAAAGAAGCTCGAAAAGCAGATCAAGGACAAACAAGCGAGCGTAAACGAGAAGATCGGTGTCAAGGTTTGTTAATGATGATCCTTTTTATTTCCGGATCTTGGCTGACCCAGACAGGAATCCGACACCGGTCTTGCACCTCCACACCTTTGGGATGTTGCTGCAGATAGGCAACGCATGGCAGAGGAGCAGCCATTGCAGGTGGCTCGTTGTACAAAGATTATTTCCGATGAGAAGGATCCCGATAAGAGCAAATATGTCATCAACGTCAAGCAGATCGCCAAATTTGTCGTGAATCTAGGGGAGAGAGTGAGCCCTACAGATATCGAAGAAGGCATGAGAGTCGGGTAAGTGGCCACGAGTTTCTGTTGTTTTAGCAATTCTAATTGTTATATAGCGTCGACCGGAATAAGTACCAGATCATGTTACCTCTTCCTCCCAAGATCGACCCTAGCGTGACGATGATGACGGTCGAAGACAAACCGGACGTGACCTACGGCGATGTTGGTGGATGCAAGGAACAGATTGAGAAGTTGAGAGAAGTCGTCGAGATGCCTTTGCTATCGCCAGAACGATTCGTCAACCTCGGTATCGATCCGCCCAAGGGTGCGCTGCTGTACGGTCCTCCCGGTACCGGCAAAACCCTCTGCGCTCGAGCAGTCGCTAACCGGACGGACGCCACGTTCATCCGTGTTATCGGTAGCGAGTTGGTTCAGAAGTACGTTGGTGAAGGTGCACGAATGGTTCGAGAGCTGTTTGAGATGGCCCGGACCAAGAAGGCCTGCATCATCTTCTTTGACGAAATTGACGCAGTCGGTGGTGCTCGTTTCGATGATGGGGCTGGCGGTGACAACGAGGTTCAACGTACTATGCTTGAGTTGATTACACAGCTGGATGGTTTCGATTCCCGTGGTAACATCAAGGTCATGTTCGCAACCAACCGACCGTCGACCTTGGACCCTGCCCTGATGCGTCCTGGTCGTATTGACCGCAAGATTGAATTCTCGCTTCCCGACGTTGAAGGTCGCGCCAACATCCTCCGCATTCATGCCAAGAGTATGTCAGTCGAGAGAGACATTCGGTGGGAGCTGATCTCCCGATTGTGCCCTAATGCTACCGGTGCGGAACTACGGAGTGTTGCCACAGAAGCTGGCATGTTTGCGATCCGGGCGAGGCGGAAGGTTGCCACGGAGAAGGACTTCTTGGCCGCTGTGGACAAGGTCATCAAGGGCAACCTCAAGTTCAACTCGACGGCGACATACATGCAGTACAATTAGGTGGCGTCTTATTTATGCATCTTGGGTTACATTGCATGGCTGGATGGATGTATGATCAGATTTAGCTCGGTGATTCGGTCTATGATGCTCCTTAATATGATCTACTGTGCATTATCAGAATGCCAACATACTCACGGCATCTAGTTGTTCCCTAGTAAATCGATCGATTGATATATAGTCACGTGCTTTAAATGCGAGGCATAGCCGATTCCCACCCATACTAGGCTGGGAATTCGTTTCAACTTTTCAATCTGGTGTAGAGAATAAAGTGTATCAGCTCATTTAATACTTGAAGCTCATCTATAAATCACTACGTCTCATCGTCTTCGTCGGCCAGTCACCCCGGAATTCTTCGCTGCTGCCGGCTTAATAGAAGACCGGCCACGTGCCTTGCCCTATTTGGCCAATGAGAAGCTCCCGGCTGCCCGAGGTGATTACTACTACGCTCCATCTGATTGGCTGTCTCGGCCCCGGTCCTCCCCGTCGGCAAGTGAGGGAAGATTATGTCAGCCAGCTCTTCCTGTTCTTCTGAGAACCGACGATCCAAAAGTGCAGCTCGTGAATACTACCACCGGCTTCCGACCTCGTCTTGCCTACGCTCCCCTCCTCCTCCCGGTACAACTGCCTTGGTGCTGTTGGTCGTGCTCATCTAATAGCGTCCTCTCAGAGTCATATACAATAGTGTCTCTTCTCTTTTGATCCGCCCACAATGAGCTCCCTGAGCTTGCGGAGCCTAGCTCCCGCTTCGAAGGTCGGTTACCCGAGGGTCTTTGACGACCCTTTATTCTACGTTGTCGCCGTGCTGACTCGCAACTTGCGCAGATTTCCCGTGCTTTGAGGGACCAGAGACGTTTTTTCTCCTCGACAAGGCCAGCAGGTACGCATTGAGTCCCGCCAGTTTGACCAACCCCCGCTGTTCACTAACTCCATTCTTCCAGCCCGCATATTCGCCAACGGTCCTTTGCGCGCTAAGGAGGCTACTGGTTACATTTCCTCGAAGTATCCTGTTATCGTAAGTGACTGTCGCATTAGAATAGCAACGAGCGGGTCTAATTGACGGTAGGACCACGAATACGATGCTGTTGTTGTCGGTGCTGGTGGTGCCGGTCTGCGTGCGGCCTTCGGTCTGGCGGAAGCCGGGTTCAACACTGCCTGTGTCTCGAAGCTCTTCCCTACAAGGTCTCACACTGTTGCCGCTCAGGGTGGTATCAATGCTGCTCTGGGAAAGTATGTCAATGAAATGATGGAGTCGTATCTTGGATGGTTACGCTAATCTCGATGTGCAGCATGCACCCTGACGACTGGAGATGGCACATGTACGATACCGTGAAGGGTTCCGATTGGCTTGGTGACCAGGACGCCATCCACTACATGACCAGAGAGGCTCCCGCTAGTGTTCGTGAGCTCGAGGGCTACGGATGCCCCTTCTCCCGTACCGAGGATGGCCTTATCTACCAGCGTGCGTTCGGTGGTCAGTCCAAGGAATTCGGCAAGGGTGGACAGGCCTACCGTTGCTGCGCCGTCGCTGATCGTACCGGTCACGCTCTTCTCCACACTCTCTATGGACAGTCTCTGCGCCACAACACTAACTACTTCATCGAGTACTTCGCCCTGGATCTGCTGATGGAGGATGGTGAGTGCCGCGGTATCATCGCCTACAACCAGGAGGACGGTACCCTGCACCGCTTCAAGGCCCACCACACTGTTCTGGCCACTGGAGGATACGGACGTGCCTACTTCAGCTGCACATCTGCCCACACTTGCACTGGTGACGGTATGGCCATGGTCGCCCGTGCTGGTTTGCCCAACCAGGATCTTGAGTTCGTTCAGTTCCACCCAACTGGTATCTACGGTGCTGGTTGCCTGATCACTGAGGGTGCTCGTGGTGAGGGTGGTTATCTGCTCAACTCCGAGGGTGAGCGTTTCATGGAGCGTTACGCCCCCACCGCCAAGGATCTGGCTTCTCGTGATGTTGTCTCCCGTTCCATGACCCTCGAAATTCGCGAGGGCCGTGGTGTTGGTCCCGAGAAGGACCACATCTACCTGCAGCTGAGCCACCTGCCCGCTGAGCTTCTACACGAGCGTCTGCCCGGTATCTCGGAAACTGCCTCCATCTTCGCTGGTGTCGACGTCACCAAGCAGCCCATCCCCGTCCTGCCCACCGTCCACTACAACATGGGTGGTATCCCCACCAAGTACACTGGTGAGGTCTTGACTGTGGATGAGCAGGGCAACGACAAGGTTGTCCCCGGTCTGTACGCCTGTGGTGAGGCCGCCTGTGTCTCCGTCCACGGTGCTAACCGTCTTGGTGCCAACTCTCTCCTCGATCTCGTCGTCTTCGGCCGTGCCGTTTCTCACCGTGTCCGTGACATCGCCACCCCTGGCAAGGCTCATCGTGAGCTGAGCCCCGACGCTGGTGCCGAGTCCATCAAGGACCTCGACTTTGTCCGCAACGCCGATGGCCCCAAGTCGACTCACGAGATCCGTAACGCCATGCAGAAGACCATGCAGTCTGATGTCAGCGTCTTCCGTACCCAGGAGAGTTTGGATGAGGGTGTTGAGAAGATCACCGCCGTCGACAAGCTGTTCGACCAAGTCGGTACCAAGGACCGCAGCATGATCTGGAACTCTGACCTTGTCGAGACTCTGGAACTTCGTAACCTGCTCACTTGCGCGTATGTATCCTTTCAGCTCTCGAGTTTTCAGGTTAGATGCTAACAAAATATCCTCTAGTACTCAAACCGCTGTCGCCGCGGCCAACCGCAAGGAGTCTCGTGGTGCTCACGCCCGTGAGGACTACCCCGAGCGTGATGATGAGAACTGGATGAAGCACACTCTCACCTGGCAGAAGAAGCCTCACGGTGAGATCGACCTGAGCTACCGCCGTGTCGAGCACAAGACCCTCGACGAGAACGAGTGCAAGAGCGTGCCTCCCTTCAAGCGTGTCTACTAGATACATTCCTCTGCACTTGGTGTGAAGTGTAATCTCGGCATTCACATATCTTCAATGAGGCTGGATTAGCCACAGGATCCGGGTCAACCTCAAGATAGGAACCACAGGCTTTTCGACCTATCAGCCCTTAATTGCTTTGCTGAACTGTGGAGGATGGATTGATAAAAGAGCGTCATGAAAATTCTGCATTTCCCTGTGTTATATCTGTATATCCATGTTTTCCCTTTCAGGCGATGAGTTAGGTGTACTCACGTTATTTGTTTTCATAGCAGTTTCTCATCTACAATTGGAGTTTCTTTTGCGTCAGGATAGGGCTATCCAATCCAACTTAGAATTCTTCAATATAACCGCTATACGAGAGTCTGGAAGGTAGTCTCTTAATTCCTGCTGCCATGGTACGTGACCTCGAGATTTTCTTTGGCTTTGAATTCAGTGGAAAATGGCCTAATCCGGTTGTGCAGTGTCTTCCCGGTCTTTTTCTTTGTTTGCCAGTCCCTCGTCTTAGAACAAAGAAATCACTCCAACGGCCCGTCGAACGTACTCTATTGGCCGTCAAACAGCATCAGCGAGTCAATGAGTTTTTATCCTTTCAACGGACTTGGATTCAGTTATGTCTAGCAGCTCAATCCTGAGTAAGGTAGTGTGCAGAGCGCTGCTCCTTCGAGGCTACATGAATGCCACTATTGCAACCATAGCTTTCTCCTCACTTTTTCAGATTGACTGAAGAATAACGCATCACCTGTCCTCCGCTACGAACCCTGAGTCCATAATCTCTGCGGTGGCTGTATCGGCTTGATAGGGTTGAATGGTTGTGCACCGAGTACCTCGCCCCGACCAATATTCCTGGCAGACAAAGAACCCGAGTCATTAAGTCATCGCCACTTCGTATGGCTCATTCGTTTTGGCGTGGAGATGTTTCGGAAGGACTTGCATAGCCATGCTTTCCCAGGAAAAGAAACAATGCTCATTGCACCTCTACTTTCTTTTAGCTTTCTTGGACTTAGACGACCACATGGCGGTTTACTTCATGGTAACCACCGTTGCGGTGATTTCTGAGCATCTCGTCTCTTATCTGTTCGCTTGTTGTCTTCACTCTGGTTTCAAGTTATTGATTCTGTCCTCTGCTAGTGCAAGTGCAATTGTATAGTGACTTAGTTGACGTCTGTCGTCCGAGAGATGACTCTCCATCTCGCCCGTCAAGCCAACACTTGCACCGGCAGCAAGCAATGGTATGTTTGCTCCAAGGGCAACTTCCGTGGCTGTTGCTCAGTCGATCCGTGCAATACGGGTGTATGCCCGGATCAAGAAACCCAGACAACATTGTCGACTTCGACTACTTCAGCCACCTCGAAAGATGTCTCGACTACAACGGCGACCTCGCCAACGACAGCGATCACCACCGCACCGTCTACAAGCTCGCAGGGAGACATCCCAGGCATCATTCCGACTCGGACTGTGACTCAGGCTGTTGCGCCGGCGACAGATATTGATGCTGCGGCTGCGAGTCCTGGCCATGACCACGGCGCATTAATCGGGGGTGTTGTGGGCGGTGTACTAGCTTTGATACTGCTAGCCGGGCTGTTATTCCTGGTCTATCGGTCTCGCAAGAAGCATGGTAAACGGTTCGTTTTGCTGCGCTGGCGTGTTACTCGTGGCGGGGGCCATGAGAAAGCGTCGACAGTTGCAAGCAGTAGGGGGATTGTGTCAGGGAACGAGGGACGATTACTTGATGGTGAGAACTGCCCCCTACATGATGAGTTTGGCTCGGATAACAAACTGACGTTCTTCATGCTTAGTACCAAGCTCCAACACTCCATCCCACCCAGTCGTCAACCAAGCCTTGACGGTCCCCGGCTCAGAACGAACGTCCGCAATCTCAAACACCATAACCCAGCCGCCCACTTACGCAACCAGAAACACAAGTAAGATCTCAGTACCGGCTGAGACAACCCACCACAGCTCCGTATCCTCTTTACCACCAGCATCATCCGCAACAAGCCGCCCCTCCCCTGATGTTAACCTCAACCTCAACCTCAGCACAAGCACAAGCACAAGTCCACCACCAGCACCAGACCGAGCAGACACAACCCCCGAACTTTTCGACACAGGCTTCTACCGCCAACGCGCCGAGCTAGCAGCCTACTCCCAAAGCGAACTAATCAACATCCCTCCCGAGCGCCGGCAGATGCAGGTGCCCCCGGCGCAGCAGACCAATTCCGAGATAGACCAGCCGGCTCAGGCACAGCTGCCCTCGATCATCACGCCGGACGGGGTAATCCTAGGCGCGAACTTTGATTATAGGGTTCCGGAGGATGATCCGTATCCTGGTTCTGGGGAGGGGATTGGCCATGTGCTTAGCTTTATGCAGTTTGAGGAGGGAGGGGGGTCAGAGCGGAGGAAGGAGTGGAGGAAGAGTTTTGAGAGTGGGACCGGGGTGTGAGTTTTACTATGTTTGGTGGTGTTGGGGGTTGTTCTGTGCTGCTCGGTGACTGTATACCCTAGTTCTATTATTGTTGGTGCTTTGATGTATTTGATCTGATCTCGTGTATGTCTTGTATACTGTTGCTGGTAATGTTATATAGATTAATCGTTGACTGAGAGCGAACCGAAATGTATTCTATATACCTACTAAAACATATAACCCGAAAGACCTGGCTTTTCATTCCCTAGACACAATATTAAACAGATCATATTCTTACAACAGACCCCTGAGAACGGCGGTCTGCTCCAGCACGGCACGGCGGCTGGTACCGCCGACTGCATCCTTCAACTCAACGGCACGCTCGTAGTCCAGGCAAGCCTGGACGTCTTCGCCGAAGCGCGCGTCAATAGCCTTCAGCTGTTCGAGTGATAGAGTGTCCATGGGGACATTGTTCTTCTCGGCCAGGGCGACGACCCGGCCGGAGATGTGGTGGCCCTCGCGGAAGGGGACGCCCTTGCGGACGAGGTAGTCGGCGATTTCGGTGGCCAGCATCTCGGGGGCCAGGGCGGCGGTCATCTTCTCCGGGAGGACGGTGAGGGTCGACAGGACGCCGGTGGCGATCTGGATGCTGTCACTGACGGTCTTGATGTGGTCCAGCAGGGGCTCGACGCTCTCCTGCAAGTCCTTGTTGTAGGTGGTGGGGAGACCCTTGATGGTCATCATCAGGCCGGCCATGTGGCCGAAGGCGCGACCGGCCTTGCCACGCAGAAGCTCCAGGCTGTCTGGTCTCGTTAGTTGGGGTCAAAAATGGCAGTACACAAAAGCAACTCACCTGCGTTCTTCTTCTGAGGCATCAAGGACGAGCCGGTCGAGTAGGCGTCGGACAATCGGACGAAACCAAACTCCAGACTGCTGTAGATGATCAGATCCTCGGCCCAGCGAGAGATCTTGAGCATGAACGAGCTTCCCCACTGCATGGTCTCCATGGCAAAGTCCCGGTCGGCCACCGCGTTCATCGAGTTGTACAGCAGACCCTCGAAGCCCAGCTCCGCGGCCATTGCCTCCCGATCGATCTGGAAGGGGTTTCCGGCCAGAGCGCCGGTGCCCAAGGGGCTGCGGTTGACGCGCCGGGTGACCTCCCGCAGACGCTGCAGCTCACTGGCGAAGGCAGTAGCATGCGACAGCAGCCAGTGGCTCCACCGGACAGGTTGGGCCTTCTGCAAGTGGGTGTAACCGGGCATGATGAAGTCGAGCTCGTTCTCGGCGCGCGCGATGGACACCTTGACGAGGTCACACAGGACGGCGTCCAGCTTGCGCAGCTCGTCCCGCAGCCACAGGCGCATGTCGGTTGCGATCTGCTCGTTGCGGGACCGGCCGGTGTGCAGCTTGCCTCCAATCTCCTTGCCAATGATCTCCGAGAGTCGGCGCTCGTTGGCTGTGTGAATGTCCTCATCGTTCTCCTTGACGACGAAGGTATTTGTGCTCCATTCTTCGGCGATCTGCTTGAACCCGCGCTCGATCTCGGAGAACTCGTGCTGGGTCAGGATGCCGCTCTTGGTGTTGGCTCGGGCGAAGGCAATGGAGCCGGCAATATCCTGCTTCCAGAAGATACGATCGTAGGGGAGGGATTGGTTGTACTGAACCATCAGGGGGTCGAGGCCCTCTATGAGTCAAAACATAAGTAGGTTAGTTGTATTCGGAGGAATTGAAACTGCGGTAGGGGGTACACACGGGTGAATCGACCACCCCAGAGCATGTTCTCTGCGACAGCTTTGGGAGCACTCATTGTGGAAGCTGTAGAGGAAAGAATTGATGAATTGGAAAGAAGAATGTTGCGAGAAGGAGGTGATGGACAGGTCAGGATCCAAATAGTTATTCGGTGATTCACGCAGGGAGCGACATCGGCGCTAACCGAATGGGGCCGACTCCTATCAACAATGAGTCACAACTTACTCTAATTCGAGTCGATGCTATAGCCATAGTGTTGATTTCCTACTCATGCGCTTGATAAATTTTGATATTCTGGTAATATGAGTTTCTCATGTTGCCTTACGAGCGTTGCAATGGTTCGCCGTTGAAGTACAGTTGGAGACCAGTTCAACCGCCATGCTAATTAATCAATCTCCATCAATTGACATTGACACAACAAAGATTATCGTCTGAGGCTGCAAGGTTACTGTCATATTGACAGATATGATATGATACGCAATATATATGTGATGCGGATGTTCTGACAACACAGTACAGGTCGACGGCGGATACTACTCATGCTGATCGCCAGAAGCAGGATGAGAAGCTAAAAGGGATCTTGAACCAGGCAAAGCAGTCAAATGACACAACGGTTGGAATGATACGAGACGTGTGGATGATGGTACAGGGTCAACCCGCTACTGCTGTCGCAAAACAATCGCCTGAAGATGTGCGAGAGGATTCCTATATACAGTTCTCAGGACCAATTAGGTAGCCCCGAGCATCGGAGACAGAAAGTGGTCAACTGAATTCATGGACTAGATCAGATCTCGACTACTTCTGCCGCTGGAGAAGTGCAAGAACATCAGGACACGGTCAAAGCCTTTCAAGCTCTGGTTCGCTAAACCAACTCGCTCGAAAAGGATACGATGTTAAGAAACTGATCTACCATGCATCGGAGGGCGCATTGATCAAGTATTCTCCAGGCAAGGGGGATCCCAGCCCGATTCACGCCAGCCATAAACGATTCTGATGATGAGCATACAAAGTGGAGTGAAATTTAAGGCCTTTAGCCGTGCTTGAATAATCAAATGTCTCACGACCTGCCTCTTATTCTATTACATGTGATGTGATTAGACTGCTGGAATCCCAGAGAATCCCTTACCAGTGCAACTAGCCAAGAGCTGCAGAGTACAGGAGCACAGCCACAGATGCAACAGTTTCGCTCTCGTATGGTTTAGCCACGGGGCATGTCCTTTTGGAGTATTGATTTTCTCATCATAGTGCGTGTATCTACCCCTTGCTTGTGGCGGCAACTCCGATATCCTTTGAAGGAAAGGAGCCAAACAGATCTCCAGCCAATGGTTCCGATCTCTTTTGGGTCCACATGGAGAGGGAATGTACATACTGGCTTTGTATCATGCAGAGGCGTACGGACGGGAAATAGTGACAGTCAAAGAACGAGAGACTAGGTCCTTCATACATGTTTGCTACATAGCAAAGACCACTATTTAGCAAACAAATGTATATTTCCGAAAGAGCCTGGCAGCATATCTTTGTTCAGCGCTTTGGTTTGGAATCTATGGATTATCTTTGGTCTTTCGCAGACATGATCTGCCCGGCCTCAGTCTCTCAACTGCCGTCAATCGTCACGGTAGATGGATTGCTTCAACGGCCGATTGCCTTCGATCATTGTTATACCCCAAAACAACGCCCCGGGCCATGTGGGTAATACATGGGATGTTCTTAACTCGGCTCAGCACTACTTCCAAGCATCGTGTACAGAGGTTCGCCGTCAGTCCATAAATACGATGGTATATCATCAATCAAGTGCGTATGGCACGGCAAACCACCTGGAAGAGGGGCTGCCACTGAAACGAAGAAACAGCGTCAACAACAGATGATGTGCTGCCGCTTCGAGCCAGTACCTGAGGCGGGCTGAACTTCATGAGGAAGCCTCCCATTGGCTGTGTGCGACAGAGAATCTCGCATCAAATGCCAGTGTGCTTCTGTTGGCTCTTCCAACATCTACGTATACTTCTTGTCATGTTTCATCGGGATATAAGTTTTATGACACTATGGTGCTTCGCCCTGTGAACACCCCATATATGGGACTGAACGGCGTAACGGACCATTTGGACAGGATTTTAAGGGCTTGTTGACTTGGCTAGATGTTCTTTTTCCATGGTTCATGCAAGCATGTATTACAAGATATGTGGTATTGTTGCAATGATTCAGGTTGAAGAGAGCGAAGAAGTCGGGACGATGAATGCAACTGTACACTCCACTCTATACCTATTCAAGCTTGCAATAAGTACTCAGCGTAATGATCTTGCTTCTGAATGTAAAGATCTGCAACTGAGGAAAGAGGAAGTTGATGTAATTAAGATCTAGGGCCAACTATTCATTTAGACTTCTATCAGAAATTCCACATATACGTACGTGGATGACCTGGGGGCTTCGTAACTACTGCGCTCGACTGTGGTATCACCATGGTATGCGTATCTCCATGCATGATTCTGCTTTCATTGAATCTAATTGGTGTCTGTTGGCGCCTGTGATTTGTTTTCTATACCCCCTGCTCAGCCTAGCGGCGTCTGACGACTCTGTTGGTGGGCTAGTCCCTCACAGCATGCATTTATTGGGCACCGGATTAGCTTGCAATTTGACTGGACTCACTGGGGTACAACGCAGCCTTGTTGTCAGCCTCATGGAGCTGATTGCCCCTCCCACGCCAAATCACCTGCAACGGAACGTACCAACAACATCCACCGCATGATGGAGAGATAGCGAGTTTGTATGTTGGTGTGCTATTATCCTCAGTAACTCAAGAGAATGGCCCCCCGAATACTATCCCACAGCGACTATACGGTGGCATGGATCTGCGCTTTGCCGCTGGAAACAGCAGCGGCGAAGGTCATGTTGGATGAAGTTCATGCTTCACTTTCTCAACCAGAAACCGATCACAACATCTACACTCTCGAAACCGTCAGCGGTCACAACGTGGTCATGGCCTGCCTACCCCTGGGTGTATATGGAACGATATCTGCGTCAAATGTGGTGTCTCACATTGTTTCTACCTACCCAAATGTCCGGTTTGGATTGATGGTCGGCATTGGAGGGGGAGTTCCCAGCAAAAGTGCTGATATTCGCCTTGGTGATGTTGTGGTTAGCAAGCCAACTGCTACCTCAGGCGGCGTTATCCAGTATGACTATGGCAAAACACTCAGTGGAGGACATTTTCAGCGCACTGGATCCCTCAACAAACCTCCTCCAATCTTGTTAAAGGGCGTGGCTCAATTGGAGAGCGACCATTTGACTGGAAAGAACCGAATCAGAAAAATCATAGGCGATGCACTGCAGAAAGAAGAAATTAGAAGGAATTTCTCCCGACCAGAATGCGACTGGCTGTTCCAATCGACATACGACCATGAGGGGAAGGAAGCAAACTGTTCGCCATGTGATCAGGAACAGCTAGTAGGTCGGCCTCCACGAACAACTGCTGAGCCTTACATTCATTACGGCTTGATCGCTTCTGGAGATCAGGTCATAAAACATGCGGGGACTCGAGATTTCATTGCCCGAAAGGAAGACATTCTCTGCTTTGAAATGGAAGCTGCCGGTCTCATGGATGAACTTCCATCCCTTGTCATTCGAGGCATCTGCGACTACTGTGATTCCCACAAAAATAAACAGTGGCAAGAATATGCAGCCCTTGCGGCTGCCGCCTACGCGAAGGCCCTCCTGTCACAGGTTCCCACTTCCTGCTCCGGGAAGGAGTCAGGTGCATCAAAGAAATCAGTTTGGATGGTTCCCTTTAGAAAAAACTCGCGATTCGTGGGCCGGGAAGAAGAAATCAGCAAAATTGAAGGATTGATCATGCAACAGGACAGTCCTGGCAAAATCGCTATCTGCGGGCTAGGCGGAGTTGGAAAGACCCAAATCGCACTGGAGTTGGCATACCGCATGCGAAATCGAGACCCTGAATGCACAATTTTGTGGATCTCGTGCACTAGTTACGAGAGCGTGGAGCAGGCCTTCCTGAGCATCGCATTAAAGCTTGGAATCACAGACCCAAAGCCGGCAGAGGTCAAACAACAGGTCAAGGTTTATCTTAGCCAGGGAAGCACAGCGAGATGGCTCCTCATTTTTGATAACGCAGATGATATGGAGATGTGGAAAACGGCAGACTTTCTGCCTGAGAGCGAGCGAGGCCACATTCTCTTCACCACCCGAACCCGGCAGGTAGCAGTGAGACTGGCGTCGTCTCATGTGATAATGATCTCTGAACCGGACACAGAGACTGCTGTTGAAATCTTACGCAGGTCGCTGATTACGAGAGACTTGCTCAATGATCGTGAGGCAGCCATTGCTCTCCTTAAAGAGCTTGCTTGCCTTCCCCTGGCAATCACTCAGGCAGCAGCGTATATTAATGAAAAGGATATCAGACTGTCTGCATACACAACACTCTTACATGAGAGCGAGCCAGATGTGATTGAGTTGCTGAGTGAAGACTTTGGGGACGAAGAGCGGTACAAAGATATCCAGAATCCTGTTGCAACAACTTGGTGGATTTCATTCCGACAGATCCAGCAATTGAATCCAACAGCAATTGACTATCTATTAATCATGGCCTGTATCAACCCTCGCCATATTCCGCAGACTTTGCTTCCCCCAACAACATCGCTAAAGAGAAGGACCGATGCCATAGGTCTTCTTAAGGCCTTTTCATTTGTGAATGAGGAAGGCGAAGCCTGTTCTCTGAATATTCACCGACTCGTCCATCTTGCCACCCGGAACTGGATGAGGAAGAACCAGCTGTTCAGCCAGCAAATCTTAAAAACAGCCGATCGATTAAGTGAAGTCTTTCCAGATGATGACCATAGCAATCGGAAGCTGTGGCGGGAATATCTACCTCATGTTCTTTCCTTAATTAAAGAAACTGAATTTCGACAGGAGCAGGAGAGATACGACGATATGCTTCGGAAGATTGGTGGTTGCCTTGACAGTGATGGAAGATCCAAGGAAGCAGAAGATCGGTTTATACAGGTACTAAAGATCCGCAAACAGGTGCTGGGGCCAGAACATCCCGAGACTCTGACTAGCATGGCTGACATGGCATCAACATACTGTAGTCAGGGACTATGGAAGGAAGCAGAGAAGCTAGCTGTGGAAGTGTTAAGTATCCGGGAGCGCGTGCTAGGGCCAGAGCATCCTGACACTCTGGGCAGCATGTCTGACTTAGCAGCAACATACTGGAGTCAGGGACGATGGAAGGATGCAGAGAAACTGCAGGAACAAGTAGTGGAGATATGCAAACAGGCACTGGGGCCAGAGCATCCGCGCACTCTGACCAGCATAGTCTACTTAGCGTCATCATACCAGATCCAGGAACGATGGGAGGAAGCAGAGGTTCTAGAGCTGCAGGTGGTGGAGAGACGCAAACAGGTCCTGGGGCCAGAGCATCCAGACACTCTGAGAAGTATGAGAAGCCTAGCAATGATATATTCGAATCAGAGACGATGGAAGGAAGGAGAGGAGCTAAATGTGGAAGTGACGAGGATCCAGAAACAAGTTCTAGGGCCAGAGCACCCTGACACTCTGCTTAGCATGGCCAGCTTGGCATCCATATACTGGAGCCAGGGACGATGGAAGGAAGCAGAGCTGCTAGAGATGCAGGTGATGGACATATGCAAGCAGGTCCTGGGGCCAGAGCATCCAGACACTCTGAGAAGTATGAGAAGCCTAGCAACGACATATTCGAATCAGAGACGATGGAAGGAAGGAGAGGAGCTAAATGTGGAAGTGACGAGGATCCAGAAACAAGTGCTAGGGCCAGAGCATCCACACACTCTGCTTAGCATGGCCCACTTAGCATGGACATACTGGCAACTGGGACAACAAAAGGAAGCTGAGGAGCTGCAGGTGCAGGTAAGAGAGATGTACGCAAAGGTTCTAGGGCCAGAGCATCCATACACTCTGACCGCCGTGTGCAACTTGGCTTCCTTCTGGAAATCCCAAGGCATGACTCAAGCCGCATCGGCTCTCCTAGAACAATGTCTTGCGCTCCAGAAGAAAGTCCTGGGACCAGATCATCCAGATACCTTGTTCTCCTCTCGCGTTCTCGGCAATTGGACAAAAGAGGACCGCCCCTTATCAAATGATGACCCGCTGCGACCTGGTCAGCCTGAAAGTGATCACATCCCGAGGCGCTCTCAGCGGCTGCGGCGGTCACTGCGTCATGATGGAGAGCATATCGAACGTAAAAAAAGGCACCGAAAGTGAATATGATCAGCGACCCCTGCGAGACGGCACCGTGAAAAACCTTTCTCCCGTCATGGCTTCCGGAAGCATTTCACCCGTGTCGCGAACTCATGACATAAAGAAGTTGATTAAGGTAAATCTTATGACAATTGGCATCGATGGACGTGTCCTTACCTTGTACGATTATGAAGAATCATGCCCAGGGCGGAAAGAGAAGATGATTTCATGATCTCCTCACTTGGAATCAACGAAAGGACAACGTCAGGGGCGCCATTGAAAGCTTGCTGAGTATTGTTGGATATTTTTTCTTCCATGTATGTGCATCTGTGCGTCTGGGAGCTGGAAAAAAGTATTAATTGTTGTATACTAGTCAAGGCTACACCTGTGAAGACACCACAGCTGATCCCTACATCGTTGTCCTCTATACCAAGTGTACTCCAATTGAGGCAAGACAGCGCGTGTTTTTTCTGCATTAGAGCTGCCTTATAGGAGATCACCATCGAAGTATAGTGTCTTGAAAGTTTGATAGAAGTGAAGTCAAGAACTGTTTGAGCAGGATGATGACGGAAAGCCATGAACACTGCGTCAAGTGATCACCTCAATATCTCGAAGTTGTCCACATCCTACCACGCTGTCTGACAACGGCGGCATTAGTACGCCATCGTAGATTCTTTCCTTCTGGCTATCGCTTTGCTTATACGGAGTTCCAACGATCTAGCGATTCAGAGAAAGTGTGCTCCAATTCCCGACATGTTCGGTCCTGGATTTGGCTATCTCATTGATGGTCCGACAGTTGACAGTCCTATGAATGCCTTTCACGGATAACCCCCTGGCGCTAGTCTGTTTGACAAGTCAAATTTCAGGCATTCTGATTGGACCAATCAGATTACTGATTGCTTACTCGTTCAACCCGCCTATCATTTCAAGGTTCATTCCGATATCGCATTTCCTTAGATATATACCTCTCTAGAGAGGCATTATAATAGAACGAAAGTGTTGGCTATTCTGTGCTAGTTGAGATTGATGTTTCAAAATAAGATACACCAGTAAAGTTCGGAATCAAATGAAGGCATTTGGATTCGTCATCTAGTAGATCAATCTGCCATCTTCGATACATATCGATGATGTGGAAGGTTTGTCAAGAGTGTTTACCATCCAAATCCGGTTAGCGCAAGTTCAACGGAGTATATCATCTCCTGGTCTGCTTTAAGGTTCACTTGGGAACTCGCAAACTGCATCTCTCCACCTCATTACATCTTTCCATTGGCACCTTGTTTCTATTGCAGGGCCTTTTGGAACCTGTTCCCCTGGCCTAGTTCGATACGCATCGACATGGTGGTTCATTACACAGGTTTCGTTTCCCTTGTAAAGAATAATCACGCTTCTGCAACCAGAGACAATGACGGGTCCACACTCTCCAGACGACTTGATAATCTAATCATCGAACCGGTCTCTGGCTCGGACGATGATCCGACTTCCCCCATCTACATCCCCGGAGAGCGCGAAGAAGTGGAAGGCAGCATAGGCGACGACGACTACTTCCCAGGCACCACAGCCATCCGACCTGGCGATTACACCCCAGGAACGGGACAGGTCATTCCCGAAAAGTTCACGCTGCCCAATCCCTCTATCAGACCACATATCCTCTTCCCGCCGCGTCGACGAGAAGATACGTCCCCACCCGTCCGTCGGTTCATCTCGCGGTTGAACTCAAACGAGATGCTCATCTATACGGACGGTGCTTGCCTGGGCAACGGCCAGGCAAATCCCAGGGCAGGCTGCGGCGTGGTCTTCAGAGAGGAGCGGCCTGGACGAATGGGACATTTTGCGTTCCCGCTTGAGCTGCAGGGTCCCACGGGGCATCCCCGTCCGCAGACGAGCAACCGGGCCGAGTTGCGGGCTGTGATTGCCGCGCTGCAGTTCCGCTTTTGGGCCGGCGAGGGGTGGACGAAGGTTGTTATCGCGACGGATTCGGAGTATGTGGTTGAGGGGGCTACTTCGTGGATTAAGGGCTGGATACGGAACGGGTGGCGAACCAGTACTGGGAGGCCGGTCAAGAATAAGGATCTGTGGAAGTGCTTGTTGGGATGGTGTGAGGATGCGGCTACGACTCGGGCGAAGACGAAGCTTGAGTTCTGGCGGATCCCGCGCGAGTGGAATGCCGAAGCAGATGGATGGGCTAAACTTGCTGCTGATAAGGATGTGAGGCCGACGACCTTTATGAAGCCGACGGGTTATCTGATTTAGATTGCTTCACTATCCCATTGTCCGCCATCGCCAAGTATGTTGTCTTGTAAGCTGAAGGGCAGTATAGCTGGAGTCATATGTTTCTGCATGATTCTATCAATTATCCAACTCGACCACCGTCCACGTATTCGTCCATCCAACGTCTCCTCCCAGCTTCTCCAGAACCCGCCGACTGGCCCCGTTCGTCGCAAGCACATTCGCATGAACCCACACCTCACCTTCGTCGCCAACCTCCCGCCAGATCCCTCCTTCCACCATCCCACGCCGCATCAGCTCGCGCGAAATCGCTTCAGCGATTCCCTTGCCGCGATGCTCGGGCTCAACAAACAATGTCGCCAAACTCCCGTCAAGGCCGAGAAAGACCCATGCAATGGGCTTCTCCTCCCCCTCAGTAGGTCGGTCAACATACACAGCCACTCCGGGGATCCTGGAGAGTGTCTCGTCCGAGCGAGGCAGATGGGTCCGGCTACGCACCAGCGAGTAGTGGTGCTGGAGGACTCCCGTCCGCCCTTGACGGTCCTTGAACCGATACCCGGCTGGTAGCCCTGCATCTAATCCGCCTGAGTGCGTATGCGCACCCTGAAACAGGTACTTGACATACGGGGGATTATCGTAACGGTGGATCCGGATACCTGATACCATCTCCGGGTCCGTGTAAATCCCCGACTTCTTCAGCAAGGCCATGAGGCCAGTATGCAGGTTTCCGATGAGAAAGGCCTGTGGCGGTGGAGGCGGCATCTGACCCGGTGCGTTGGGAGGGCCAGGATCTACGCTTGGGGCAGTAAGAGAGGCCAGGTACCCCGGCAACAACGCTGACTTGGTATACGAGAGCAAGGCCAATAGTTGTGCGCGAGCGAGCGCTAGAGTTTCGGGGGGGCCGTGGAGAGTGGAGATGACAGCGGGATCCTTGTCATCATCGACAGACTCCCGCTCGAGACTCGAGTAGAGGGTCATCTGCGTCTCTCGCCCACGTGGAAGATCCACATACGCAGCCAGCCATGGCTCTGAGGGAGGCTCGACCCCTGGAAACGTCGTCAGCAGTCTGGCCGTCTCTGACGGGAATGCCAGGTTGTGCTGCAGACGCCGGAGGAGAGGAATCGAATGAGGCAGCTGGGATTTGAGCAGGGGGAGTAGCGCCCTGGGATCATCCTGGATGGTGATCTTATTAAACCCCGAAGAAAGCCTTTGATCGCCGACTGTCATTGTCAATTGATTTGAAAAGAGTGCGGGGCAGTTCAATTCTAGACACCATACGGAGTACAATAATTCAATTCACTGGCACCTGAAAGGCTGAAATCCAACCGCTTACAAGGACCAGAGTACGCTATTGAGTCATCACTAATGAATCACTAGTTAGTTAACTAACTTAGTTAATAGACTATCCCCTGACTAACAGGTGTCGCGAAGCTTGGCTCCCGCCCTAAAGATATAGTCGCACAGTATTTGTAATTCCGATTACCAGGATAGGCATGTCGGCTGCACATCACGATGCCCAACTGTGGCGGTGCAATGCAATTGCAGTAGATCTGACAGGTCATTCACTTTTCAATCTCTTTTCATTTTCACTACGCACTATTTAGATGCCTGAGTAGGGACTATTATTGGGCCGAGCTGACTGTAGTCGTGCTTGGCTTGCTTACTGGAATTGTGTGCCCTGTTAATGCCAATAGTTCGCACGGTGCCCTGTTTAGCGTCGTTGCCATATCTTTTCCATGTTGACTTGGATTAGGAAGAGGAGGATGCGGATTCGTGATTATTTACCGATAATGCTCCCTGGGTTGTCTGAACATTTCTAGGATAATGCCATTGTAATTGTCTCTGACTCTAACTACAATGAAATTCGAACGAGGGTATAGAACGATAGACAGTAGCTGTACTCCGTACGCTCGGCGTGTATATGGATATCGATAACAAAAGAAATATGTAGACTAGCGAACGACAAAAGAAAAGGAATATCATGAATCATAACTCATGAGCATCACCCCTCCCCTACCCCTAGGCCTCCCTCCGGGGGGACCTACCAAGGCCTCCTAGGTCCCACCATCCAATCCTCCATCGCCAACCACTCGCTCCACCTCGCATCCGCCCCCCTTAGCTCCTCCTCCTCCGGCTCACGCAGCGGCCTCAGAAACGGCACCTGCTGATCAGGCAGGACATCATACGCGCTCTTCGTCGAGGCCCACCCGCCGCTCTTCGCTGCGAACAGATAATTCAGCCGCTCCTGCTGCCGGATCGCGCCCACGCCGGCTACCCAGTCCTCCCCGAAGAACAGGCGCAGGTTGGCAGGCGTATCCTGGCCCGTGACGATCAGGCGGCGGATGTAGACTCTGGCGGAGACGGTTGATACATCGGCTGCGTCCCCTGGTAGCCTGATATTCAGAAAGGAGGCCAGGGCCTGCACGATGGGTGTGTGCTGGCTCTCTGCTAGGAAGAAGCGCATGCAGGACAGGTACCGCTGGTACCAGTCATTCAGGTCCAGGGTGGAGAAGTCGGGGTGAGTGTCTGTGACAGTCTCTGGCTCTGGCTCTAGCTCTGGCTCCGGGGCGTGGCCTGGGGCGAGGACAGCCCATGCTGGTGGAGACGGAGATGGACACTCGGTTACTGAGATCGTGGAGAAATTCGCGCGGCTGCCGGGGGTGCATTCAGTCTCCATGTCCATTGACTCTGGGAGGATCTCAGAAGGTGTTGTCTCAGAGTGGGGGGTGCGGGGGGTAATCCATGGAACAAAGGCAGAGGGTGAGTGAGGGGGACTTACGTGCGGGAGAAGAGGGAGCTTGCTCGTCCGTATAGGGAGAACTTGGCCAGTAGTCTCTGGCGGAAGCCTGAACGTGCAGCGTCATGGTTGATATGGGACATGAATGATGAGCGACCAAAGTTCAGGTTTGGTTTCATCTATTGAGTAGTTTAGTCTCAAAGTAAAACAAGTGTGACGAGAGCGAGGGAGGCCATCAGCCATCTTATAGATCTCACGGCCCCATCCCGAGATACGAAACGAGACGGGCATGCCGAACCAGGCATGGAACGAGAAAATGAAAGAAGCTTCATTTGGTTTCGGCAGATAGTGCCGTGCACGGTCTGGCAAGTGGAGTTTACTATGTCTAGTAAAAGGTCAGTGATCTGACGAAGGTGATGCTTTTTTCGAGCAGACTAGTAGGCGTCTATCGATCAAGGGATCAAGCCACATATGCACCAGCCACATCAATCAAGCCATTGTTGAGCCACACCTTGCTTGGACGGCCCTACGAGATCGTGGCTCGACCAATCAAAATGACCCAAAAAAGCAGTGAAGTGTGGCTGTGCTCTGCTTTGTCATGCAATGGTGGATACCGCAGCCCAATAATCTGCAAGTTCGGACATGAGCGACTACTACGTATCCTCTTTGCTGATCCCGGGTACCTGGACGGGATCACACACTAGAGTAAATGATTTGGAAGACTCAGGCACTGACCCTCCATCCTTGTAGATCCTCGAGTCTACTGGATGCTGACTTGGCTTATCATGATCACTATTGATTAGGGCCTGGTCCGATCCATACCCCGGTGGATAACGCCACACCCTGTTGGACAACTCACCCCTGTCTTGTAGGTAAACAGTCAAATTGTCACATGATCTTCACAGTCTGCACACCTGATTGTTCTGCTCCTACCTTGTATATAGACAGCAAAAAAAGATTTATACACACAATCGCTTAGTTCTAGAGCTATACTATCGCTCTATAGCTAGACGAACTGATACTAAGATTCAAAAGGCCATTGAGGGCACCACGGAAAGGATGGACCGAGGGGAGGCCCCGCGGTTTCGCACTTGGCAGGCTCATTATTAGATAGGCTAGAATCTAGATGACATGTACTGATCGTTAATAGTGTTAGATTGGTAGATTGTATTATTTAGGAATGTGTACATTGATTTATAGTCAGTCTGATTTATGTTAGAGTTTGATTTACATATCATGTGACTATAAACACCTGTTAAGGATCAGGGTGTGGCGTTACCCACCAAGATGTGGCGTTCTCCAGAGTCGATTATTTAATCTAACAGTAATAGTCAGGGATCCCTCCTCAAACAGATGTGACAGATCTGTTGGTATCCATCGGGTACACTCGGTCTACTCCGTAGTCGGGCTCCCATCTGGACAATAGGCCAACAGGGATAGATTCTTCAAGCACACATGGTGGTCAGCGTGGACCAACACTACAGGGTAACAGGAATGTGGGTGACACAAGATGGAGACGTAACATGAGTCTCAGGATTGTATTTGTACAACGCAGCAACGTCGAACGTGGTCTGGCTGTGACGACTGACCACTCTGATACTCTGAGGGTGTACGGACCACGCAAGGGGCAGCTCACTGGTGCAGATCTGAAGTGGCATTGGAAGACGACGTCAATCTTTCCTAGGAGGGTGTCCTCCGGTATCCTGTGAAGAGGTAATTGTAATTGTTATCATTATTCAATAATGATGATGTCTATATTTGTAAGGACCGAGGACCAACAGGGACAGGCAAGGTAAACAGGGCGACGGGAACCACTAAGGTAGCTGGGATACTGGAGTTGGAACCGGGAATTACTGTGGGACTGCGTTTGGACGGTCAGCTCAAAGGGTCTCTAATATTAATCTCGCTTGGCTCTTCCCTGATCGAGCAAATCGACCGATCAATGACATTATTCTCTTAGGCAAACTAAGTTACTAGTCTAAATCCAACAGGGCCAAACGATCTGAGTAAGACAGGTACCAGCCAATGGCAGTGCCACCATACTATTCCCAGTCAGGCGATGGATGAGATCATGACTCTGTCAGATTACAAAATCACCACCAATGATTTTTCTTATGGGCGAGGGGAAAAAGCAAAGCCAACTCAGATCCAGGGTTCATGACATGCGCACTGATGTACCCCACCACCATCATGTAGTCTAGATGTGTTGTACCTGGATTGTTGTAAAGTGGCTGACTTGACCGACCTCCACCAGCCCAACCTTCTCGCCTCATGCAGGGCACAACAAGATGAAGATATATAGCCTTCAATCCGTTCCAGAATCAGGGAAGTTTCAACCTCAAAAGTCAAAGTCAAAAAATCAACCCATCTTATCAATTTTCCTACTCCACGTTGGTCATCATGTGCTACAAATCCAACTATGAGCCTTATGTATGTCTTCCCTTTTTACTTTAAATAACCGCTCTAGTACTAACAATCACCAGACCAGTCAAAGCCTCGACATGAAAAGGGCAGAAGACCTCTCGTCAGAAGAACTCCTCAACCCATTGGGTTCGCTTTATCCTCATGTCGTCGCCCTCCAACTCCAATCCGAGGACACGCCATGGATCCGCGCCAAAAACTCTCCTGGGTATCAAGACCCCAATTCCTGGATAGACATATACTCCACAGAGGATTATTCCAAACCCTCGGCGCGCAGAAACAGTGGTGAGTTTATCTATCACATTTGATCTATCGTTGCGGAAACTAAAACTAAGGCTAACATGGCTCAGACTCCACAGCCTACCGCTTCGTCTTGCGAATCCGCCGATTTCTCGCCCGAGATGAGATGAGGCGACGCCAGCGCGCTGCATAGACTCCTTTACTTCTTCTTCACCGTCTTTTCTTTCTTTTTTGCTTTCCGACTTTAAGTTTGA
Source organism: Aspergillus fumigatiaffinis (assembly GCA_012656285.1). Classification (NCBI taxonomy): domain Eukaryota; kingdom Fungi; phylum Ascomycota; class Eurotiomycetes; order Eurotiales; family Aspergillaceae; genus Aspergillus; species Aspergillus fumigatiaffinis. Next base: position 269,064 of record JAAAPX010000016.1, read on the forward strand.
TTCTTTTGAGTGAGACCCGCAGGTTCGGTCTTCGCATGAAAGTTTCAGAGTGTCTTGTCTCGAATTTTATTTCCTTTGTCTGCATCAATCCTTCATGTGTCAGGTTCAGTCTCGGTCTCGGTCTCGGTCTCGGGTTTGTTTTGTTTTGTTTCACCAGGTTCAGATTAGCAAGGAGTTCAGGGCTCTAAAGCAAGGAGGGCAATAGCATCGTCACGAGCGTATTAGTTAATGTCTCTGTCTGAGAATAACATGTCAATTCAGATCAAAATCTTATCAAATCCTAACCCAATCAAAACGTGTACGAACACCCTTCCACAATCCATGCAAAGATCGTTCTAGTTAGAATTTAGACGCCTCACATGCCGTTTTTCCAGATCACATAGACATACAGCCTACAGGTCCTCTGGCTAGCGTGCATGCGGCTGCAGGGCTAGTCGACCAATGATATTGATGTCTTCGATGTTCGCTTCACGCGAGTAATTGCTTTTGCATTGGAATGTATTAGTGTCAGATGGACTCCAATTGTCAGATTGACACGATAGAAAACACGAGGTGAGTCGGTGTGGTAACTTTCTTTCCCTGAGACAGCCCGAGTAAGAAACTATACCCGAGTATACAGCAGAACTTGCACCTGCTGATACGAAAACTCTGAGTCTAATACGTCTAGTTCTATGATTCTATCTTAAGAGACTGCCACGGACAATAGATAATCGCCGAGATCTACCAGAGGGAGTAAGTACACTTATGGAATATAAGGTAGCCTGAGTCCGAGTAGGAATGGGAGTCCACTCTCCGCCAGGGAAGATAGGCACGCAGTCAGCACCACTTAAGGGCATCCTTTGAGTCAATGTCACCATCACGACATGATCATCATTCAGAACCTGTATGAATATTTGCATCCTGTGACACATACCCAAACCAGAAACGAGCCATCCTTGTTCCTTCTGAGACTGACCGCTTCTTTACAGTTTCCTATCTTATCTTTTCTTTTCTTTTGCGAAGCTAGGGGTAAGGGGTTGGTGATCCTACTGTACCTGCTGTAGCCTGTATGGTGTACACTCCCGCTACTGCGATGTTATCATTACTACCCTACTCCATACATCCAGATGATACATGATATGTCACAGGTGAGGGAGGTGAGGCGCATATGCCATCGACCGAGTCAATGTTCAGGGCATGTTCAAGGGGGCTTTTTCGCGCTTCAGGCGCTGTGACTGTGAGCCTGTGCACCTGCGTCTGTCTGTCTGCACCCCGCAATCTGCATATCATTTCAAATCGCCATGTCCGTGTCCATGTCCGTGCCTGGTCATGGTCATGGTCATGAGGTCTCGAAGGGGAATGCCTCAATCATATCGTGTGCTCTGTATCATATCTACATTATGAGACGGGAACGGGCCGTAGCGTCAGGGGCAGAGTTAGATATTGTATAATGTCCATTCATTGTTCTTGCAAATCCATCTCCCCGTCCATATCCTTATACGGCAAGTGGGTATAGATGCAAGCCAAACATATCATCAACGACAAATTCAAACTCCAACTCCATAGCAAGTAAATGGAAAACAAGATTTTCCCTTCTGGATATCCAGAATGAGCCATCACAAAGGAAATAAATACTCCGCGTCGTGCAGGTTAACGAGTGAACAATCAACGCTGAACGCCAGCCATCTCCATCATCTCGGTCATGATCATCAGTCGAGATTCAATAGTTTATGCAATGATGCCGGATGCACCTGACCCCGTCCCCCAACGTAACCGCTTCAATCCGCCTCGAACGGCTTCTTGGCCGCAGCCTGCTGACACCCGGCCTCCCAGGGCCCCCGCCCCTCCGTCTCCCATGACTGACCCCACACCAGTGCTCGACTCCAACCTGCCAACTTCGCGTCCAAGTACATAGCCCGCTGAGAAACTGATGGCCGAGAAGAGCACCACGACGCCGGCGCTGATCACCCACGTCATAATAGTCGGGCTGCCTGTCGACATGGACTCGGCCATTCCCGCTCGACGGCTCTTCTTTGCCGCAGAGGGATGTCCGGTGTTTCGCTCCTTGGACGAGCTGGATCGACGCTTCGTCCTGTGGGTGTAAGGCGTAAGATCTGCGTGCCTTTTGCTGGGGGGATGCGACCTGGTCGAGGTGGTCTCGGTGGCAGACCGTTCTTCTTTCTCGCTCACCTCCACTTCTCCCATCGCTACTGATTCGGGCACCAGGCGGAATGACGAAGGTGCCCCTCTCGAAGCCTCAGCCGGTGAAGGCTGAGGATCGGACTTGGGCAATCCCCTTGCGGCAGCAGCACACGAGAGAAGCGTGGACAGACTAGCCCGAAGAGCAGCATCGTGGTCTGCATGATACGATGGCGAGATCATGTTGTACGGGCTGTGTTGAGGCCTTCTGTTCGACCGTACACTGGCCTGCGAGTTTCTTCGAATCGCGGTCTGACGACTCGAGTTGGAGACGGTACTGGGCTGGGACTGCTGAGTCCCCGTTGCTCTCGTCCAAGAAGGGTTCTCGGGTGGATGAGAAAACACGTTGGGCTGCGGGACAAAGGGCGATGAGCTGATCCGCATCCCCAGTGCCGTTGATGCGTCGTCTTCATCGCTCGCCGTGGTCGCATCTAGCTCAGGCAAGGCAGGGCCGGTCCGCGAAAGGAGAGGCATCTCGACGGGTGCGCGGGTCATGTCTTCATTGGAACTGCTAAGCAGATGATCTGATTCACTCTCACTCTCGTCATATTCATCCTGGCTACTGCTGGTCTCCCGCAGCGGATAGTCGACGTGCGCTGTGGCCACGGCGGCCAGTTGTTGCAAACGACGGCGCCGGCTACGGTGGTGATAGGCCCTGGACTCCGTCCGCTCGACCCGCAGGCCCGTAGTAATGATATCATCGTTGGTTGCGGCGGATGAAAGGGAGGAAGAGGACGGTTGGGACGCTACTTCGATCCACGAATCTATATAATATCGAAGTGAGTACATTATGCCACGATTGTTGATATCGATTATACATGTTGGTCAATTGTGCGGTTGAAGGAACATCACCGCAGCGAGGTAACAAGTATATCAACCAACTGACCTTCAGATCTCGTGAACGCAGCACCCGATGGAGACAGTGACTGATGTATGTTCTCCCGAAGCGGCTGATGAGCCTCTCTTGTCATCCGGGGGCCAGGTCGGCACTCATCCTGTTGCGCCTGACCCAGCAGGTCATAGTGATTTGGCTGCATTGTCTGTATCTACAACTCGGCGGGCGAGATTCGATCTGAAAGACCTATCTAGGATAGTTGACAGAAAGAAGTTTGAACCATCTGGTTCGCCTAGGGAAAGAGGGGTGGTAAGTCAGACCACGCAGGAAGAGAGCGGTCAAGGACTCAAGGCAGACAACGGAGTAGGAAGCTGATAGGAAGCCGGTGGGGTTGCGTGGGGAAGAGGTACCACCGGATCATCCACCAAGCAGCGCGGCAGCAGTAGTACTATCTTATCAAGGTGGAGTCCCGGCAAATCTTTGGCAGGAGATCATCAACCAGGTTTGTGATCGATGACGATAAGTAAACCAGATGAATCAGGTCAAAGAGGAGATTGAAAAAGGCCAAGTAAGAAAGGTAGGGAGGGTTGCCTTGGATGGTCGACGCAATGAGTGGACGTCAGAGGATCACCAGACTGTGGGCAGGTGACTTGGGCGCGCAGGAGAGAGAATCACGCACACAACTCATTAACTATAGACCTCTCGGAATCAGAAAGAAACACAAGTTACACAACAAAGAACCCACATCTAAGGAAAAAGAAGAGAAAAGAAGAACGGGTCTGTAGAAAGGAGATGAAAGAAGATGCAGCATGATAAGCGTGAAAGATAGGCAGGCAGAGACGTGGACGACTGCTGATCAAAGAGAACAGCGCCAAGATTGAAGCCACAAAAGCGGGGCACCAACCACATCCCAGGCAGCGCTCGTGCTGTCGATCAGCAACTCTGCTATCACCACAGTACGCTCTCGCATTGGACAACTACTGAACAACCAAACAATAATTTGAGAATGTCACTGACCATTCATATTACCCTAAGTAGTCGACCTATGTAGTACAGACAAATTCCCATCAGAAGTTAAATGACCAACTTTTTGGAACCCATGCAACCCAGACATAAACCCAGATCTTTTGTAAGCCGTAGAGAAGAAACGCCTGAATCAAGACACCATGTTGCTACTCATTTAGAAGGTGACCTTGGTGCCCTTGTACTCGGGGATACCACCACGAGCCTTGTTGGGGGCACCGCCACCACGACCGCCGAAGCTTCCACGACCGCCGAAGCCTCCACGACCACCACGGCCACCTCCGCGAGGACCACCACGGCCACCGCGACCGCCGAAGCCGCCACGGCCGCCACGAGGAGCATCACCGTTGCTGGGACGGGGAGTGCTGAAGTCGAGACGGACGGAACGGCCGTTCAGCTCGGCGCCGTTGAGGTCGTTGAAGGCCTGGCGAGCCTCATCAACAGAGGAGAACTGTACGTATCCGAAGCCCTTGGGGCGGCCCGACTCGGGGTCGGTGGGCAGACGGATTCCAACAATGGTACCCGACTGACCGAAGAGCTCGGAGACAGAGTCCTCGTTGGCGCTGAAGGGGATGTTGCCGACAAACAGGGTGTCACTCTCAGGGCTGGCTTGGTCACCGAAGTTACGAGCGCGAGCCTGAGCGCGGTCCTGGTTATTGTTGTTGTTGTTGTTATTGGCAGGGCGGCCAGTGGCGTAGTCGAGGTTGATCTTGCGGCCATCAATCTCGGTGTCCTTCTTGGAGTTGTAAGCCTTGGCAGCGTCGGCAGCGCTGACGTACTCGACATAACCGAAACTGGATGCAGTTTAGCAAGGTGAATAAAACATGACTAGGAGAGCTAAACTTACCCGCGGGAGCGACCAGAGTCGCGGTCGGTGACAATGCGAACACCAGAAAGCTCACCGTAGGTCTCGAACTCCTGGCGGAGCCAATCCTCGTCGACGTTCCATGACAGGTTACCAACGAAGAGGTTGGCAGAAGCGTCCGATTCCTCCTCATCAGTCTTCTTCGACTTCTTGGCGGCGGCAGCAGGCTCCTCCTCAGCCTTGCGCTTCTTGGAGGGCTTCTCAGACTCGGACTCGGAAGAGTCGGAGTCAGAGCCCTCGGAGTCCTCAGACTCATCAGAATCCTCAGATTCCTCGGAAGATTCCTGAGACGGTCAGACAAAATTATAAGCAGTGCGAGCCACAGGTACATACCTTCTCGGCCTTCTTAGCCTTAGCAGGTGCCTCGTCCTCGCTCTCAGACTCGGACTCGGAATCCTCGCTGTCGCTAGAATCCTTCTTGGCGGCCTTCTTAGGAGCCTCCTCCTCTTCGTCAGAGTCGGACTCAGACTCAGAGGACTCGGAAGTGTCAGCCTTGGCCTTCACCTCCTTCTTGACGACCTTCTCATCTTCAGGCTCCGACTCGGACTCGGACTCAGAGGACTCAGCCTTCTTGGACTCCTTCTTGGCGTCCTTCTTGGCAGGCTTCTCATCCTCGCTCTCACTCTCGCTGTCAGAAGCGTCGTCCATCTCCTCGTCGCTGTCGGACTCCGACTCGGACTCAGAAGAGGATTCGGCCTTCTTGGACACCTTCTTCACCTCCTTCTTGGCAGGCTTCTTCTCCTCCTCGCTCTCGCTCTCACTGCTGGAGCTGGTAGACTCCATCTCCTCATCGCTGTCAGACTCGGAGCTGCTGCTAGGAGTAGGCTCCTTCTTCTTTCGCTTGGACTTCTCCTTGGAAGCGAGCTCGCGAGCGATCTGCTTGCTCTTAGCCTTGGGAGACTGGGAAACCTTGGTGACGCCAGCGTCCTTGACCTTGCTCAAGGCCTTGTCGACGGGCTTCTCGGCACCCTTCTTGGTAACGGACTTGGTCTTAGACATTTTGTACTATGAAAGACGACGATTAGCTTGAGCATCATAGGGGAGGTCAGAGAGTAGTATATACATAATAAAAGTTCTTTCAAAAGTGAAAAGTTGTTATTGTGCGGCAAAGCCTACAATCCCTCAATCACCCGATTTGAGTTAAAGCCCCCTGATGGAAAAACCAGAGTGATGACCTTATCACAGCTGGACGTAAATCTCAACACAAATGGAAGAGATTTAGCACAAATACCCACAAGTAACCCACAACGACAGTGTTCAAAGCCCACAGAGACGGAGAGGAAATATGCACTCGTCTATAATATGAAACCCACGGAGAGTATCCCACAGATCCCACAGAATAGATTGCAATATGCCACAGCCCACAGCCCTCAGTGTATTAAGCCCACAGGATGTCTGTTGAAGTGTACTTTGCAAAGTACGGCCCACGCTGCGTCAGTTAACAATATGGTTTCTAAGAAGGAGACTGAGTTTCACTGAATCAAAAATGACTCAGGTGAGAAAGAAGTAAGAAAAGTGAGTTGATAAAGGGGGGAAGTGTGAGGATGAAGAGAAGAAGAAAAAAAAAAGAAGAGAACCTCGAGAGCTCTGATAAGGATATAGGAAAAAAATTTCTGGAGGTTGGCAGAGATTTACGCACACCGCCTACTTTGTAGAAGCTAGCTCAGGCACTATGCCACCGTAGCTTAAGGAAAAAGTGGGTACCTGGCAGGTACTCGGTGAGCACGCGGCCGTCACTAGAACCAGAGTGTCACTCGCTGGTACTAGCTTCAAGTTCCACCTCCGCAGACCACCACAGCTTCTCTACCCCAAACTGTTTATACGACTACCACGGGGCTTTCTTCACGCTCCTAATATCGGATCTCTCTTCTTCGGAGACGGACTATAGTGAGCCAATGGGAGACAGGTGATACTGCTGCTGTCTAACCACCATGGCTCCTCCGACCCCTTCATCTCATCGGCCACGGAAGAGGAGAAAGTATCCCACTGGCTCGAACAACTCCCTCATTCTTGAAGCTGAGGGTGGAAAATCATCCCCTGCGTTCCCTCTGGTCTCGTTTCTGTGGGCTGCCCGAGCTGGTGTATCTCAATGGCTGGTGCTACCTCTGATCCTTATGGTGGTAGGCCTCTTCCGTTGGGCTGTCAGTCTATGGGGCTACTCTGGTTTGTGCAATGCCTGGGTGTTGGGAGTATGCGTTCCAGTACGTGCGGCTGACATATAGATGCAGGTTTTCAGGTGCCTCCAATGCATGGTGATTTCGAAGCGCAAAGACACTGGATGGAGCTCACCATTCACCTGCCCATGTCAAAATGGTATCTCTACGACTTGCAATACTGGGGACTCGACTACCCACCTCTGACGGCATACCATAGCTGGCTGCTGGGGAAGATGTATGTGGATTTCTGGGACATATTATAAGGAAGGCGTTCGTTGGTTGCTGACAACCAGTAGCGGAAGCGCTCTTGACCCCTCCTGGTTTGCCCTGGATGATTCGCGCGGCTTTGAGGATCCAAGATTGAAGGTCTTCATGCGGGGAACCGTGGTCGCTTCCGAGTACCTTGTCTACATCCCGGCCGTCGTTAACTTCCTTCGTCGTTATACTCGGATGCAAGGTGTTCCAGCCTGGTCCGCCTCAATTGCTCTCGTCGCGATCCTATTGCAACCGGCAACCATTCTCATCGATCATGGCCATTTCCAATATAATACCGTGATGCTGGGGCTTGTCGTCGCAAGTTTAGATGCTATATTGGCCGGACGGATGCTGTGGGCTTGTCTCTTCTTTGTGGGCGCCTTGGGCTTCAAGCAGATGGCGCTCTATTACGCGCCGGTCATGTTCGCCTTTCTTCTAGGCGTTTGCATCTTCCCCAGGATACGCATTCTTCGTCTTTTGAACATAGCCATTATCACCATCCTCGCATTTGCGCTATTGTTTGCCCCGCTGCTTGTCGCCGCCACCAATGCCGAGGCTCGGGGCTATCTGAGTGCTTCTGCAGAACCTCCTTTGCTCCAGGCTCTACCCATCAAGCTGTCAAAGGACTCGTTTCTGTACGCACCCGTCTTCCAGCTGATGCAAATCATCCACCGTGTGTTCCCATTCGCCCGTGGTTTGTTTGAAGACAAGGTCGCCAACGCCTGGTGCGCCATCCACACGTTCTACAAGCTTCATCGGTTCGAAGCGAGCCTTCTCCAGCGCGTCTCACTTGGCGCCACACTAGCATCCATTATAGTTCCTTGTGGGATCATTTTCCGTCATCCGCGAGCATCGCTACTGCTCCCTGCCTTGGCCAGCGTCGCCTGGGGCTTCTTCCTTTTCTCCTTCCAGGTTCATGAAAAGAGTGTGCTATTGCCCTTGCTTCCCATGACACTCCTTCTTGCAAATGATGGCGGCCTGAGCAAAGACACCCGGGCCTGGGTTGGATGGGCTAACGTCCTTGGTTCCTGGACCATGTATCCTCTTCTCAGGCGCGACGAGCTCCGGGTGCCCTACTTTGTCATGATGGGTCTCTGGGCCTATCTGATGGGTCTCCCGCCAACTTCCTTTGAGACGTATCGCAGCCGAACCCCTGTGGGCGAATCAAGTCCTGTCTCCGAGCCTCGCATACTCACGAAACTTCTGCATTTCTGCTTCTACCTTGCCATGATCGTTTGGCATGTCCTCGACGCATTTGTGCCTCCACCAGAGGGCAAGCCCGATTTATGGGTGGTGCTGAATGTCTTGATTGGCACGGGAGGATTTGGCATTGCTTACCTGTGGTGTATGTGGGGACTGATCACGCAATGCTGGCAGATTGATCGCAAGGCGGCAGAAGAGGAGAGCCGGAAAAAGAAGCAGTGATAGCCGGGGAGGGCCGGCGGTCCCAGTCCTTCAAAATTCTCAAATGATACCCATTATACTTTCATACTTTCATACTTTCGAATGTATTTTTATAACCCTGAGACGGGTGAAGATCCGATTGTGATTTCCCGAATCCCGTCCGTCCTGAGTCAAGGAGAGATGTTCTATTCACTTGTCTGACAGACGCCTTGCCAGACGACTATATACCTGTAGTGTACATAAAGTATACATCGACAAAACCTCCGTGCAATGATGCTAATATACAATCTAAAATCAAACCGTAGCCCATAACCCAACACCTGGCCCATAGTACAGCCGGATTATTCCCAATCCATCGCTCAGCATTCGACCAACACTGAGAGTATGCCTGACCCAGCGTAGTCGATGCACATCGTATATTGTCCAACAAGATCATGGACAACCACATTGCGAGACACGGTTCCGATCGACTCCAGCTTAAACCTTGAACCCGTATCCAGCCATGCAGGCCTTGTACTGCTCGATCAGGGGCTTGCACTCTTGAGCCGGGTCATCGGTTTTCGAGAACAACATGCAGTCATCCCGGGCGGACTTCTCGGTCTTGCAGACGCAGCAGGGCTGGAGATTGAAATGGTCAGAACGGTACTTTCGAGGCGCGGCGTAATGCGCTCATCCACGTACCTTGGGTTTCTCGGTGGGTGTTGGCTGGGCGGCTGCGGCGGGAGTTTGTTCGGCAGCGCCTGGGGAATAATATTAGTATTTATTTGAATTTCAAGGGGAATGGGGAGTGGAATTGGACAGGTGCTCTTGGGTATAGTTCTGCCGGAGAGATGCGGAGAAGAATCTGGAGTGCATACCTTTGGAAGAGCCGAAGAGCCACGACATGGCGGATTTCTGATTTCTGGTTGGAAAGGAAAGAGAAAGCGAAATAGAAGAATGTGCGAAAGGGATTGAGTATCTATGTACGGATATGAAGCAGCAGATGATGACAGGCGATGGAGCTGGAGTGCTGATTAATTGACTTCGATGGAGCGGAAACGGCGCATTTGGGCTGTGTGGATTGCCGGAGTGCCGCCGATCGGCAAGTTTTTTTGGTACTGGGGTCTTCTGTTTGCATTTTTTGAGGAGGCAAAATAATAATAATGATAGCGGAGGATTTTCTTTTCTTTCCCCTCCACATTTGAACCGTGAATACTATCACCACCTGCAATCTCTCTGACTATTAGATTATTCTCCCGATCAACTGTGTTTTCAGAACTTACTCTCATAATTTTCATATTTCTTTTGTGATTGTTGGTTAATTTTTCAGTTTTTTGTTTGCCCCTGAACTACCCCACCATGGCCCCTCCAAAGGTCTTTTCACTTGAGGGCAAAGGCCTCAAATTGGACACTGCTGAAGATATTGAGGCCCATATCAAGTCGCTGATTGAAAGCACTGATTTCACCGAGATTCGTCTGGGTGGTAACACCCTCGGTGTACCAGCCTCGGAACGCCTGGCCCCCGTACTTGCTTCGCAGAAGAGCCTCGAAGTCGCCGACCTCGCTGATATCTTCACCTCCCGCCTGCTTTCCGAGATCCCCCAGGCTCTGACTGCCCTTCTCAATGCGCTGCTTGAGATCAAAACTCTCCACACCGTCAACCTTTCCGACAACGCGTTCGGCCTGAACACCCAAGCGCCCCTCGTCGACTTCCTCTCCCGCCACGTGCCCCTCCGCCATCTGATCCTGAATAACAACGGCTTGGGTCCTGCTGCCGGTACGCTTATTGCCGATGCGCTCACAAAGCTTGCGGAGCGCAAGGAGGAGGCCCGCAAGGCCGGCGAGGATATCCCTCTTCTGGAAAGCATTGTTTGCGGACGAAACCGATTGGAGAATGGCAGTATGGAAGCGTGGGCACGTGCCTACAAGGTGCACGCTGCAGGCATCCGCTCCGTCAAGATGACACAGAACGGTATCCGCCAGGAGGGTATCTCGCTGCTTTTGAAGGAGGGTCTTCGTCACGCGAGCGCCCTGGAGGTTTTGGACTTGCAGGACAACACGTTCACCATCATGGGATCTACTGCTCTCGCCGGTGTCGTGGCTGGATGGCCCTCTCTGCGTGAACTCGGTGTCGGCGACTGCCTGCTATCCGCGCGCGGTGGTGTCAAGGTCGCTCAGGCTTTGGCAGAGGGCAAGAATCAAAGCATTCAGACTCTGCGTCTGCAGTACAACGAGATTACGGCCGAGGGTGTGAAGCTGTTCTTGCACGCTACGAAAACCGCTCTTCCTGCTCTTCGCCGCATCGAGCTGAACGGCAACAAATTCTTCGAAGAGGACCCCAATGTGACAGAACTGCAGGAGGTTTTGGAGGCGCGCAAGGAAGAGCACGGCACCGATGATGATCCGGAGGACATGTGGGGTGTGGATGAGCTGGACGAGCTTGAGGAGGAGAGTGAGGAAGAGGAAGAGGAAGAGGAAGAGGCCGAAGAAGAAGAGGAGGAGGAGCGCAAGGCCGATAAGTTCCTCAAGGACAATGTGAAGGCGGAAGACGAGAAGGTCGCTCAAAGGCAGGACAAGGACGTCGATGCTCTTGCGGAGGCTCTGGGCAAGACTGCTCTGTAGCCTTTGCGAAGTCGTCTCGATTACCTTTTACGCAGACCATTTCTCTGGCTTGGATTCCACCTCCCTGGCGACCAGGCTTATCTCGCAGCGGTCATTGATGTATGACCATACTCATCAGCATGTCTAGGAAGACATGCGGCAATATGGCACCAACACTGATGGGTGAACGGCCGATCGCACCCACCGTGACCCGAAATTGGGTCGAATACTGCCTCACGTCGAGTTCCCCTGCTTCGAAGTCCCACTATGAGTGGCCATATCAGGTTGCTTTCATGCGCTGATCTCACCATAGCGTTCCAGTTTGCTTCTTTTACTGCACAGATACGCGGATAGATTTATGCCATCATCCCCTTTCGATTGTCCCATGCAGCATGTTACTACCCCTACTCATGTATATAATGTTGAAAAGTGAATGAATTGATGACAACGGCCATTGCGTGCTGAATCGTAGTCATTGTCGAGGTCTTAATACTAGTTCTAGCTGTCATGGAAGCTGAGGGGCACAACCCCATACATTTGAGACTCGGCACGTGGGAGCTTCCGAAAAGAGCAACGCTGGTCTTGGCGCGGAGGTTCACTAATTGCTTCATCTTCATTTACTCGTCCATCACCTCCAAGTTCTCCGCCGTTTTCATCTCACCTCGCCGTTCTTTCCGTTGCTCGCCTTTTCCTGCACCGTCGCAGACTTTCCTACCCCTCTAATCCAGGGAATTCGCTCCGAGGCCGTTGATTATCGGGTCACAAGACCTCGACGTCGTGGAAGTGAGTTGAAGCAGCAGTTCCCTTTGCTTCGCTGGTTTTTCGTCAAAACAATTTGCAGTTATTTTCTGAATGAGCTGGGCGCTTTGATATGATGCATAGCATGCGTGTCTCTCGCTCGAGTGATGAGAGCATTTGCAGCTACAGCTGTCTCAAAGGCACGTGCTGCCGGATGTGCCGCGACAGTGATGGCAAACGCTTGTCGCAGAGGAATCTTGTCGAATTAGGTTATGGCTTCTTGCGACAGTTTTTACGCATTTGCCATTGCATCTGAACTTTGTACCCCGTTGGCTTTTTTTGAATATGCGCTACATCTACAAGTGATTTATTTAGTCTTCTTGTTTGCTAAGACTGAGGCAGGTACAATTCTCACGACACGCCCCCTCCCTATCTTCATCCAATCTACGATCGGGACCGGTCAAAATGGCGATGGATGCGAAAGAAATCGAGCTCAAGGCGAAGGCCCTGACGAAAGCCGCCACCCAGAACGAGCCCGCAGCCAACATCGTGTCACTGCTCAAGGAGCTGCAAACCGGAGTGAAGGCAACGGAGGATCTGCTTCGGTCGACGCGCGTCGGAATCATTGTCAACAAGTTCAAGCAGCACAAGTCATCAGAAGTCGCCCGTCTATCCAGCGAGATTGTCTCGAAATGGCGGAACGAGGTTAACAAACAAAAGGCCAGCGGGTCACCGTCCGTCAGCCAGCGTTCGAGCGGCTCGCCGCGCCCAGCACAGAACGGCACCGCGTCACCTGCCGGGACTACCCCATCGGACAAGATGTCGAAACTCTCCGTTCCCCCAGACAAGCGGACGTGGAAGGCGGACGGTGTGGATGTCAATCAGACCTCGAACAAGATCCGGGATAGTTGCATCGGGCTGATGTACGATGGATTGTGCCTCAACTCGACCGAGTCGCCTCGAGCGGTGCTGTCCAAGGCCTGCGCGGTGGAGGCGGCGGCGTTCAGCGCTTTGGGCCCGGAGACCAAGGAACAGTACCGTACCAAGATTCGCAGCTTGTATCAGAACCTCAAGAACAAGTCCAACCCGACACTACGGGTGCGCGTGTTGTCGAACGAAGTGACGCCCGAGCAGTTCGTGAAGATGTCGCACGACGAACTCAAATCGGCGGAACAGCGCGAGCAGGAACGCAAGATCCAGAAGGAGAACATGGATAAGGCCATGGTCGCGCAGGCCGAGCGCAGTATCAGCACCAGTCTGCAGTGCGGCAAGTGCGGACAACGCAAGGTCACCTACACCGAGGCTCAAACACGCAGCGCAGATGAACCGATGACGCTGTTCTGTACGTGTATGAACTGTGGTAAATCGTGGCGGCAGTGATTTTTGTTGTTTCGGTGTTTCTCTTCGTTGGTTGGCCTCGTACAGAGGCCTTTCTGGTTGTTTGCCGATAGGCACGGAGTCTGAGTGGTAAAAGACGGTTGTTTTGTTTCGTCATGGGTGTGGGAGGGCTAGCCCATGATGTCTTTCATTCTGATTTATTCTGTTTCCCTCAACTGGGTTCTCTTTATGCCAGCTGATCGAGTAGATCGAGGACATCTCTACTGCATCCGCGCAGCAGACAAGACGGTAGACAGGTACGATAGGCTTAAGCCAATGATATACATCCTACTACTCATGGACTAGAACAGCGTATTGTTTATTCTCTTTGCCATGCTCGCACCATATCACACTACGCCTGGTATTTCGGACCCGATGCTCAAGTAAATACAGACGTCATGGTTATGTAAGTCACTACAACGCCGCTCCACACCATCGCATACATCCCATCTATTCCATCAACCTTCCCAAATCAAAAAATAAACGTTAAAATGACCACCCCAAAAACCTACACCCGCAGCTCCCTAGTCCAACCCACCCTAGCCCTCTGCGATGCCTTCGCCTCCGCAGCCCCCGTCCCCGTCCTCCTCAGCCATTTCACCGCGGACCCCGTCCCAATGGTCCACGAGCACGGACTCCCCGTCCTAGCCCCATTCCTGGGCCGTACATTCACCGGCACAGACGGGGTAGGCCGGTACTTCGAGCTCATTGCGGACCTGCTCAGCTTCGAGAAGATGAGCTTCGACGGGGAGGACGAGTGGATCGTTGATACAGTGTCGATGGCGGTTTCGCTGCGGGGGCGGGCGCGGTTCACGTGGAAGGAGACGGGCGAGGGGTGGGATGAGACGTTCTGTTATCGGATTGGGCTGGCGGAGGATCAGGGGAAGGGAGGCGGCGGGCTGAAGGTGCAGGAGTACCGTGTGTGGGCTGATACCGGGGCGGCGTACCTGGCGCGGACGCACCAGTTGGGTGACGTGCAGCGGGAGCTGGCGGAGAGGGAGACGAAGAAGTCGATGGAGAGAACGAGGAGTGGGCATGGGAATCTTATTGGGGAAGGGCAGAGGGTATATGCGGGGGGGAGTGGGACGGCATAGACGTGTAACTTGTTTCATGTGATATAGATTCAGTGTATGTCTAGGTATCTAAACTTGACGTTGCATGGATGAAGCTAGACTCGATCCGCGTGGAAGTCGATCCAGCCGATGTTGCCCGCCTTGCCGTCCGGCGTCTGGAACACCTTCGCTGGCGAGTCGTAGCGCTTGTACTGCTTCTTGTCCATGACGATGGTGAACCCGCCTTCTGCACGGCCGGTCGCGTTGAAACCGGGTCCAAACGCCTTGTATTCGGCCATGACTGTCTGGTTGGTGAACCGGCTTACGCCAGAGACGACCCAATCAATGTAGCCGCTGGGCTCGATACTGCCATCCTCGTAGGTATTGGCGAAGATGGACCGGTGTAGACTGTTCCATGGCCGGCCCAGAGCACATTTGCCGGCAATCACCGGGGCAATGGACGCGTTCGCCGCTCTCACGGTCGAATCGACTATGTACACGCCGTACTGGTTCTCAAAGGTGGTGTTGGTGCCCTTCCACGCGGTGATACCGCCGCCGCAGTTGCGCAGGAGGATGTCCGACGATTGGATCCAGGTGGCACCAAAGCCGTACAGGAAGTCGGTCTGGCCGGCAATGATGTTCTTGTAGAAGTAGGCGTTTCCTAGCTTGCCAACATACACCTGTGCATGGTCAGTTTGTCCGTCCATGCAATGGGCTGGCAAGATTGAGTAAGGGACATACAGTATCCTGGTAAGAATAGAATCCGCAGTAGTAGAAGCCGCCGTTGGCACGACTGAAGCTGAGAGCATGTGCCGGTCCATCGGAGTAATCAGCCCATGTGTTGCGGAAATCAATGTTGTAGACCCTGAAATCGGTGTTACCGAACGGTGTATCCTCCGGCACAGGATACCCTGTTGTGCCTGAACCGGTGTAGCTGGCCTCGAGTGTAGGTGCAACGACCAGTACGCTGGAAAAGACATTGTCTACGCTCTTTCCGGTGTTGTCATGGTTCGCTTGGGCCCAGGTGATGGTGACCTTGTTCTTCGAGGCATCGGTGACGCTGTCCGTCTGGCCAAGCAGGGTTATAGGACCGGAACGGGTGACGTTCAGTTGCTCGGTGTAGTTGCCTGCCAGTATCAAAATGGTCTGCTTGCTGTTGTCATTCGGCAGAGATTCGATAGCAGCCTGAACCGTGGAGAAATGGGCCTTGGGGTGAGACTTGGAGACGATGACGGTTCCCTCAGGACAATTCCTCAACGAGGTCTGGCAAGAGCGACGAGACGAGGAATGCAATGCAGCCGTTCGTACAAGCACTGCCTGCAGAATCACGGCCAGAAACAAGAAATAGGACTTCATTTTGCCTTGGCTATGCAGATTTCGCCACGAAGCCCAACGCTGAGTGTCCGCGCTCCAGCATTAAGATCGCCCAGGTCGCCATCTCTTATATAGTCTCCTCGCTCCGGACGAAGACCAATGCTTTAGTTGTGCTTCTGGAGAAATTTGGAGAAATTGCGGGGGCAGAGACTGGGGTAGAACAAGCCGGGAGAGTATCTCCGCTGCTGACAGTGCTTGAAACGCGTATACTGACGAATATCGACCGGGGAAACAAGCATGGCGAAGACTCTTGATGCACGCCAAACCGTCAATCGGCCAATTGCATTTGGATTCTTCTCCTGGCAGGAGGAAAGCTTCCCCGCTGTCCAGGGCGATTTCCCCAGAATACGCACGGAAATCAATTGCAGCGGCGGCGGAGAATTGAATTCCACCTGTCAGGTTTAAAGTGCTCGATGAGACGCAAACGGCGGCCCAGTTATTGTTATCAATATCAAGATAAGTCCGTCTAAGCAAGAGCTCGAGCTATCTTCTTCAAATTGGCTCCAGTTTGATGGTGATCCTGCTGAGGGCCGGCAAATGAAGGCCTGAGTGACTCGTCAACGGAGGCAGGGGCGGAGAAATAGGATGACTCTAGTCCATGTTGAGTCTTTCCTGCCACGCATATGTATCTCGTAGAGTAGATATAAAGCGGATCCATTGTAGCTGAGGATCACTTAGCTTGCTTGCTTGTGGCAAGCATAGTGAACAAGTGTCCGCGCCCGTCGCTGATAGGACGTGCTCAATGCTATCATGATCATGAAACGGGGGTCGATACATCGCCATAAATGACTCTAGCCCTGTTGTCTAGATGAACGTGAGCATTATCTGCGGCAAAGGAAGATCCTATACGATGGTGACGATGGTGATGGTGCTGGTCAGCAGAATAATGACGAGGAAGATACCTTCTGTGCCGGTATCTGGCTGCCTGGCTGCCTGAGGCATGACTGTATACTTTTAGTTTTGCCCTATACACGAAAACAATGATTCGCTTCTACGAGAATGCGGTGAACTGAGCAAAGCCGGCTCAAACGGCACCATAGCTACAACCAATTCAACCAAGTTATCAGCACTTGATTCATCCATGCTCGGGTAATTGCGATTATTACAGGCAGATATTGCGTCTTGCGCAGATTAATCCGGACTACTCAGCGCCCATCATATGGTCAGACCGCCAGCCGCGATAATCAGACAATACGAAGCACCAGAGCCCGGTGGAGAAAGTCCGAAAGAAGCAACCAAGCATATGGGTTCAAGAGTCCATAGTGAATTATTACGACGTGCGCCATGCACCAATCCCGCACGACTGATCGAGACACCAAAATGGGCAGGTCGCTGGACGAGCTAATGCTCGAGGCGAAAGCTAGTATCTACATAGCTACCCCTCTAGCAGACTAGCAGGTCGAGCTACAACGCACTACTGCCAAGAATGACGATAGTTCCTGCGTCTTAATCTATTCATCCTACAGATCAAGGCGCTGAGAGGTTGGAAGCTACCTCGGCAGAAGCTCCTTCGGGCGAACTCCGGGCACCAAGTGGGATACAAACCGCGCAGTGGCAGGCTAGTTACTGCACTTGTGCTCTTGTTCCTGCATTAAGTGGAGAGACTATGCAAGAGAAGTGGAGCGTAGCAGCTACGACGGTCGATCTAAATAGAAAGAAAAAGGGGTAGCTCTGAAGCTCACCTGGAGCGCGCAGGCTGGAAGCGAGTGCCCCTCCTCGTAGATTTGCTGCCTCGAGAGGAAACTTTGGAAGAACAATTTGAGACGAGGCAATGAGTGAAGAAATGGAGGAAACACGAATAACTTCTTGAAATCGCTTGATTCACTAAATTTACCACTATTAACGACATACATACATGTAAAGAAAATAATTGACTCTATGTAGAGACAAATGAGAGAAAAAAAAAGTCTATAATACTGTTAAAAAAAGGTAACCAGCCGAAGCCCAGCCCTATGCATGTATGCTCAAGTGATATCCAGATGAGAAATTAGTAGTGAGTAATCAAGCGTCTACTCATCTTCCTCCTCCACCTCGGCACGAGCACCGAGAGTGTAGTAGGACTTGCCGTTGTTATCGGTCTCATGCTCGATAGCCAGCTTGGAGAGGTGGGCAATCATGTTCTCGATCTTGGTGTCAGCCTTGGAGCGGGTCTTACGGCCGAGGTTGTCAAGGGCGGGAATGATAGTGAGGATGTAGTAGACAACGGCGATGATGATAGTGACACCAATGGAGTAACCCCAGATGACAACGACGGTGACGATGTCGACATCGCCGTTGACAGAGAACTCGGCGGCGCTGGGAGGGCTGGTCTGGCGGTAGTCACCGGAGAGCCAGCCGAAGACACAGAAGAGGGTGGCGAGCACATCGACAACGAAGATGGCGCCAACCAGCTGCCAAGAAGGCCAGGTCTTACCACCACGGGTGACGAAGATGAGCCAGTTCTCGGTAAGGGCGACCTCAAGGAAGATCATCTCCTGAGGAGAACCGAAGTTCTGGATGAGACCACCGTTGTTCAGGAAGAGGGAAGCACGCATGATCCAGGTGGCACCAGCAAGCAAGATACCGAGGACGACGGAGATGACCCAGATCTTAGGCAATTGCCACTCGACAGGGCGCATTTCGTAGTGGGCATTGTCGTAGGCAACGGCGATGGTGGCCAGATCAGCGAACAGGGCGATGAAGACAACCAGCTCGGAGTTGAGGGTCTCATCAATGATGATCATGGAGGTGACAAGGTAGATCTCAAGGTGGAGACAGAGGGCAATACGGTACTGAATGTAGGCCTTCATACGCTGGAAGATCTGACGGGCAAGCTTGATAGCATCGACGATGGTGCTGAGACCGGGGGCAAGGAAGACGATATCAGCAGCGGCCTGGGCAGCCTCAGTGGAACCCTCGACGGCAATACCACAGTCAGCCTTCTTCAGAGAGGGAGCGTCGTTGACACCGTCACCAGTCATGGCAGTCAAGTGACCACGCTGCTGCAACATCTCGACGACCTGGTACTTGTGCTCGGGGAAGACCTCAGCGAAACCATCAGCCTTCTCAACGAGGTCGTGCTGGGCAGAGCCGGCAAGACCACCGTGGATCAGACGCTCGGAGTCGTAAACCTTGGTGCTCAGGGCAAGCATCTTGCAGGTTTCCTTAGCAATGGCAAGGGCATCACCAGTCAACATCTTGACGGACAGACCGAGGTGCTGAGCCTCAGCGATGGTGTGGGCAGTATCCTCACGAGGGGGGTCGAACATGGGGTACATGCCGAGCAGTTGCCAGGGCTCACCCTCCTTTTGGACGGCAACACCAAGGGAACGGAAACCACGGCGAGCGAACTCAGCGGCCTTCTCACGGAACTTGGCAGCCTCCTCCTCAGAGCACTGAGACATGTTCAGGATAGCCTTGGGGGCACCCTTAGCACAGACGTAGCGGACACCGTCGCAAGTGCAGACAGTGGTGATACGCTTGGAGACGGGGTCGAAAGGAGTGTACTTCTCAGTAACCCAGTTGCGGGCGAGAATCTCACGGGCCTTGGGGTAGCGACGGAGGGTAAGGATGGTAACCTTGTCAATGGGGTCGAGGTTCTTGACGTTGTGGTTGGAGGCAATAGCAGCAACGGCCATCATCCAGTTGACATCAACACCCTCATTGACGTAGGGCTCACGGATGGAGAGCTGGTTAGCAGTGAGAGTACCGGTCTTGTCAGAGCAGAGGATGTCGACACCAGCAAGAGACTCGATGGCAGTGAGCTTCTGGACGATAGCCTTCTGCTCGGCAAGGTAAGCGGCACCGACGGCGAGGGTGGTGGTGGTGACGACGGGCAGACCGACGGGAACACCGATAATCAGGAGAATAAGGGTGTAGTGGAGCAGGTTGTTGTCCTCGTGCTCAGGAGTAGCGATCTTGAGGTGACGGTAGAAACCACCAATCCAAGCGGCGAGAATCCAGAACATGACGAGAACGAGCAGAGTAGTACCGATGTTGTCCATGACAGCCTTGAAGTGACCCTGGTCCTTGGCACCCTGCACGAGAGCAGCGGTCTTACCGACGAAGGACTGCTTAGCGGTGGCGGTAACGACGGCGTAGGCCTTACCACGCTTGCAACCAGTGGTGTAGTAGCAAGTGTCGGCCATGTACTTGTCGACAGCGAGAGATTCACCAGTGATGGCGGACTGGTCAACGGCAATGAGGGAGACACCAACACGGGCCTCGATGCCACCGTCTTCGTCGTCCTCATCCTCCTTCTCCTTGAGGGTGTCATCGTTGGCACTGGCGAGGTACTCCTTGTAGGTCTCGAACATCTCGGGCTTGTCGTAGTCGCAGATCAGGCGAACATCGGCGGGAATGACGGTACCTTCCTCGACAACGATCTGTAATGAAAGGAGGAATTAGTCCAGGTCAAGGCGCTGGAAGATATGGAGATCAGTCAACTCACAATATCACCAGTAACCAGCTCACGAGCAAGGATTTCCTGCTCCTGACCATCACGGATAACAACAGCCTTCATGGCAATATCACCCTTAAGACTGGCGACGACGTCGGCAGCCTGCTTCTCCTGGTACCAACCGACGGTAGCGTTGAGCAGAAGAATACCGCAAATGACACCCAGATCAATCCAGTCACGAAGACCAGCAGCCAAAAGAACAGCCAATTCCATAACTGGAAAATGACAATCGTCAGCATTGTCTCTCGGGAAGGACAGTTCTTCACCCCTGAAAAGATAGGTAGCATACCATAAAGAATAGGACCACGGAAGTAACCAATGAACTGAACGAAGAAGTTGGTCTTCTCGGTGGTCAGTTCGTTCCAGCCAGCCTTCTTACGACGCATCTCAATTTCGCTGGAGGGGAGACCAGTGCGCAGGTCGGTTTCGAGCCATTCGTCGGGGCAGACGAAGGCGCCGCCAGTCTCAGCCTCCTTCCTCCAGAAGGCGTACCAGGGCTTCTTCTTCTCCTGGAGGCTTCTAGCACCGGCGCTGGAGGTCGAGCCGCGACGGCCATCGCGAGCAGTCGAGATGTAACGGTTCAAAGCAGTGTACTCATCGAGGTTGCCTTCATTTTCAGCGTGACGAGAATGGTCACCATTCTCCACGTCGGGAGCATAGGAGATCCTCCGCTCCGCCATTGTTGCTTCGGCTCACAAAGCCTTTGGAACCCAACGATATGAGCAGATGCAAACAAGAAATGGCAGGAATGGCAAGAGTCGGAATATTCCTATAGAGAAGAAAAGAAGGAGAGAAGAGGAGGGGAATGAAGGCGAGGGGGGATGGGAGAATGTATCCTTTAATATTTGGGGGGGATTTGCATGGGAGCAGCACAAACACGTCTCCCGAGCTCTAACGGGCGACCTTCCCTGTGCGTAAACCCACTTTTTTTTCGTTTTCTTTTTTCTTTTTTTCTTTTTTTTTCCCTTTTTTTTTAATTAAAAAGGGAAAAATAAATCCTTGTTGTCGATGGAGTAGTGTGACCGGATAAGGTTTAGCCTGTATAGCCCACACCCTCTCGAAGGTTTAGAGTGAATATGGCTCTTTGCCTCCTCGGATTGTTTTTTTTTTTTTTTTTTTTATTTTTTTTTGTTTTTTTTTTTTTTTTTTTTTTTGACTTTTTTTTACCTCTTCCTTTTCTCCCATCCTCTCTTGCTTCCCTCGCACACACGATTTGTGCTTAACGGTACGCCCGGCTTTTTCCTTGCCTTCTTTTCCTTCTCTGCGGGCTTCTTCTCCAACCGGGCAAAGTGGATCCTTTGCTGAATGCAGTTTAGGCTCGACATGCCGTAAAACCTGACTTTTCCTTAAAGATCACGATGATATGGTATCTTACCAGCGGTACAGCGCTGTGTAGCATCATTGCTCACTCTCTTATGCACGATGCACTCGTGTCGTCCGTTTCTTCGTAGAGCGGCGGATCGGTGCCGACTGCCGAGTTTGCCCCCCCAAATCCTCCACCCCTCCAGACCATTACGGTAAATCCGACTCCATACAGACAGTACGGAGTAGAAGAACATCTGGGGCACAGTCTTCGGGTGAATGATGACTTCTGCTAGCATTACATCTGTGATACAAGATTGTAAGATACCGCCGGAATATCGGCCAGCCAGCTTGATCAAGCCTATCTCGGAATAGGCGAAACGAAATTCCATACGGTATGAGTGGTTACCGTCTGCGGCTGGCTTCTCGTTAATTTTGCCCGCCCAACATCTTCTTTCCCTGATCTTAACTATGCGCGATTTTCTTGACTCTGCGGATGAGGTCTGAGACGCGCCTTCAGTATCATGACCTAACGCCTAGAAATCCTATTCATGACTATTTGCAACAGAAATTGGAGACCGCTGAAGGACGGGAAAGGGACAAGAAAACGCTATCAGCTTATTATTGTTGGACTAAATTGTGTCCTCCTTATTTTGTTGTCTAGCTATGCAGCGTGACAGTCGGACATTGAGGTCATCCTTCATTCCCTTGCAGAGGGAAAAATGTTGTACCTTCCTTGTAGTCTTGGAGGAAGAAAACAAACAGAGCAAACCCATACCAACATATTTCTTCTTCCAGTGTTATGGTCCGATGCCAGGGCACCGTACCGAAATACCTGCGGTTACCGGTACCACAGGACGCAGGGCCGTCCTACCCGATCTTGGAACCACGAGTTCAGTAAGATAGGAACGCAAGGGGCAGGGCCTTTTCCTCCCAAGTTCCGCCAGGTATGGTCAAAACAAACACTTTTCCCTTGGCCGGTGATGTCGATTGCGTTCACTATCTTGTACTTATATGCTGTAGATGCATTTTGTCTTTGGATAAATCAGCGATGCCAATAACGATTCAGTTGACATGGCTTGATGTGATGCCATTCAAACATGCCTGGTTTCTACTGGTAGAGCACGGTTTCAGCTGTACGCCGAACATACCCATACGGAAATAAAATACATTATGTCATCCAGGATTATCATTATTTGTCGTGAGTATTATTATTCTTTATCAGCTCCGTTATCTCTAGGACTTTTGCTGTATGGCCACGCACGCAGAGCCATTGTAACCACGGCCCAAACAGCTACTCTTAATTTAAATGGATGAACCAACTTTTCCTCGACATCAGACTAAAACTCAACCCAGGGTCGATCGCTCCGTGTGCGTGCAACGACTGGTCACCCAGACCCCTCCACCCCTCCTTATTTTTCCTTGCACCAATCGCCCATCTGTCTAATCCTGATTGAGTTTCGTGCCGCCTTGTCTCGTGGAGTGCATTTTCCCACGCCCACGAGCGTCATTTATCTGAGTGGTGGACAGGTTGGGCCCAGCCCACAAGGCCTCGAGAGAGAGGCTCCTCTTGGGGCGTCTCCGATTATTTCCCTGTAGTCATAGTAGGTACTATTGGTATTACTATTGAGATATGATCCGCATTTGATTTGCTTGGAGCAAGCACTGACGGACTCAATCGGTCACTACTCCGGACAAGTAGCTACAAAAGTAAAAGGCTGAATGCGAGCAAATCAGCGCTGTTCCTTTTACTTGAGACAAATGATTTCATGGCCGGTGATTGAGCTCCGTAGATTTGCTACCTATGATATATCTCCTCGGATCAAGAGTGCAGGGTGCATGTCTGCGACACTTTTTTCCCTTGGCTGAGAGGGCTGGCAAACTTTCGCTTGGCTGTGCCGACGATGTCAATCCATCTGGTTGACAAGTTGACGCAGCCATGGGCCACATAGAATCTTGGAAGGGTGCAGAGCACATGTAGACTCTTTGTACTTCTGTACCGTGCCCGGAGACTAGAGACAAGGGTTGCTAAAGATCCCTGCCAGAATAACCTCGATGGATGATGTTGGTGGTGGCGGATATCGCTCTGAAGGACTGTGTACTTCTACTACTCACCTCTCTATCCGGTAGCGTGCTCATTCTGATTGCTCGCTCATGGTCATTCCGACCATCCACGATTAAGCTGAGGTACCGAGTTTGCCGTCATCATAACGATATAGACGCCAGCCAACACTCGACAGAATCCGAATTTTCTCCATGCAGTATCTACACCGTAAGTTGGTCGGGATACGGCAACCCAAAAAGAAAAAAGGAAAAATTTTGACTATGATCTTGAACCTTCATGTCAGAACGGCGACGGCAAAACCAGTTGCCTCCCAGGGCTGACACTGACTGGTAGGATTCCATGGATATGCCATTGCCATGATCTCGTCACCTCCACGTCTAATTTTCGACATCGGCTGACACCGTGCATCTGCTCGCTCGTAATTCGGAGACTTTTGTTTTTCCTCTGGCCTGTAAATCTTGTCTCTGCTTCCCATTCCCGCTCCAGGCGATGTCGAACATGGAAGTTCCATGACCGTAGTGAAGCCCAAACCTCATCAAGCTTCATCGCGCATAAGGCTTGTCTCATCCTAGGTGATGGCAGCAGTTCAGCCAACGGTGGTGGTTGGATTTCAGTATATCGCCAAGTATCTACCTTAGTATCCCCAGGTTTTTATGAGCACTGCACGGTCACTATCTCCAGTCTCCAGTCTCCAGGAATCCGGAGAAGGCTGGAGTCTGGAGTCTGGAGAGCTGTCACTGGGTGTCCAGTGGCTCCTGTCGTTCAAATATAGATGCCTATTCCAGGTCACGGTGCGGAATGGGTCATCGCGAACGAAAATAACCTTTTCTATGCTTAAAATAATCCTTTGTTCTTCGCCTACCAGGTCTTGGTTCAGATTGCTACCTATTGTTTGCCTTGTAGGAAAATGAGCGGATTCAAAAGGCTAGATGGTTCGTCATGTTTTCTTTTCCGCTACCCCAAACCCAGCCCCAGGTTTTCAAGGGTCCGATGCAGTCGAAAAAGCAATAGGCAGCTGGCCGACCATGACAGATGACACAAGACAATCGCGTGGCCATCTTCTCCTACATTTCAAATCCAATTGCAGATTACGACGGTTGTTGAGCTGGCACCGTTCTATTCGCTTTGAGGGTCAAAGCCGACTAACTCTAGGGTCTTCAGCTTCGACCTCCGACTCTCGGATACCCCTGAATCCTGACTCTCGACGGCTCCACGACTGGTCTACTCCAGTCTCAAAGTCAATTGCCGTGGGGATATCCCTCATGGCTACTACTCCGTAGTAGCTAGCTCTGACGGTCCAAATTTCGCACGGTGAGCCTACTTGGGATGGCGACCGCTACAAAAGGTAAGTGTATTTAAGACTACGGAGTAACTAGCTGGATTCAATCGCATGCAGTAGCAGATACAACCCAAGAGCAACGATAATAACTATCTACACGGCAATACTCCGAAATGAAAAAGCGATCCCGTCGTTCCTAGCCTCTGATGGAACATCTTACCAAGTTTGGTTTGGCCGGCGCTTTCCGCGGCTGGCACGAAGCAATATTAATGAATCATGATGTGTCGAGGCGATATAGTCTAGTTCTGGACGGAGGAGCTCGGACTCGTCAGTCTTTGAGTTAGTGGAACTACGATTGAAGAGGTTAGGCTAATGAGCGATATTAATTAGTGAGATTATTATTAGCTAGCTGGAGGTCTGGGTTGCATGAGACACTTCCTGCTCCGAACAACCAGGAAAGTTGTTTATTGCGTTGATTTGGGAATCATCAATAGCTCTTTTTCTGTCACTGCATGGATAGCGGTGAGAAGCCAAAATTTTCACAGTCCAAGTCTTCCACCAGAGAATGATCCAACGATCCAAGGCAAAGGGATGAAAATGGTCATCGTCAGTCAGCTTGTCGACGCTCCATCCTGAGGTAGCCCCGTGCGCAACAGCCCCCTAAACAAACAAATCAGCCACGGCCAGTGACCTGCAGACCGAATCCTGCTACTGCACCTTTTTCGATCAACTTTCCGGGGGATTCTCATCAGTATCGGCCTTCCCTTACCTAGGACAGTAAGAGCGCGCACGGCAGAGCAATGCACCCACGTCAGCCAAGAGAACAGGAGGTAATGGTCCGGCGATCACTCAGGATGCAATCATCGGCGGATGGTTGCCGGCCCATCCCAGCCATCTTATTTTTGCTCGTGAAGTGAAACCGTCGTCATGGTCATAGCGACGTTGCCTCATTAACATATATGATATTGAATACGATGTCTATCAGATTATCATAGTAGTAGTGTGTAGCTAGTCTTACGAAATTATGGTACAGGGCTGATTCTCGTCGTCTCTCATAGGACGCTACAATACAAATGTATGGAGCTGGAAGTGGAGTTATCCAGACAACACCACAAGCTACAGAGGCTCGAAGCGGCGTGGAAGCGTCTTGAATAGTTACTCTCCACATTGAGCCGTGGAACGAGCGGTTTGGTAACGTGTATTCTGATGCCGTACCTGGCGCTATCTCAGTGATTATTCGGCTCAGTCTCCCAGCACCCTGATACTCGTGTGCCGAGTTCCAGTGCTTTTATGTTGTCCGACCAGCAGATATGAAACCTGAGTATACTTTATTCATCCGCACAGGGTACACTCACACTCCTGCGACCATAATTGAATCTGATACTGATATCTACCATATCGACGGATCCATGGTTTAGGTAATTATTTCCCGCCTTAAAACTCTAGTGATACACGTCTGCAGCCGAGTCCAGATGCCGGCCCGGTCGCACGGTTATTCTTTGTGCTTCGTGCCTATACGAATAGACATTTTAACTGCATCAGCATGGTCATATGTGGTAGATTACCTTTGTTGATTACTACGGAGTCTGCCTTAGCGATAATCAAGTTCATGTATGGGGCCGTATTCGTACACCTTGAAAATGCCTCGTCCTTGACCTTTTGCAGTTAGTTTAGCATCGCTACCTTACGTACTGCGTAAGTCCGACCGTGCAGGTTACCATACCAGTTACAGAGGCACATGCCACCTGCAGGGCAATCACCAACTGGCTACCGGGCTGGTATCTTGCCACTCCCTAGAGTGCTCGTTGTGTCTGATAGGATTACAGTCTGCAGCCCAGAGTCCGCCTACCTACCCAAGACGGACAGGACAGAATCTGCCTGCATTGGGATGTGGATGCAGCGGCAGCGAACGAAATCCGCTCGCCTGCAGCCGGCGTTTTCTCGACGTTTTCTAGAAACCTTCTGTGGGTTGGTGGTGCCATGGTTCAGAATTGAACACCCACGAGTAACAATTCGTCATTGGGTCCTGGACTCCATCCGTCTTTACCTAGCTGCATCGTAGCATCGAGCAATTCTTACTACCCGACGGTAGCGAAGAATTCCAGTTTTCCCTGCAAATTGAGGTGCAGTTGCAGCGATGAGCCGAATCTGATTATCATGTTGTCTCAGTCTCGCAACTAATGACAGTGATGAGATCATGCGACGGAGTACTCCGTACGGTACCATTGCTCGGTTGATCGGCAAATTTCACCACAACACCGACACCGATACCGACATAGATGCCCGCCGCCATTTTGTGACGATAGATTTGCACGCTTTGATTGACACAATGCTACCTCTACGTCATATGTTTCTGTGCTCTGTAGTATCCCGTGTCTATCGGTCACCGACAATCATATGGAGCAATTTACGAGGGATTATTCCTGACGCGGCCGATGACCGATGCAGTAGTACTATTGGTGACGGCTATGGCATCCGACTCAAAACACCCAATACTCCAGTGATTCGTCTCGACTGCAAATTTGTCCTTCTGCTTATGCGCGGCTAATCTTAGTTACCGATAGGCACCGAGGGAGGTTAGAAACACCTACGGACTACGGAGTAGATACGGACACGGAAATATTAACTGGAGCGAGGAAAGAGATTCCCGTTTCGGTTAGGCTCTGTGTGCATAGGGTTACGCTGGCGATGTATTTTGCCGATTCAGGCAAGTGACCAGGGGGACCAATTTGCTAAGCTTCAGATGTCAATCCTCAGTTCACTGCTATCTCGAATCTATAGTTGTCTAAAAATAAGAAAATTGACTCGTGATCATCTGCTCATTAAACCAATTAACCAGTAATCCAAAAGCATATTGACTGAGCTGTGAGCAAGCGCAAACACAGACGCCGAAGCTCTGACAAATAAGAAATGACAATAGTATGAAAATTACCCTGAATATCTTCGCAGAGGAGACGAATCCCCGCCTCGCTACTGGCCCCAGCCAAAGGATAAATAAGATGAACCGACGCTCATCCCGCGAAAACCGAGACTAACCAGCTAGACCGACTAATTCATTTGGCGCCTGTGTTCTTGGCTTCGCTCTGTGTCCTCGTACCTACAGTAGTCGACTCCATAGTGCCAGGCGGACTGGCCATACTAGCTTCCAAAACGGCAAGTGGGCATCTCCCACTCACCGGTGCTAAATTGCAGCCAGGTACAGACGGAGTAATCTGTCGGCGATTCCATTGACTAACACTTTAGCGGTTAGTACCATTGTCGTAGTGGTAATATCGAAGCGCCCCACCGGGACGATCGGTCTGGTTTGCGTGCCAAGCTGTCTCATCGAGGATCCTGGTGAGGGATTTTCTGCAGTCGTGGAGTGGGAGATGGCTGGGTGATTGATTGCATTACACATAGTACGGAGTATGGAGAAATCAGCGCGGCATCTTTCCCAGGTATGTCATACCGCAACACCATAACACCGCAGCGACTACGCAGTAAAGAGGACAACACTATCCTCGTCTTGGCCCCAAGACGGGCAACTTCCAAATACCAACTAGAATTGAGCCATACTCCATAATCCGCATTCCGTAGGTTGTCCCCTCGTTCTCGTATTAGGCAAACCTGCGGAGTACGGAGTAGTGGACTGCACCCCATCCTCGGTCAATTGCGCTGCAACCGCACCTGCAGTTCGCTTCACCCTCTCCCAGGCAGGCAATTGACATTCTGATAACTCCTGCAGCATCGTGCAGGACACGGGATGAATCCTACGCCAACCGCGGAATACCAACTAGACACGTTTGCCCTTGATTCTACGGTGCCACGTTCAAGTGCATGCAGCCCACCACAAAGTGTCGGTGCAAGAAGCAAATGTGGCAACTGGCACTGGCTCGACGATTGGCAAGGTGAATGTGCTCTCGGATGAGATCCGACTTTCAAGTCTGCAGTCTGCCCCGAGTCCGAGTCGGGATACTCTACGACTACGGACTACGGAGAATTCTGGAGATATCCCCTCGGGGTAGAAACACTAAGCACTAGCTAGCGGTGGCAAGCACGTATCTCAGTCTGTAGACTTCGTAAACGATATGGAGTATGGAGTATGGAGAAGAGAGACATGCTCCATCGCATTAGACTTAAAATGATGACCGGTCTGGAGGTTTACATAATTGGGGGGCTTGAGCGAATGGCGGCTGTTACAGTAGAGAAAAAGTACGGCTTCAACAAGCAAAAACGACCGGCAATTATCAACAAACAATCGGCATCATCATCCTTCAAAACGACACTCAAGGTGAAGAATATCGCCCGGAAGTTTTTGCATGTCAGTTCGGCATGGCGACTCTGACATCGGTAGGAATTGAAGATATCGGCCTACACGGCACCGCGGGAATCGGCATGTCGAGAGAAGTCAATTGCGGGATATATGATTGGTTTGGCACTACGCAACTGAATCCCTGAGTGAGGCGAACCATTCTTCCGTTGGATTCTATGGAGATTTGATAATGGGGTTGGTTGAATTTTTAATGAGGGTCTTTTGTGGCCCTACCAGACACAGTTGTCGGTCACGAGCAGAGCGCGGGATATGGCCGTACTACGTGCTACCTTATCCGTAGTGGGAAGTGGAAACTCGAAATGTACTCTGTACCGTAGAATAAACAAGCTGGATTGTGCTTAAGAAACCTGCATAACTTGGCATTGTTAGTCATCAGCATTCCTCAGCTAACTAGGAATTATGTGATGCTAGGTGTTTGGCGATGCACTTCGTGGCTCCTTACATCTAACATGCTCGTGGCATTCAAAGATAAACCTAAAGCCTGTATGCCGAGGCCTAGAACATGAAACTGAGACAGCTGCAACAGTCACCATACAATGCCTCGGATGACAAGACGACAAGGAGGTATTTCTGCCCGTCTGTTTACAACTTCCCAAAAAAGGTGATCGACAGGTGCGGCCGACATGGGCGCATTGACTATTGCCTTGCGGGTGTCGATCGCTATACGTTCGAAACGATAATTGTCCGATGCTGACTTGCAGTTGCATCAGTGTTAGTTACCATGCTCTGATATGATGTAAGAGGATGGAGTAATTGCAGCAGCTTACCGAGTAGAGAGCCTCTGATACGGAGTACTGTGACCGCTTCACCTCGCCGCCAACACTGCATCCATCATTCTATCTATAGATTGCTGACGGTGGCTGACATGGCCAAGAAAACCATATTATACATCAACTGCAGTACTCGGCAGGCAAGATCTATCCAAACAACGACGGTATGACAGTGCGTGCTGGCAGTGCCTGCATCGCAAAAGGCCAAGAAGCCCCTGAAAACGATACCGGGAGACGGACTCGCATGATTCGATCCTAGATGCAGATCATCTTAATGATCTCGGGAAAGTCTCAGACTCAGAGCTCAGTCAGCCTCGTTTCAAATGAGCCGTGCTTCATGATGTCACTTGAGCTGTGTTTGATTCTATTCTCCGGTGCCTGGCTTCATATGTCCTCGAATCCGCGAGATCGTCATGCCATCCCAAGACGTGACAGGTATCAGTATCATCTATTGAATCGACTATGATTCAAGAAACCGAAAATCGAGACACGATCAACAGATCATCGACCAAGCCAATAGTTTTACTTCTGCCAAGCATACCGAATCCCCTGATGTGCATCCTGCGGCAAGGAACATGCTTGGCATCTCACTCTTCATCCCCATACGGAGTAGCAGAAGCTAATGATATGGGGTATGGAGTACGGAGTAGTCTCAGCTGTCCATCTATCTAGTGATACAACCGCGAAACTTCTCATTTTTGGTCCTTTCCTCGCAAACTCAAATCATGCGGACAGACAATGCCATGCAGTAGCACAAGAACGATCCCACCTCTTGGCAATCAGTTGCCATCAATCAGAACAGCACTAGCACTGCCTCCTTAACTCTGTCCAGCGATATGCGCACATCCTGCATACATACAGCATGTCGTCTCACTCCCAGAAAGTATCCTCATCCTGTAACCTCTACTCCGTACCCTCCCAACCAACCATATCCCTTCCATTCTCCCCCGCCAAGCCCTGCACTGCATTCCCTCCCTTCTTCTATCGTCTTGGCAAGGCCTCCATTTTCCCCTTGGGGCAATCAGACCTGTCTGCGTGTCTGGCGAGGTATCACGGGGGGGTACTTTATCGGTCCATTTTAGTTTTGCGCTTACGCTGCTGTGCTGCATTGGAGTCTTGGCGTGCTCCCTTGATGATCTGTCTACCTGGCATATGCGGATCTTCCCCGAGCCAACGAAGCAACAATCACTGGTCTACCCCGTAAATAGATAGGGTTGATGTGGCAGGTGTGGTGCAAATTGACAAGCTGGGTATGACAATCCTCTTGGCACGGGGCGGACGGGCGACACTCGAGTTGCAACGTCTAGATAGTGAGGTTGACACTGCGGGTGAATTCGGAGAGTTGACTTGTTGTGATCAAGGAGTTGCACAGTGTAGACTGCAGATGGCTGTTGGCATTCTCTCCCACTCTGTGTAATGCTTGTCTTGGAGGTGAGTGAAGGGATCTTGGCGGTGGTGAGAGGTATGCAAGGTGAAAATATAGTTAAGAGAGTGGAAATGAACGTATTCACATTAATACTGATCAGACTTAAGGGTAGGATGAAGTTGTATGCTCTATGCATGTGTTATGCTACTGTAGCATGGACTTGACTATATAGTTCTCTGAGGTCATAGAAGTTATCATAGTCGCTGTGTTATGAGGCATTTGATAGGATATCATAACAGGAAGCATGTATGATTGAATGTCAAGAGAGACGTGTAGCGGTGATATACTAGCTGTTGATATTCGGTTGTAAGCCTCAGATATAAGTGGTGTATAACTTTATATATATCTATTGTACAATACTAGCGCTCTTATTAGCAGTTTATATATCAGTCCATGTTCAGAGGAGATATCCATGTTAGTGGAGTACATGGATAGAAATATATATCTACACGCCTATCCGCAGAGGTCATAGACACCATACTGTTCAATGACCCTATGTATGCATGACATGATATATCATGATGACAATAGCAGCCAGACATCCATTAAGAAGCAACTTCAACAGTGGAACACAGGTAATGTGCTCAGACACGACAGCTTGTTACGCATTGAAGTCGTGTGTAGATGGAGCTGTCACTAGGCCAAGGAATCCTAGAAGCAGTTGCTCTTCTGGTACAGTTTCGAAGCCCTCGCTTGTCAGCCTCAGGGGATAGAGGAGATCCGCTGACTGCGTTGAATGCCAGCTGATACATGTCTGCCTCATAGCAGAGGTTCATGGCCGCCATCGCCTGCAATGGATATACTCCGCTCTGATCAGAATGTGATCTTGATTCCAACTGTACAAGGCACCAGAGTCCCAGGCATAAGCCTCTCGATGGCGAATTTGGCCCGCCAACCCGTACAGTGACCTGGCAGAAGCACAGCCGGATCAAGCTTCTTCAGGTCTTTGATCGTGCTCTCCGTCTGCTGCTCCTCACTAGTGGCCAGATGGAAGCCTCCCACAACCGCATGAAGAGGAACAGAACCATCCATGCATTCAACTGCATGCTTGGCCGCGTTGACCACTCCAGCGTGGCTGCAGCCCGTGAACATGACGATTCCTTTCCCTGGTGCAGTCAGCATCGACTGTACAACAGGTGAATGAAGCGCGCTTGTACGTGACCAACATGCCTTTCAGATTACACATCAGGAACCGCTCGTCAGCAATGAGCTCGTCAGAAAACCAATCGTTATCCTCGTGGCTGAAGCGCATCCCTCCTTTCAGCCCGTTCTCGTAGGCAGTTTGCCGAGGGATTTCGCCTGATACAAAAAAGAAATTATCGAGAACAGTATGCGCCTCGCCATGTCTGTCGACCACCGCCCCAGCTGCCTCGATCTCCTCGAACGTAGGATCAGCCTGGAGGGATATGAGCTTCTGACCGATAGCCATTCCTCGATAGTCGGGGCGAGAAGGGTGCAAATCTACCGACAGGCCCCCGGCACGGCCCTTGCCCTGCTTGGCCTCGTTGATCAAGCGAATCGCGCGCAGAAGTCCACCTGAGCATCGTCAACCGCTGTCCAACGAGCCGCAACTGCCTTCGAACAAACCCGAATGATCCCTATGCCAATGCGACAACTGGATAACCTCCACCGAGGCAAGATCCGCCCGTAGCCGCTTCGCGTTCCTCTCCCAAGCGTTTTCCTCCGGGCCTGCATCGAAGAGCACCGAATGGCTCACGTCACCTTTTGTCGCGGTCTGCGAAGACTCAGCGTCGCTCTGAACCTTCGTCTTATCCACATCAGCTTACCACCAGTATTGACAAGCCGTGCGCGGAGCAGCAGATGTCTTCCATTCTGAGCTCCTTCTGAGCATCACCCCTGTCCTTGAGGTCGTGAGGAGACCCCGTGGCAAGGGTGCCCATCAGACCGGAGATGTGGACGGTGTCTGGCGCGGCGGGCGACAAGGGGTCGAGCTCATTGTCGATGATGACGAGTGCTTCGAGAGAGTCAATCTCTACGAGGTTAGAGCTGGGCATCTTGCTTATTTTGGAGGATGTGTCAATGAGGAAGATTTTGTTGCGTGGAGGGGTAATGATAGAGGGGACATGCAGGCGCAGGCTGCAGCAGGTGAAGGGCTAGGCCTCGGAGTGCACGAGGCCTTGTTGATAATGTCACTCTAGACTACTTGGTATTTGGGAAGGGATGTTGCTTTATTTACTTGTAATTCAATGGCAAATGCTCGATGCAAATACTTGTTTGATGCACCTCTAGAGATATATATTTGTGCTTATTACCTCATACTGAGGTCGGCTTATGACCCACCTACAAAATCCCTACAATTCCACCATACTCCAGCTAACATAGATTCAAGAGGTCAATTTAATGCCCTATACCCTCAACTTCTCTTCACAGTCTATTTCTAGCCTCATTCTGGATCACAGGCATCGAATGGTGATAGACAGTACCCGCTTCTTGACCTTGATGCTCGTAGGCCTACAGGAAGATCCAGGAAATGTCCCAAATGCATTATTTTACCCTGACGTCTTCAGCATCGTGCTGAGCAAGTGGCCGTCTATCATGAAGAGCGGACCAAGGGCTTTATTTGGACAACTGCTGAAGCTGAAGACGCCGAGGAGTCCACCAACACCGGACCCATCAACACAGTCTGCAGCTGGCGAGCGAGAGGAGGAGTAAGAGCGGAAGGTTTCTGTTGAACCGACCATGAGCTTTGTAGCGAGATCGTTTTCTGTACATCAGCAGTCAAGAGCCGAGCAAAATGCTTCGCTGCAGCACGTAACGTGTTAGCGAAGTGGTGCAAGGCTGTAAGGAGTATCTTTAAGAAAAAAGGTAGAGTATTCTGCTTTATGGAGTCAGCATTTGCCGAGATTCACAGAATCTGCTAAGTTTGATATACTTCTGAAGAAGAAATCCATTACCATGCCGCAATCTCTGTAGTTTAGTGAAAGGAAACCGCGCAGGGACAGAGAGGTGACACCCGTGCCTTGTCTCGTGAGCCTGATTGACATCCAGTAGACTGCTCACGGAAGAAATGCTGCAGACCTCGGAAGCTCAGTGAGGATTTTGATACTCTGATAAGCAAGAGCCCCATGAAGTGGCATGGATATTCTAGAAATGGATTATCTCTGGTTGAAAAGCTTCAATTCGTAACAGCACCTCGGTAGTTGTTGATGAAGGAACCCCAAACTGCGGGGAAATCCGTAGCGACGATCAATCTCCAATCTTTGGCTCAAGGCTCAAGCAAGACTCAATCAACATGACAACGGCCTCTGGTAAGTCGTTACTCCATCATTCATCTTCCTTTCTGATTCCTTCCAGTTCATTCAACCTGATCCTCGTCCACCGCAGCGGTTGAACCTACCTACAATGCGCTTCCTCCTCCACCCCGTAATCCTCCTTCTGCTCATCGCATCCACCGCAACCGCCAAACTCGCCCCAACATGCTTCAAAGTCGTCGCCGCACTCGTCAGCCGACCAGGTGACCTGTACGAGAAATTTCAGCGTGAGATCTGCGACAAGGGCTGCCAGCCGACCGTCCCACACTGGGACCTGTGGACGCGCAACAACACCTTCCTGCCGGCCGTCCGCAGCGTGATGAAGCGGTTGGATGTACCCCGACAGGAAGAAGCGATGGTGCGATTGGGCGATGATGCAGCGAAGGTCATCAAACAGCGGTGCGGTCCGATGCTGGAGGGCAAGCATATCTGCTCGGACCCGGAGACACTGGCGGCGTTTGGGAATTGCTTCAAGAAAACCTTTGTGCGGTCGGCTATTACGAACCTACCGGTGCTGTTGCCCATGGTGTCTGAGGCTCTGTGTCAAGAGCAGTATGCATATCTCAAGGATGATAAGTTGTGGGAGGAAACGATTCCGAACAATATGAGAGAATACGCAGCTGTTTGTCGGGATTTGGGGAATACTGGGAATACGGAGAGTGTCCAGGGGCAATTGGATGAGGGGAGTTATGACAATGATGAATTATAGTCTCAGGGTCCTTTTAATTCTACATACACCTGTAAAGACAACAACGACTGAAGTTGTGGGATTCTATCCAAAGTAAGAGCTGAATGAGTCTCCGATGACGAAATGCCACGGCTGACCGCCAGGAAAATGTTCCTGACTGTTGTCATGTCAGCGCAGTCAGCATTGGTCGATCGAGCTTATTTTTTCTTTTTCTCTACCATGAAGTGTCTGTTCGCTACAGACCTCCATCTCCTCGAGATCACCGTTGATGACATTCATCAACGCACCATGAGATATTGCACATCTTGATGTCGCTGTCCTCTGTGTCCTTCATCCGAATGGCGTCGCGAATGACGTGCGCTTCCCGCTTGATGCGGCCGAACCCCATCGTGTCTCGTGGCCATCCACGCTTACCTGCGACCTTACTACAGCCTCCTCCTCGTCGTTTCGTTCATCCAGGGGAATTTAAACCATTTGTGCCCCCTTCTCCGAGTTCACTAGGCAAACCCATTCCCGCGAAAACCTATACACGCACTCGCAAATGGCTTCGCCGTCTCGCCTACCTCTCCATAGCCACCGGAGTGATCTACGCCACCGACACTCAGTTCTACGCATCCTCACTGACGCGGACGGCTCGGACGTTCTCGCTCGGTCTCCTCGTCGCATTAGACTACAAAATCAATTTCCGTCCGAACCCACCGTTCGCTGAATCGATCACAGCCCTGCACGCCCGCAACGCGGAACGACTGTTTGATTTGCTCCGGCATAATGGCGGCCTGTATCTGAAAATCGGGCAGGCGATTGCCATGCAATCTGCCATTCTGCCCCCGGAGTTTCAGAAGATGTTTGCCCGGATGTTTGACGATGCGCCGCAGAATGACTGGAAGGACGTGGAGAAGGTGATCCGGGAGGACTTTGGGAAGTCGCCTGAGGAGGTTTTTGGAGTATCTTTCACAGGGGATCCGACTAAGGGTGTGTTGGAGCGCAAGGCTAGAGCGAGCGCGAGTGTCGCGCAGGTCCACTGGGCGCGATTAGCAGATGGGCGAGAGATTGCCATTAAGGTTCAGAAAAGGGAGATTGCTCAGCAGATCCAATGGGATCTGTGGGCTTTCAAGTAAGTTCATTGCATTATCCTTCGGGGACGGATGCTAACGAGATCAGAGTGGTTACTTGGGTCTACTCCCGCACGTTCGATATCCCCTTCTACAGTTTGGTACCATACATAAGCGAGCGACTGTTCCTGGAGACGGACTTTGAGAATGAAGCAACCAATTCGGAAACCATGGCTAAGCTGGTGGCCGGCGAGTCGCGTCTGCGAGGCCGAGTCTACATTCCCAAAGTCTACCGCGAGCTCAGCTCGAAGCGTGTCATGACCGCTGAGTGGATCGAAGGAATCCGGTTATGGGACAGAGAGTCCATCACACGCCCGTGGCTCGGTGGTTGGAGGGAAGGCAGCCCCGGATGCCAGGGAACGCCGTTGGATGCTCCCAAGACCGAAGATCCGTTGGCCAAGGTTGCGAAAAACCCCAATCTGGCCAAGATCAAGCCTGAGCGTAACCACTGGCGCGGCTGGAACGGAAAAGGCGGCCTAGGTCTGTCGCTGAAGGACGTGATGACGACCATGGTCGACCTCTTCTCCGCCCAGATGTTCCTTTGGGGCTGGGTGCACTGCGACCCGCATCCAGGCAACATCTTCATCCGGCGTAAGCCCTCCGGCCAGGCGGAGTTGGTCCTCATCGACCACGGCCTCTACATCCACATGGACCCCAACTTCCGCCACCAGTACGCGCGCTTCTGGAAGGCCCTGCTGGCCTTCGACAACCGCACCCTCAGCGAGATCGCCGAGGGCTGGGGCATCCGCAACTCAGACATGTTCGCCTCCTTCACGATGATGCGCCCCTACCGCGGAGGCGACCTCTCCACGCGCCAGCACCTGGAGGGGCTCAGCAAGGTCGAGCGCGCCCAGCTCCACTACGAGATGCAGCAGGCCGCCCGCAAGGCCATCCGCGAGATCCTCGCCGACGAGCACAAATGGCCCCAGGAACTCATCTTCATCGGTCGCAACCTGCGCATCGTCCAGGGGAACAACCAGTTCCTCGGCTCGCCGGTCAACCGCGTCAAGATCACGGGCATGTGGGCGTCCCGCGCGCTCGTCGAGTCGCCGGATCTGCCCTGGTCCGAGAAATTCGCGAACCTCGGGCGCCATCTCCTCTTCCGCTTTGTGCTCTTCACCAGCGATGTCTTCTTCTACTTTACCAAGGTGCGGCAGTTCCTGCATATGGGCGGCGGCATGGAGGATGATATCGAGAAGCAGATGAAGGATATGGCCAAGGATATGGGTGTGGATTTGAACCAGAGCATTTTCGAGGGCTAGATTTCTGTCATGAGATCCTCTCCCCTCCTTTCGGTTGTATTATACGATTAGATGAACATGAATATACATGATAGAGCTTGAAGTCTCATCTTTTCCTACTTTTAGACAAACGCGCCGTACAAGAATCCGAATCATATGTCATGCCATACCGACCATAAAACTCCCGCCAAATTCAATCCATAATCATCGTCATCACTCATAAGCACAAAAATGGTATCTCACTAGTATTCCCACCCCGAGAACCCCAACGGCTTCCACTCCTGCCCCGGATAGGCCGTACTCGACATGGTGATCTCCTCGCCCGAGTCGTCATCCCACTGCACCGGCAATTCCACCGGTGCATCCTCGGGATTAATCGCCCTCGCCTCGCCGCGATGCGGATGGCGCTGGCTCTGCCCTTGTCCTTGCACTTGCTCGCGACTCTGATCCCCATTTTGGTCCACCACAGCCTTCTCATCCGCAACAACAGTCTGCTGCGGCCGCCCGTGAACCTCCGAGTCCTCCTCGTAGGTCGGCAGCCGCGAGGACTGCAGGAGCCGCTGCGTGGTGCTCTCCAGCCAACTTCTCTCACCCTCACCCTGGCCCGCAGTCGCGCCGGCGCCGGCGGCGCGCTCCTCGTCCGAGTCGCTCGGCAGCGTGAGTTTCCAGGGGAGTTCCTGGTCGCCGATGCGGCTGGTGCGCGGGTTGCTGCGGAAGGTGCCTAGGTTGTGGGCTGGGTCGGAGGTGTCGGTGCTTGGGTAGCTGCGTTCTTCCGGGCGTGGGGGGAAGGTCTTGGGGCTGCGGGAGCGGATGTGGAGGTCTTGCGTGTAGGCGCGGTCGATGC